>CM076575.1:66718320-67199260 GCA_034641835.2 Pinus albicaulis
ATATGTAATTTTCACAATTAATTTACTTACGCTCGAGAATTAATACTAAGTCCTTTAGATTGAAGCATACAATTAGCCATTTCTTTTAGAGTGTGATTCTTCCTTTCCGGAAATGAGATTCTGGAAATGATGATAACAAGTAATGAAATAACAATGATAAACTGAACATATACACCATAGAAATATGGAAATGATTGCAATGAAAATAGAAATAAAAGCGAAGCATGTATCTACACTACGAAACATAGTAAAAGCATAAAAATCAAGTTATGTGTTATCACAAAATTGCACTTGATTGTTTGCTAATCAAACAACTTCATGTAATTTTTTTCAAACCAACATGTAAGCGAGGCTTAGCCTCTTCGGTTTGAGAGGGCTCTCTCAAAAGGGTTGATGATATTTGATAATGATAAAACTAGATGGCTAACTCTTCTTGGAAAATAATTTGATTGTGATGTGTGTAGGTTGAAAAAGAGTACAAGTCATGCAATCATTGGGATTATGAAGTCGAAAAAATTCGGTAGTTCGAGTGGTAAGTTCTCTTGACATGGAAAATATGAGCGAGGTAAGATTTTTAGCGAGAGGTAAATCACACATGAAACATGAAATAACATGACCAATTCATCAATAAAGGAAGTCATAGCATACACCTATGAATTACGAGTATTAAAGATGAAAACCACTACAAATGGTACACACAAAAATTATAGATCAAATAATCACTAAAAACTCCATGAGAATCTTGGGTTGGTCAAGAAAAAAGTCCTCTCTATTGCTGATTTCGAGTCAATTTACATAAAGTTGTAGTATTTCCAAAAAAATCTCCAACCCTTTACAAATTCAAATATACTGCCCTTTAATAGACCTTGTTTCATGAGAGATGATATGCCTCTTGGCTAGATTCATCGAAATTTTCCTAATGACACCTTGCATAACAATAAAATGTGTACTTTAATGAGAAAATGACAACTATTCTATTCAACGATCCTTTTCCTAATAGGACTCAAACAACTAATTATTATATCAACTACCTTATCTCTTGAAAACGAGTTATACATCGACAACTAATGATTCACATGTTCGAATGAGCTATTACGAGAGGTCATCGCTACTTGACATCTTGATTACCCTCCCCCAAATCTAGAAAAAAACCCTATTTTCCGGTAAAATAGGTCCTTATCTTCAACGAATGGTTTGAGCTGATGAGTTGTCTTCCATGGAAAATTTTAGGGGCTAATATTCACGAGATGGGCTAATTTTTTTATACTTTTTTCCTAAAAAAAATATTCGCTAATTTCCATTTTTTTTCTAAAAATAATTTGCCTAAGTTTTATAGTATGAAATTATTTTACCCTAAAAACCACCAATATATTATATATACTAATATAATATAATGATAATTTTACATACTTTTACCAAAATATCATAAAACATTTTACAAATTTTCTATTATAGATTAACAAGATTAAACGAGGTTTCTAAACTTTCAAATAGATATCCATCCTTAAAATTTTCCACTGTTGTCTTCATCTCATGGTCTTCAAGTCTTGGATGAGTTTGCTAGAAGAGTCCCTTGACCCTTTGAAAGTATCCACTTTGTCCAAAAGCTGTCCAAAAACACACTCAAAAACCTTCAAAATAGCATGCTACAAAAGTATGACAGTTTCGTAGCGTACTTTCGTAGCATACAAAAAATGACCTTTGCCATCGGAATCTACTGCTTCTTTTCTCTTGCATGGTCTTCATCATGTTATAACACATCATTCCTATCATTTACTCATGAAAGCTCCCCGAAGTGGTTTTAAATGCAAAAATAAAGCTACGGGTGGTTTCGTAGCATTTTACGGCTTCAAGTCTAGGAAATGCTACGAGCGTAGACTTGTGTAAAATTCAGATTTTTTCCTAGCTTCAAAAATGTACCTTCAGTTGTAATATTTTGGTTTTAAACATGCCATTTACCTTACAAAATATAAACCATCCCGAGACTAAGAGTCTTGAGGTGTTTCTTCCTCATTGTTGATGAGTTGAGCTATTGGCTCCTCAACTATTGTCGAGTTTAGCCCTTTCTTCTCCGGCTCCTTATGGATCAACTCTAGTTGTTCTTGGAGGTCTTTAACCTAGTCCTTTAGATTTTTATTGGTAGATTTCAAGTGCATATTCATTATACGACATGTTTCACCTCTTTCCTCAATGGCATAGCCCATTTGATCAATTGTTGTGTGTTGTCTAGAGTCTTTGATACGAGTGTCAACATGTTCTTCCCAAACCTCTTTCATCTTTTCAAAGCTGAACCTTTTGGAAATTATGTTTCCTTGCCTCCTTCTTCATAAATCGTAATTTCATGATTAGATAGCCTCGAGATGTTCTTCGAGGAGTTCAAAATCTATTTTTTGAATGACTTTCTCCTTTCCTTTCTTTGGCTTGCAGGCCCTGGATCTTTTTACGCAAGTGATGAAAGATCAATAATGCCTTGTGGTGGTTGTCTTGTATTAGTGGCTAGATGAACCTCTTTACTACTTTCCAACGAGTTTTCTAACATGTCTTGTCATGGGCTTCCTAGCTTTGAAACATAAAACACTGCATCCTTACCTTCAAACTCTAGCTTCTTTGAAGATTTAGCTTTCTTGAGTTTTTGTCCACCTTCATCTATATCCTCAACTTTGAACTATAGGAGTCTCTTCAATATCAATGGCATTTAATATGTCTTCTAAATTTCCTTTAGCCACAGTTTGGCTCCTTTTAATCCTTTTTTCTTCCTTGTTTACTCACTGACTTGCTCTTGTTTTGCGAGGTTTTATCATTATTGACTTTTGTTTTGTAGGTGGAACAATGGGTGTATCAAAACTCTACAACTTCTCTGTTTCCATCATGACTAGTTCATTTTTCTCTGCCACTACTAGTTCACTCTATTCTACCACTAAAGGTGATGGTGTACCTCTAGGTTTAGGAGTTCTCTTAGGGGTAATGGTATCCATTTCAAAACCACTAACAAATAGAAATGAAGACCAATCTCTACCTATTCTTTGTAACTCATCTAAAACTAGCAATTTTATTAAGCCATGATGAAAAAGTGAGGTTTCACTTCCCTAAGATTTTTTCATGGACCTTATACTGCCATTTTTGCTAAACACTGTGTAAATATAAAGGCGGATCAAGAGATATATTGCTCGACAAAGTGAAGGAGAAGCTTTAAATGGTAAGAATAGACTTTATGATATCTTCCTTCACATGCAAAATATTTCTAGATAATGAGCAATAGCTTTGAGAAATTTTCCTTCATGCGGCTCCTTGGAATGGCATTTGTAAGGTCAACTTCAACTTTGCTTTATGGCTTGATAAACTCCTTGCATTCATCCATGTTGAATTTGAACCCTTTGAACCATTTTTCTTGTCCTCTTAGAATCCACTATTCGCTGCTGCGATGATCTCTGAGTGTAATAGTGAGATTTAGCATCCCCACTTTAGTTGTTGTCCCATTGAAGTTTAGGGAAAATTCTTTGGAAACTCGTACATGGTAACCTTGTAGTCTTTCACAAAGCTGTAAGCATCCTATCCTTATGAAGACTTCTACAAGCTGTTGGGTCTTCATTTATCGAGGTTCATATCTGATGGCTCATATCTAAGGCAGTGGACACCTTTATTTGTCTTCATTTTTGCAACCATAGTTCTTTGAAGTCTTCTCTTGCCTCTCTTGATAATGTCTTCTCTACCTTTCTTGATCAATGATATCTACAATCCTTTGAAAGAAACCAACCACGAGCTTGGGCTCAATGAAATAGCTCTCCGAGCTCAATAACACACAAAGAAGGAATAGAGAATGACAAAAGACTCAATTTGGAAATATTTTGAAGTTCGATTACCACTCATAACATAATGATGACTCATACATGCTTAAAATGGTGATGATGAATTCAGCCCTAACTATGTACCTTGATCATTACCCTAACTAACTTGAATGGCATCTAACTTATCCTTTTCAAATCATTTTTCGACACCTAACAACTAATTTGACATGACGAGACAAGAAACCTTACTTTCGTTGCATTCATAGTGTATTTACAGGGCATTTTCACTATGAAAGTATTAGCGAGTTTCGTAGCGAAAAGTGCAACTTCTCGGTTTATTTCATTATGAAAGTGTGGTTTCTTGGCTAAACGACCCTTTCGGTGCTAAAGCCTTGTAAAATGAAAAATGTCAGAAAATTATGATTAATGTGACATGAGAGGATTTAAATGAAGGTGCGTTTAGACCTTAGGATAGGCTAAATAATAAAAACTAAAAAATTTTCCTTGACCAAGTAATGAAAAAATGAATCCTATAACCCTACCTTTGACACATTAATCTCTAGGACTTTGTCAAATGATGCTTCATTTTTTTACGAGTGATAACACTATGAAATAACATCTAAATGCAAGAACGTAAACGAAATAGAACCTCTTGTATTGCAAGGGTTGTCCACAATAGATGGCTTTGAATATACTCTTTACTAACTTCGCATTGAAACTCCAAAATGCTTCTTCATTTGATTAGGAAATAAAAACAGAGTTTTAAATGATATCATAGTCTCACAATAATTCGTTTTGTTTATAAAATCACTCAAACTGATATTTATAAAATATTGTCATTAAATTTTTTTAGGCTTTTACGCCTTCTAGGTCTAAGCAAATTCTATCTAAAATTCTCAATAGAAAGGAGAATTTCATTGCTTATGACTTTCTAGTGGTGAGAAAATCGTGAAGCTTCGGACTTTCCTCTCTCGCTTGTTCCGGCTCTTGGTTGACCATCCTTTTGACCACAATTATGGGTGATTTATTGCTTTATTCTAGACGGATGGATAGGATAGGATCCATGATCGGATCATTTTTGAAATTCCCATATGTTTCGTTTGCTCCATTAATACCTCGAAACCCTGTCGAGCAGTGGCGGTGGCTACGGAAACAGAGTTTGGTTGTAGAATTGCATTAATCCTATAACTAAATATAAATTTCATTCTAATAATAAGGAAAAAAATTGAAAATATGAAAAATAGATCATTAGGATACCTTACCAATTCAAAATGTGCAACTTAACACTTTTTTGAGCTTATGGTGTTGTCAAAAAAGAAGGAAAGATAGTGAAAAGGAATGTCAAAATTGAGGCGGTCTTGAGACTCTACATTCCCCCCACGAGGAGACCATTGCATTTCCTCATGCAAAAAAACACAAAATTGTGAGTCTTTATCATGTTACTTGCATCTTCCTTGAGACCTCTGCTAAAAAATCTAATTTCATCTTCTTTTCCTTCCTTTTGGTTACAACCATGCTTGGCTTTCTCATTAGGAGTTTATATTTCATGTTTATGACTTGCTTTGTTTAGTTGTTTATTTTTTTTCCTTAACTTTTTTTTCTTCTTGAACCATAAATCCGGATGTAAAAGTGTATTGTCATTTATGGGTTTCTCGATATGGTTCTCCAGAGTCAAGGCTTCATGTTCCTTTTTAATGTGCCTATTTAGTGTCTCTAGTTCAAATATCTCTTGTTTTAGAGTATTCACAACTAGAGGTTCTTATGGACTATGAGGTCTGGTCTTCAAAAATTAATGTCTTTTCCCACATCTCTCTTCTCCAAGGACTCAATATAATCATAAATTTGTTTTCTTGCCTTGGGTCAATCTCTAGATTTCTTTGACTCGGACTACGAGTGGGTGAAATAGCAGCGGGTGATGGAGGCTTAAGATCCTCTTCTAAATCAACAAATTTTGTTTCTTTTGAAGGTGGTTCTTTTGCTATCTCATTGAGTCTAGAACTTATTCTTACCATTTGAGGAGGATTTTGAATTTTGGCCCTATTTTTTCCTTATCTTAGGCTCTTCGATTTTGTGGATTTATCCTCCCCTTTTATGTTATCCTCCTTATTTTTATCAGTTTGCTTCTTAAATTTTTCCCAAAAGTTTTGCAATGGGGATTTCATCCTCGACTCTTCTTGAGATGGTTGTTCATTTTCAACATGATTTTAAAATTTTCTTTTTTCTTACTCTTTTTTTCCTTGCTACAACTAGGTTGTTCTCGATATCTTTCTTGGAAATGGTTCAGAATTAGGAAATTTTCCAAAAATTTCCCCTAGGCTTTTAAGGTGGAATTCAATGAGAATTTTTATTAACCCATGATGATGCATTGTATTGTCTATAAAGCTGAATTTTCTTTTGAAAAATTCCTGCCATTTTCTTTAAGCTATGCAATAAAAAAGTGTGGAAGATTTATTTCACTATCTTCAATAAAATTCATTAAAAACCTAGCATGGTAAAAGAACATGCATACGAAACTTCCCTCACGAGGTGACACATTTATGAATTATCAATAACAAATTCCTCCATTTTCCTTTAAGATCTGTGCTAGGGATCCCTTTTATAAAGATGCTAGTATCCATGCTGAGTTTTTTTAGAAATCTTTTCCATCCTTCACCTTCAATCCCTCTATTTTTAAACCATATTTCTCCTGTCTTTGGTATTCTATTGGATTCATCTATGAAATAATATGTTATTACAAACTTGATATCTCTAATTTCAACCTCCACTCCATCAAAAGATGCGGGAAAAGGATTTAGTAACCTCTTTATGAAACCCTTCAAAATTTTCCACAAAAGCTGAGCATTATCATGTAAAATTTCCTTTCCCTGTGGGTAACCTTCCATAAAAAATTTTGCTTCGGGGGCCTATCCTCACAATTACTCCCATGGATGCCAAGAAGCTTTACCTTAAAAGCTGCCTCTTTGAAAAGGTAGACTAAGGGTTTCGGTATGAGTAAGGAGCATGAGTGAATTATGCTTTATGAAATGGATGATATGTAAGAGTGAATGAATGAATGAGGCTTTGGAATTATCGAGAGTGTTGGTGAGGTTAATGAAAACTGGTTGTTAAAGTATGAGTTGGATTATTTCACCAACGAAACCGAGGATTTGATGTTGGAGTGGTCACAAAAATGAGGAGGGTTAAGTGGCGGAGTGTGAGGTTTGATTTCGGTTTGACATGATCAACTATTTTAATAATGTTTTTGAGTCGGTGGTATAAAATGATCATCCAATTCATATGTCAAATTTTTTCATCCTTATTATTAAATAAAATTTTGCATTTTCATACCTTAAATTTTGATGTTGCTAACCGACTTCTACTAAATAATTAGCAATGTACGCAAACCATGGAGATTTAGTAGATATTTCAAAAAAGTGTATGAAATTACGGGGTAAGTTCCTTAGATAAAACACCAAAGGTCACCGCTCACAAATAGATCACATATTAGTACACCGAGTATTTCACGTGGTTAAAACCCTCAAAGAGGGAAATAGTCCACGACACGAGCCAATGCGACCACTTCAAGAAATTTATTAATATAAAGAAATAAAATTTACATAAGCTTCTTTCATAAACGATCACTTAGGACAAATGACCCTCCATGATATTTAAATAGATATCATGGACTAATCGAGTGTTAAGCCACATATCAAACATTGGTAATACTAGAGGAGAGAATTAATCGTCGGATCACTACATATCATGACCATCGTATTATAAGTTACAAAAATTACATAGTAAAGAAACACACTTTACCTAACTCCATGCTAAACCAAGTTATACTTAACTATTTCCTATGTCGACGAATATCCTAACATCCCCCCTTAAGAACAACTTAGGATAGGATTGAAGGATTTACAAAGGTGATACAATAGGAGAAGGAAGGAGGAATTATAGACTATCCCCCATTAATGATAACTTTCACGAACTCCAAGCATTGATCGAAGTGTGGTAAACTTTACTTACGTGAGAGCCTTTGTAAAGGTATCGGTAACTTGATCATTGGTTGAACAATAGTGCACTTCAAGAACACGATCATGAATGAGATTCTGATGAAGTGTATGTGTAGTTCAATGTGTTTCATGCATTGATGCTAAAAGCTGGATCTTTGCATAGTTGAATGGCACTCGATTATCGCACCAAATTTTCGTTGGATGCTACTCGATGAAGACCAAATTCAAACGAGATTTGACGAAGCCACGAGCTTCCTTGCTAGCTTCAAAAACACCACGATAGTTTGCTTACGCCAAAGACCATGTAATAGGTCTGAACCAAGAGTGAATACATAACTCTGTAATATACTTTTGATCATCGGGGTCACCGGCCCAATCAAAATCGGTGAAACCAACCAACAATGGAGATGATCTGAATTGTAATGAATCCTCAAGTCTGAACTATACCTCGAATATATCGAAGTATTATTTTAGCTGATTTTCGAGTGACTTTCATGAGGTTTTTTACATAAAGGCGAGAAACAAGACCAAAGACAAAAGAAAGGTCGGGACAAATATGGGTTAGATACGAAGTTTACCAACAAGTTGACGGTATAAGGTAGCATCAACTTCGGGGGAAGTACAAGTGATTGAAAGCTTGACTCCATGCTCGAAAGGGAGAAGGGGTTGGCTTACATTCTTCTATGTGAAAGTGGCATAGAAGATCACGGACATACTTGGGACTGAGAAAGGGTAATACCTTCTTTGGATTGCAAGACTTAAAGACCAAGGAAATAATGCTAGTGTCCCAAGTCTATCATTCAAACTTCTTTTTTAGGCTAGAATTGACATGGTTTATATGGTTGGGATCACTACTAGTAAGGATAATATCATCAACATAAATAACAAGGATTATTAAGGACTCACCCACTTTCTTGGTGTAGTCAATGTTGTTGGAATGAAATCTAGAAAAGCCATTATCTAAGAGAAAGTTATCCATTTTGGCATACCAACCCCCGAGGGGGTGTGTTTGAGATTATTGAGAGACTTCTTAAGGTGACAAAGCAAGGCTAAAGTCGTTTTTTGGATAAAGTATGGGGGGTTATTCCATGTAGATTTCTTCATACAAGTCCCCATGTAAGAAGGCGAGATTTAACATCCATACGATGGACTTCCCATTTAAAGGAGGCGACAAGGGAAATAAAAATGTAGATAGAATTCATTTTGGCAATAGGGAAGAAGGTTTTAGTATAGTCAATGCCTTCAACTTTGTGAAAATTATTTAGAAACAAGATGAGCTTTATGTTTATCCACTTTTCCATCCGGTCCAAACTTTGTTTTGTAACCCCATTTGTATACGACAAGTTTTATTCCCTTTGGAAGAGGAATAAGATCCCAAGTATCGTTTGACAATAAGGAATGATATTCTTCATTCATAGCTACATCACAATACTGGATGACCTAAAGCTTCTTTAAAGATATATGGATCATGATTTTCTCGAACTTGAGCCAATAAGGAAGAGGCTCTATTGAGCGAGAACGTGTATGACATTGATCGCGAGGGGTCAGTTTGCAATAGAACTTGTTGCATCCCTGAGTAGAAGCGAGACCCATTTTTTAGGTTGTGGAGCTGAAGGAAGATCATGAGGAAATGGAGGAGGATTTTCATCCTCGTTGTCATCATCCAAAGTAGAAGGAATGTTGTCGAGAATAAGAAGAGATAGAAAGAGGTGGCACATATGCCGAATCATGCTCGCGAGGCCAAAGGTGGCACACCCGTCGAACAAGACTCGCGAGGCCCATATATTTTCACCAAATTTTACATCTCTTCTAATGATTACATTTTTTGGATTTGGGTTGAAGAAGTCTACATCCTTTGACATCTTCTCAAAAAAAATGCATTTTTCACTCTTAGGTTCTAAGGCTTTATGTTTCTCATCGAGAATATGGGCCCAAGCTTCACTTCCAAAAACACGAAAGTGACTTACATCTTGTTTAATTGAGCTCTAGGCTTCTTCTAGAGTGATATTCCTTAAAAGCCTTAGTAGGAGTGTGATGTAATATGTAATTTTCAAAATTAATTGCTTACGCCCAAAATTAAGACTAAGTCCTTTAGATTGTTAACATATTCTTCTCCATTTTCATATGTTAACTTAAGAATGTGATGTCCATATTTTTTTATCAACAAAGGCCTTAAAGGCCAAGAACATGTTAAAAAATTCACTCTTGAGATTTAAGAAGTATACCCAAGTGTATCTGGAAAAAATCATCAATGAAATTTAAGAAGTACTTGTAGCCGAGAGAAAGAAACAACTAGAAGTGTACCACATAAATCAATGTGCACAAGCTACAAAGGGGTTCAAGTGTGCTAATAGGCACATTTTCCAAAACTATCCCAATGATATTTTTCCGAGTACACAACCAAAACAAAGACCATCTCAGCAAGATACCATAGGAATACCTATCACCATATTTTATTTTCATAGAGTTTGAAGAGAAAGATAGTTTAAGTGACCAAATTTCTCATGCCAAAGTTTGCTCACTTCATCATTATGAGCAACAAAAATGGAGGGAAGACATGATGGCCCAAAGTTGTCAAACTTATACAACCTTGTGGAATCATTAGCAATGTCGATGGCTAAAATATGTCTAGGATATCTTAGGTGCTTAATCACAACATAATGAGGTGAGAATTCTATGGTTTTCCCTCCATATGAATGGGTTATCTGATAAACAAATAGAAGGTTGCGGGACAAGGTAGGAACATATAATAGATCATTAATTGACCATTATCTACATGAATGGTTCCGGACCCTACAACACTAAGAGATCTATCATCACCAACATAAATACATTTGGTGTTACAATCATTTAAAGAAGAAAACATGGCTTTATTTTTGGCCATGTGGTAAGAGGCTCCAAAATCAATGAGCCACTCATGAGAATGCGAAGAAGAAGATACATTCAATGCATAACCAAATCCTGATGCTTCACAACCACATGCAAAAAGTTCCATTCCCAAAGATGAAGTTGAAGAGTTCTCCAAATGGATGTTGTGATTCTTCATAACTATTTCCAAGGCTTCCATCTTCTTAAAAAAAATTGACTCTACATGGCCATCACAATTACAAAAGTTGCAATGTCTCTCTGTCTTCTTCTCTTTGTTTTTTATTTTCCTTATCAGTTTTTTTGAGCTACTTTTTTTAGTTTGCGAGTTGAGATTTCTTAAGACCCTTGCTTAGTTTAGGACCATTATTTTCAAGATTTTGATTCATAGGATTCTTTCGATATAGTTGTTTTTTGAGGGCTGCTAAGGCTTTCTTAGAAGAGTTTCCAGTATTAATAAGACCAAGGTGTAAGAGTTTTTCTTTTTCTCTTATCAAAGAAACACAAAAGGCATCAAAAGAGGGGGACTTGTAGGGTGTTCCTTGATAAATGAGGGGCTTATCTAGGGGAATGGAACATGGAAACAAATACGAGTATGCGGGGCCTAACTTAGCAAGAATGGAATAATTAAGATTACCATATTCCTTTTTGACCTTACAACCTTCTAAGAGAAGTCTAAAAGTCTTGAATTTGGACAAAAAATATTCAATAGAGGAGAAATTATTAGGGTACAAGGTAAGAAACACATTTTCAAGTTGGTGGGCTCTGATACCATGTAGGAATTTACGAGGGGTAAGTTCCTAAGATCAAGCACCAAAGGTCACAGCTCACAAACAAATCACATATCAGATACGCCAATATTTCATGTGGTTAAAACCCTTAAAGAGGGAAACATTCCATGACTTGAGCCAATGTGTCCACTTCAGGAAATTTATTAATATAAAGAAAGAAAATTTACATACGTTTCTCTCATATACAATCGTCGGGAAAATGACCCTCCATTCTCTTTAAATAGAGATCATGGACCAATCGGGTGTTAAGCCATGGATCGGGTGTTGGTAATACGAGAGGAGAGAATGAACCATTGGATGACTACATATCGTGACCATCGGATTATAAGTTACAAAATTAACATAGTAAGGAAACACACTTTACCTAACTCTATGCTAGACCAAGTTATACTTGCTGCTATTTCTATGTGTGGAATATCTAACAAATATGATAAATTGAGAACTATATTCTCATGGTGTATCATTTTTATCATTATGAATTCTGTTAGGACCTCATAATGTACCATTTTGACTACATATTTTGTCACCTCTTTACTCTTTCTAGTCCATATTTAAAGCTTACATTATCATTCCCATCCATTTTTCCAAAGGTATACAAAGTTCTTCTCTTTACTCTATGTTTAATTTGTTTTGCATATAATTCCACATTAATTTTATATTTAATCATTAATCAAAGGTATACAGTTGCTGAGACAGTTTAAAAGATCACAGATAATCTATGTTAAGGATCGCGCTGCTGAAACAGTCAATCCCGTTGCTAAAACAGTCGACGGGCATGCAAATCCCGTTGCTGAAACAACTCATGATTTGCGATTTTGAAGGTGTATTTCAAGAATGATGGCAAAAAGACGAAGACAAGCAAGGGAATCTATTACATGGACCATTTTGAAGCCAGTATTTTCGTATCTATTGTAACAACATTCTGCTATGGAAGAACAGAAAGACCCTGTTTTAAAACAAAAGATCAAATTTGGATAAAAATATGATTTCTCTAATGTAATTCTAATAGATGTCTCCTCTTTAAAAAGAGGAGACATCATCATTAGAAGGATAGTTAGAGACTGCAGGAGGTACATTTTCCTAAGCAAGGAGCAAGGCTCTATTGTAATATATCGCTTTTTGACAGATGAATAAAATTTTATTTTGAGCACCTCAATCTAACTTCTTTCCCTGGGGAATCTTGTGAGAAGGAAAGGGCCTGCCTTCATCAAAAGATTCACCCAGTATCTGTGATTACATTAACTCTTTTATGTTATCCACTTTTAATGATTAAACATTGTTTTGCTAAAGATTATTTATGATTATGTGTTTCTTATTAAAACTATGTTTGCTCTATTTCTTGCGTGGCTTGTACCATTCATTCTTGAGAAGATGTGAAGTTACTTTATTTTCAGTCATCTGACCGTGAAATGAATAGGTAGTGATTCGATATCATGAAGCAGTCATGAATTCCTACTTGGAGGAATAGGGTCCTGTTCTCCGTTATGTTTGATTGATCTTCTTTTTTGCAGAGTGATTTCCTTTCATTATCTTTCCTACGATTCTTTTAATGAAGGTCTGCAACAGAGAATTGTTTCTGTTGTAACACAAGTAGGCTTCAGCTTTGTTAAAAGTAAGGTGTGAGAAGTGTGATTAATATAATTTTTGTAGTTAATACTACAACTCTTCTTTGCTTTTGGAATTGAGCATATATAGTGTGTGATTGTATTTGGAATAAACAGACCTTCCTGGGTTGACAATTTATGTGGCACTTGAATTGTTAAAACAATTAAAGCGACCAACATTTTGGCACCGTTGCCGGGGAAGGAAATTATAGATTTCAAAAGCATTGATGTTTTATTTCTAGATGTGCAGATTGTATGAGAGGATGCAGAACCCAGAAGAAAAATAACCCTACAGGTGGCAAGGGAAAAGGAAGGGGAGGAAGAAAGACTTTTATTGATGAAATTGTATCAAAGGTTGAATCGTCGCAGAGATTAAGCTCTCGAAGACCAAAGCCTCAGCGCTCCCCTCAATCAGACTACGAAACAGAAGAAGTTGTGAGCCCTGAAAATGTAGAGGAACCAGCAACAGATATTAAAGAACTAGTAGCCAGTGGTGAAGAATCAGAAGAAAGTGCTAAGGAATCAGCAGAGAACGTTGAGGAATTAACAGAAGATATTGGACGACCAGTGGAAAACATTGAGGAACCAGTAGAAGATTTTGAGGATCGAGCAAGTGCAGTAGGAGATCAACCAATGGAAGGAAACAACGAAGAATTCTTTGGTGGAGGACGAGTAGATCCTGAAGGAGGAAAGATGAAAGTGTAGAAATTTGAATAACAATATGTTCACCGAGATTCTCCTAATCACACACTATTTTAGCTTCATGCATAATACATAATCTCTTCTAGCATTGATCATCACATGTGGAAATAAAATTAATTGCATGCATACATTAAAACCACAAACAATCACACATATGAACACAGTATTTAATGGGAAAGCTTAAAGCTGAAAACCCCAACTATCTGTATATTATATGTCATGGAGATCATATAACAATCATAGTACAAAAGCTCCTCACAAGCTCTCATGCACACCCTCAATTGCTACACACTATCAAGCTAGATCTAGCAAAACACATGCTCCAATCTTTTTCCACTTGATAGCCAGCCTCTATTGCATAATTAATGCTATGGGATGGCTTCATTAAATAGATAAACCACCTGGCTTGAACTGCGCAATCCTCATGGGCTTCTCCACCTATCTATGTGTTGCAAATAGCAACAGTATAGTCACAACTGATAGTTAACCTGCTCTTTCACCTATTTCTGCACTGGTCTCCACTGAAACTGTCCATGCACTGAAGTTAACTGATGCATTCTTTAGTTGATTTATGAGTTTATAATTAGTGAATTAAATAATAATTAATTCACACCACTCTCACTAATTGTATCAATCAGTTAAACTAGATACAAATAGCTCAACTATGTTTAGATTAGTTAAACTGAACACAACTCCATTAACTTCCTCAATCAACTCCACCAAACACTCTCACATGAGTTCTAACTGAAGTATCCATGCAATAGCTCCACTTAACCCTTAGGAATAGCGTAATTCCTTCTGTCAGCTCCTGTGCCACATCTGTGCACTTAACTGAAGTGCTCCAAGGGAATAAGATAATGTTTAGAGTCCAAATATTATTAAGAGCTAATAATATTCGACATATCTATTTTTAGACTGGCAATCTAAAAATAGATTCTGCCCAATATGTCTAAAAATAGAAGTCCATCTATTTTTTCCGACTTGACCAACCATCCACAAATAGCATCCTGTAACTCATAGAACATGATCCATATGTCTAAAAATAGACATAGTCTAAAAATAGACTTTGCGCCAAAAATAGCCTGCGGGCCCACTTAGTGAAGGCGATTCCTTTCCACTAAGCTCATCATCTTGTTCACAAAATATCAACAAAGTCCCTCTCTACCCTAGGATTTCCTATTAGTGATCTTCCTAGGGGTGCAACTCCTATGAAAAATATCCCATTGTCCGCTTTACCAAACTTTCATGGTTTATCCTCTGAAGATCCTGACGAATTTCTCTTTGAATTTGATATATTATGTAGAAGTTATGATTATGTTACTAACGCTCAGAAGCTGAAACTGTTTCCAGCAACATTAAAAGGAAATGCATTAAGGTGGTTCATGAGCCTCGAAAGCCAGGTAATCACAACATGGGAACAGATGAAGCAGAAATTTCTGCTTAAATATCAAGATTATTGTCAGACAAGAGAAAAGAGGGAAGAATTATTCAAGATGGTACAAAAGGAGGACGAGAATTTGGAAGACTTTGTGGAGAGACTGCAATACAATCTGAAAAGATCTGATCATCCTGGGGTAAGTAAAGATATTCTTAAAACAATACTACTGAAAGGAGTAAGGGATGATTGTTTAGACATACTAAACATGCTTGGTAAAGGAGATATATCTAAGAAATCTATGATGAGATTATTTGACCTACGTAAAATATAATATGAGAGGAGCTACAAGAACATATCAAATGTGAGAGATGCCACATATTCAGAGTTAGAGAAATCAGCCAATGGGGACCAACAAGAGCTGAAATAGGTAATTTACTTGAAGAATTAAAACTGAAATGTTATGTTCACATTACAAATTGATATGCCCGGTTAAAAAGAAGCAGGCGAAACAGCTTTGTTGTCTTTACCCCAATCACGAGAGATAAACTGAGCAAAGGTAATACCCGTGTTATGAGTCACTCTATCACCCCATGTAGAAAGATCTGAAACAACAATGTCCTTCTCTACCAGGAATAAAAGCAGCATTGCATATGGTAAAGCGGTTGTCGCTAACACAAAAAGACAATGGCAGCGATTTTGGAGCAAGGTATGAATTCTAGTATGCCATTTACATCTTCTAATCGTTGGAACAATTATCCTTCTTTCAGTCAGACAAATTACCCTCCCTTCAACCAATTAAAATACCCACCCTTTAATCAAATGAATTACCCACCCATGCAACAAACAAATCCTACCTTTGTAGATCCCGCAATGTGGACTCCTTGGCCTCCACAAAAACCATCTTATTTTAATCAATGAAATTCAAATTGGAGGGGCCAACAACTCCCGTATCCAAATCAATTTCCTCAATTTCAACAACCACTTCCTCTACCATCAGGAGCTCCATCAAATAATCAAATGAGACCCCAGCTACCTATACAACCGAATCCTAACCCCAATAATAAAGCTGTGCAATTCATTGATATTCAGAACCAGCCTACATTTCCTACTTTCCCTGTACAATGTAATGATATTCATTTGAGATCTGGGAAAATAGTAGAACCCATCATTGATGACATAACTTCTTCTGATTCTGATAAAGAAGAAACTGAGAAACATAATTCACACAAAGAAGTACAACCACCCTCTAACAAGGGTGTTGAAATAACAGAGCCACCATTCCCCGAGCATTTAGTTTTAACTAAAACGCCTGAACCACCTGCTTTTAATCTTTTAGGGGAGTTGCAAAATCTGTATGTTAAAATTCCACTTTTAGAGGCACTAAGAGATGTACCAATTTATGCCAGAACCATGAGAGATATTTGTGTTAAGAAACCTGGTAGGAAAGCTAAAGATCCCCTTACAGTTCATGTTATGGGTGATATATTTGCATTAATGTCCAGAGAAACTCCTCTTGTGAAATATGGTGACCCCGGCCATCCTACTGTGACAGTTCAAATTGGTAAAATAATAATCCCTCAAGTTCTGGTAGATTTGGGTGCTGCAATAAACATTATGACTCTCGAAACTTCACAATTGTTATAGCTAAAGAACACAATTAGAGATACACTAGCCATCCTAGAGCTAGCTGACCATTCTAAAATTAAACCAGAAGGAGTTGTTGAGGACTTAGTTATCTCGGTTGAGTCCTGAAATTACCCAGTTGACTTTGTGGTGTTGCAAACTAAAACAAAATTGGGGGGACATCCTCTAATTCTAGGAAGGCCTTGGCTAGCCACAGCCGATGCCTTTATCAGCTGTAGATCTGGTTCAATGACAATTTCCAATGGATATGAAACTAAACAGCTTACTCTTTACCCTCATGCTACACCCATGATTAACAATGAGAATTCTGTGTGGATGGATTATGATGATAATGCTATTCAACCTATTTTGACTATCGAACAAGCTTTAAGTTTTAAAGACAACACAGAGGATGAAGTAATTAATAATTTTGTTTGTGAACCTTCCTCTGTGGTTGTTGAAACACACAATCAATTGATTGCACTTTTCGAAACAAATACCCATGAGAAGATTAAATCTGAAGATTTACCTCAAACATCAACCACCATCTCTTCTAAAAGCATAATAGTAGAAATCGAACCTGGCAAAACACTGAACATAAATCCTGATCTAACAGTTGCTGAAACAAAATAATTAATGAAGTTACTACTTGAAAATAAGGAATCATTTGCTTGGGATTACACGGATATGAAGGGAATCTCTCCTGAATTATGTACTCACCGGATTTATATTAAGGAAGGTTGTCGACCAGTCTGCCAACCCCAAAGACGAATGAACCCTAATTTAAGAGAAATTGTGAAAGAGGAACTTCAAAAATTTCTTAATGCAGGATTTATATACCCTATATTTGACAGTGAATGGATTTCCCCATTGGTAATAGTCCCTAAGAAAAACGGGAAATGGAGAGTGTGTGTAGATTATAGGGCCTTAAATAAAGCCACTCAAAAGGACCACTTTCCTTTACCATTCATTGATTAGGTGTTGGATAGTTTGGCAGGGAAGAAATTCTTTTCCTTTTTAGATGGATTCAGTGGGTATAACCAAATCAAAATTGCACCCCAAGACCAAGACAAGACCACTTTTACTAGTCCTTGGGGAACTTTTTCCTATAGAGTTCTTCAATTCGGACTATGTAATGCACCAGCAACTTTTCAAAGGGCCGTTATAGGAATCTTTTATGATATGTTGAATGACTCCATGGATGAATTTACCCCTTATGGTGTGTCTTTTGAAGATGCATTACATAATCTTGAGAAAGTACTCAAACGTTGTATACAAGCTCATCTCTCCTTAAGTACTGAAAAATGTCACATGATGATGAGTGAAGGAGTAGTGCTTGGACATTTTATCTCATCTCAAGGAATTCAGGTAGATCCATCCAAAATACAAGTCATTCAGAATCTTCCTATTCCTAAAACACAAACTGATGTGAGAAGTTTTCTAGGACATGCTGGATATTACAGGAGATTTATTAAAAAAAATTCCAAGATAGCTTCTCCTTTATTTGTGTTGCTTATGAAAAATGTTGAATTTAAGTGGACTAATCTTTGTCAGGAAGCCTTTGTAGAACTCAAGCATTAGTTATCCATAGCTCCTATTTTGAGAGGACCTGATTGGGCACTTCCCTTTCATATATCTTCTGATGCTTCAGATACTGCAATTGGAGCTGTCTTGGGACAAGAGGAAAACCATCTTCCTTATGCTATCTATTTTATCAGTAAGAATATGACCCCTGCTGAGCTTAATTATACAGTTACCGAAAAGGAATTCTTAGCAGTAATTTATGCCATTAACAAATTTCGACATTATATCACTGGTTACTCTACTTTTGTCCATACTGATCACTCGGCTATCAAGTATTTAATGAATAAATCTGTCACAAATGCTCGAGTTACCAGATGGTTATTGTTACTACAGGAGTTTGATATTACAATTGTAGATCGACCAGGTAAAGAAAATGTTGTGGCTGATTTCCTTTCACGGTTAAAAACTGATAATAATATTCCAGTAGATGATTCCTTTCCTGATGAGTATTTATTTGTAGTATCTGCTCACTCTCCTTGGTATGCAGACATTGCCAATTATCTGGTTGCAGGAAAGTTACCATCACACTTGTCACATAGTGAAAAGAAAAAAATTATTCAACAAAGTGCCAGGTATAGCTGGATAAGTGGGTGTATTTTCTACACAGGACTTGATCATGAAATCCGAAGATGCATTAGAGAGGATGAGGTGTATGATATCTTAAAATCTTGTCATGATGGCCCTTGTGGAGGGAATTTTGCTGATAAAATAACGGCACACAAAATTTTGAGGATGGGTTACTATTGGCCCTCGTTGTTTAAGGATGCAACGAAATATGTGCAGGCGTGTGATCGTTGTCAGAGAATGGGTCAACCCAATCATAGAGATCAAATGCCATTAAACCCCCAGGTAATACTTGAACCATTTGAAAGATGGGCCTTAGATTTTATAGGGCCCATTAATCCTCCATCTGATCAAAGAATTTATATATTGGTTTGTACAGATTATATGACCAAATGGGTGGAGGCCAAAGCACTTCTTAGAGCCAATGAAGAAGTTGTCCTAGCTTTCTTATTTGAAGAAATCTTTGTTAGATTTGGAATTCCTAGAGAGCTAGTTACAGATGGAGGACCTCCCTTCAATTCTCATGGTTTCAAATCTACCCTTCAGAAATATCATATTCATCATAGAATGACTACACCATACCATCCCCAAGCCAATGGGCAGGTGGAAAGCACAAATAAAGTAATAGAAGCCATTCTAACTAAAACAGTGAAGGATAACCGGAAGGATTGGTCTCAAAGGCTCCCTGAAGCACTATGGGCTTATAGAACTACCTGGAGAAATACTACAGGATTTTCTCCCTATGAATTGGTTTATGGTAAAAGTGTTGTTTTTCCTGTGGAATTTGAAATTAAAACTTTAAGAACTGCTTTAGTTGTTAACCTTGATTTGACTGATGTGCAGACAGCCAGGTTGCAGCAGCTTCTTGAATTGGATGAAAAGAGATTAGACACCATTCATCAGACAACCATGATTCAACAACAAAGAACAAAGTGGCATGATAAAAACATTAAACACAACCAGTTCCAAAAGGGTAATTGGGCCTTATTGTATGATTCTCAGTTTGAGAACTTTCAAGGTAAGCTACGTACAAGATGGCTAGGAACTTATGAAGAAGATGTTGTTTTTCCCAATGGAACAGTAAGACTTTTAACAATTGATGATTTTAAAACACCTCTACTAGTAAATGGTCATAGGCTTCGTTTGTACTAGCGTCCTGTTTCTAAAGAAGATTTTAAGGCTACTTGCATGAATGATGCACATTATCTTTTTCTAGGGGATTCTTCTGCTCCTCGCAGCATTTAATTATTTTTTGCACTATATTTTTAGTATTAGATTAGATTTAAAATTAATAATCCCTGTCAAGGGTTGGCATGTTACAATTGTATTTTGTAGATTAAGGAAGAACTCATCAAGGAGGACAATTTCATCACAAGAAGATCTAAGCTTCAATCTGAAGAAGCTTTTCTTTCCTCATTTAATTCATTTCCTCATCTCCCAATAACATTTCATCACCTATTCCCTCATTCTTTCTTTCCCTTTTTCATATCATTTTCCTATTTTTCCCATTCTACCCACTGTTGAAACACCATTCTTCAGCCAGTATTTTCCCTATTCCTTACTGCTGAAATATCATTCCTCAGCAAATACTTCCCCAATTTTCCCCGTGCTAAATCATTAATTTTTAGCAACATTTGCCTTATTTTTCCATTGCTGAAACACCACTTTCAGCAGCATGTCATCTATCTTCCCATTGCTAAAACACCATTTCTTTCCTGTAAAAAAATGATTACACAAGTTTTTCAGTCCCTCACTTTTATTCTTCAGACTCCTTGGGTGAATACTGTCCATTTACTACCCCTCTCTTATGATTGAGCAGACTCTAATATAATCCTCCTTACATTTCAGAGAATTCTAAAGTTCTTCCATCAATATTAAGCTACCATAAACAAGCACTATAAACTTTGAATCATAAAGCAAAGGTAAATATAAGGTATGTGAATTTTATGTAATACAATTAAATGATAGTTTAAAGAGAATATTTCCCTCATTATGATTATAATCTCCGCACACTTAAAAACATCATTTCATCACACATAGGGGGGATTTCAAAAATTCAAACCATCATTCCACAACATGCAAACCACCATCACTCTTTACATCCATTACTTCGCCCCTTTACCAATACTCCATGTTCTCAGTCACAACGATTACTCTGTTCAAAGCATGTTAATTCTGCTCTTTGCATATGCATTTTACCTAATCTAGTAACTATGGGATGCCGGACCATCAAACATGAGCTCGGCTCAATGGCTCTCCTTGAATTGTTTCCGGATGCTTATCAGATCTTCCAAAAGGCAGGATGGGTGACATATTTTGAAAGACTTCAAGAATTTGACCCTCAGCTGGTCCTGGAATTTGCACAAAACCTTCAGGAGGACCATTCTATAGTTCAGCGGGTTCAAATTCCGGTTTCAGAGGATGACATAGCGCAAGTCTCGGGTTTACCAGTCACAAGTAATCGGTGGTTTAGTAGGAAACACATCATCCTAAATGCGCAACAGGACTTCCTTCTTCCAGGAGAACATGTTGAGATTAAAGGTCGTGGCGTAGGACTGCACTCATTACCTCCCCCATGGCCAAAGGTAGCTGAATTTTTCAAGCATTATTTAACTTGCGAGGGGCGCTATTAGGTAGTTTATCAACACGAATTTGTTTTAATGAGCCACTTATGACATGGTAGACTAGTAAACATTCCTTATTATCTGCTTGGATGTATTAAAAATATGTCATATTACTGTAGACGGGTAAAATTTCCACTACTTTCCCTTACTCATCATCGCCTTTGTCAACTATTAATTCAGAGGGGCTTTGCCCAGCAAAATCCCCCTTTAAACAACTTACCTTTACCTCCTGAACAAGCCCCCGAAATTCCCCAAGAAGCTGAAAACCCTCAAGAAATCCCAGAAAGTTCCTATGAACAGCAATTGGAGAATATCCCGGATCCTCTATCAATCCCATCCTCAGAACCAGTCAATCCAGTTGACCTATCTTCAAGTCCATCTCATTTAGCAGAGTCATCCCAGCCTACTGTTCACATCCCTAGTGATGACTCTCAGGCTGAAACACCACCATCTTCCCCTATTCATAAAAGGAAGAGGCAGACTACAACCGCCTCTATATCAAAAAGGAAAACAAGGGCTGCATCTAAAGCAGCCACCTCCTCCGACAGCCCCTCTCCTAGGGAAGAATCTTCTCATAGAAAGAAAAATAAATTCATTGGTTTTTTTGCTTTCCTACCCAGGAGAAAAATGAAAAAAACCATTGAATCTGAAACCATTCCCATTACCCCTGACCCTGCAGCCATCTTTCTGAAACTCCAATCATCACCACCTTTCCAAATCTCGGAATCATTACCCGTCTCGTCCTGTGGCACTGCTCCATAAGAACCAGATGCTCAGGGTAATATGACATCATTTTCTACACAACCAATAGCTGCTCCACAAGAACCAACTACTCACTCAGCAGCTGAAACACAAGAACCAGCCGCTGACGTGAAAAATTCAAACATCCAGCATGATATTATAAGGAAACCGGCTGTAGCTGAAACACAAGAACTAGCTACAGCCAAAGAATAGCAATCAACTTCAGCAAAAGCAAATGATACAAACGGTCCAGTCACCATAGCCTCTCTTTTAGAGGAAAATGAATTTTTAAAGTCAAAATTAGAAGCCTGCAAGAAATAATTGATAATGGAAAGGGAAGCCTTTGATAAGGAACTAAATCTTTACACCTTGGCTCATACAGGATCTATGCAAGAAAAACATCCAGAGAATGATCCCTATAAAGAGTACATGTGTCATCAGTGTGGAAACATTTATCAACAGGAAGGATACAAGATAGTTAAAATGTCGATGCCTGGTGCATCCACATCATTTATAGTTAAGGAAGAATGCCCTACTGCTACACAAGAACCAGTAGGGCCTTCAAGGACTTTGGAGAAAGAAACTAAGAAACAGGTATCATGCCTGACATTCATTGACTCTACTACTCATACTATGCCTCAGCCCATTACTTATAATGCTGGAACACAAACTCCACCATGGAAAGAATTGGAAATAATCAATAAGTGGAGGAAGCAGTATGCTATGGATCAAGATAAAATTTTACAACAACATAAATTGGCCTGGAAAAATCATATGTATTCCAATTGGGATAATTGGGAATAGACACTTCAGCAATTTAAAGATTCCAGGAAAGAGAATAAGGAATTAAAAGATAAATTGATCTTGATGTTTCAATTAGTACAAAAACTATTAGCCACCAGGAAACCATCCTTGAACTATTCTTTATTTCTTTCAGAGCGCCTTGTTTATTTCCAATTGAAATCAATTAAGGATGGAAGACCTTATGAGCTCCTCATAGCTGAACAATTTTTCAAAACATTTGTTGAGGCTTCCACAAGTGATCAACATTTATTATGTGAGTTGTATCTTCATAATGAGGCTATGCCCAAAAACAGAGAGGTCAATATTAATCCTATTGTTGGTGATGTACAGATTAGGGTGTTTGTTTCTTTTCTTGCCAATCAAATCACTTAGCAAACCGCTTTCCTTGCAACTAGGCACAATGAAGATAATCGCCTTCTCTAGATAAGGCTAGAACCTTGAAACCCAGCCATTTTTGTAACAGAGTATCATAAGTTTTTGCAGAAGCCAGGAATTATTAGATATATACAGCAATTGCAAGCCTCTGTACTCCTAGAGTGTCATCAGTTAATCAGGGTCAAAGAGACTGCTGCTTTGAGGGAAAACACCATGTTCTGGCAATAGTCCTCTAAGGAAAGACAAGAGTATAATCCCTTTAGCCCTATCAACCTTGAAATTTCACTGTCCAGAATACCAAACTACATCATATGTGTTCAACAGTGTGCTGAGAATTGGATAGGCTATCATTTTCACTTTCCCATTTTATGGATGCCAGTAGAACAATATCAAGCTCATTACAGGTTGGGTAATAGGGATGAGGCAACATCATGGAAAAATTTGCAAAGTAACCAGGGATTCAGACCTTTGATAGATACCACCTTCCATAGTTATTGCTTGAGTAACTTGCATGTAAAGAGTCAGTATTCAGACTCTGATTTAGACTAAAATTTTCCTGAGGACATGCAACCCTTTCAATTGGGGGGGATGTTAGGACCTCATAATATACCATTTTGACTACATATTTTGTCAGCAATTTACTCTTTCTATTCCATATTTAAAGCTTACATTATCATTTCCATCCATTTTCCCCAAAGGTATATAAAGTTCTTCTCTTGACTATGTGTTTAATTTGTTTTGCATGTAATTCTACATTACTTTTATATTTAATCATTAATCTAAGGTATATAGTTGCTGAGATAGTTTAAAGATCGCAGATAATCTATGTTGAAGATTGCATTGCTGAAACAGTCAACAGGCATGCAAATCCCGTTGCTGAAACAGCTCGTGATTTGCGATTTTGAAGGTGTATTTCAAGAATGACGGAAAAAAGACGGAGACAAGCAAGGGAAGCTGTTACATGGACCATTCTTAATCCAGTATTTTTGTATCCATTGTAACATCATTCTGCTATGGAAGAACAGAAAGACCCTGTTTTAAAACAAAAGATCAAATTTGGATAAAAATATGATTTCTCTAATGTAATTCTAATAGATGTCTCCTCTTTAAAAAGAGGAGACATCATCATTAGAAGGATAGTTAGAGACTGCAGGAGGTACATTTTCCTAAGCAAGGAGCAAGGCTCTATTGTAATATATCGCTTTTTGACAGATGAATAAAATTTTATTTTGAGCACCTCAATCTAACTTCTTTCCCTGGGGAATCTTGTGAGAAGGAAAGGGCCTGCCTTCATCAAAAGATTCACTAGTATCTATAGTATTGCTTAGCACCTCCACCTGTCATTGTATTGTTTCAGTAAGAAAGCATTGCTGTTTCTTGAAGATTATTTATGCGATCATGTGTTTCTTATTAAAACTATGTTTTGCTCTATTGCTGCATTAGCTTTGTACAATTCATTCTTGAGAAGTTGTGAATTATTTTATTTTGTTGATCTGTTTGTGGAATGAATGAGAAGATTCCCATCAAAAACGAGTCTTTGAAGATTCTGTTGGAGGAATGGGGTCTTCTTCTCAAAGATTATGGTTGATTGATCTTCCTTTCTACAGATTGATTTCCTTTCATTATCTTTTTAATGTAATCCAGGATTTTTCTAATGAAATTCTACAATAGAAGGGTTGTCTTTGCTGTAACTCAAGTAGACTTCAGTTTTGTTAAAGCAAGGTGTGATTAGTGTGATTAGTACTACAACATTTCTTTGCTTTTGAGATTGAGCATATATAGTGTGTGATTGCCTTTGAAATAAACAAACTTCCCTGGGTTGACAATTTATGTAGCACTTGAATTGTTTAAACAATTAAAGTGACCAACAAATTCTAAACAAAAATTCAGCAATTGTGTTTTGTTTTCCAGGTCAATCTAAAATGGTGATATTCAATTCTTGCAATAATAGTAACCATATTATGATTCTTCCATTAGTAACTGATTTATTCATAAGTTATCTAATTGCAGAATTATCTATATGAATGAAATTTTCATATCCAGTGATGTAATGTCTAAATTTGTTAATGACATGGACAACAGCTAAAAACTCCTTTTCAGTGACAGTATAATTTAGCTCTGCTGGAGTCAAATTTTTACTTGTATAATAAACGGCATAAGGAGTCAAGTATTTTTGTCCCAATATAGCTCCCAAAGATGTTTATGAAGCATCAGTTGAAATATGAAAAGAAAATTTCCAATTTGGTCCTCTTAGGATGGGTGCTTCAGAAATCTTTTCTTTCAAAGTTTCAAATGCCTTTTGGCTTAGGATTCCAACTGAATTCACAATCCTTTGTAAGAAATTTGAAGAGTGGAGATGCAATCTTTGTGAAGTTTTCTATGAATCTTCTGTAGTATCCTGTAAAACCAAGAAAACTCCTAACATATTTTTGACAATTTGGGATTGCTAATTTGGAAATAACTTCAACTTTAGATGTGTCCACCTTAATTCCATTTCCTAAAATATGGTGTCCTAAAACAATTCCTTCTCTAAACATCATAAAACATTTTTCATGACTTAATGAGAGATTTTCTTCCTTCCATCTTATCAGAACTTTTTCCAAATTTTCAAGGGTTTCTTCAAAAGAATTTGCATAGACTGTAAAATAATCCATATACACTTCCACAAAGTCATGAATTAAATCATAGAAAATACCCAATACTACTCTTTGGAATGTTGTGGGTACACTACATAATCCAAAAGGCAGTACTTGGTAAGCATATGTTCCCCATGGATAGGTAAAATTGGTTTTGTCCTGATCTTCTAGTGCTACCTAAATTTGATTATACCCACTAAAACCTTCCAAAAATGAAAAATATTTCTTCCCTGCTAATGTATCGAAAACTTGATCTATGAAAGGTAATGGAAAATTATCTTTTAAAGTGGCCTTATTCAATTCCCTATAATAAATACATACTCTCCACTTTCCATTCTTTTTAGGAACAACTACTAAAGGTGAAACCCGTTGATTGTCTGATATTGGATAAATAAAGTTTATATTCAATAGTTTCTGTAGTTCCTCCTTTACAATTTCCCTTAAGTTTGGATTCATTCTTCTTTGAGGTTGTTGGATTGGTCTGGAATTCTCCTCAATATATATGTGATGTATGCAAGTTTTAGGGTTTATTCCTTTCATGTCAGTGTATCCCCATGCATATGTATAAGAGTGTGTTTGTAATGTTTCCATTAATTTCTCCTTTTGAAATTATTCTAGATTTTTGTTTAGATTTAAAGTTTTACCTCGATAGATTTCTATTGAAGAAATTCCAAATACTTCCATAGAATATAAAGACATTTGTCTTGATGATAAATATTCAATACTGCATTGTTCTTAAAAATTTCACATTGTGAAGATAATTCATTGTTTTCTATTGAATTTAGAATCTAATTTTCTTCACTGATTTGTGAGATAGTAAAAATAGGTTGTATGTCATTGTCATCATCCATCCATTCCTCATTTTCTACCTCTATCATTGTTTTTGTTGGAGGGTATAATCTGAATTTTTTCGTTGAACTTCCATCAGAGATAAACATATCACCAGATATATAACTGATGAAGGCATCATTTGTAGCTAACCAAGGTATTCCTAAGATTAATGGATGTCCTCCTAAGTTATTCTTGGGAGTTAAGATCATAAATTCAACTGGATATTCCCAAGAATCTAAGGATACATAAATGTCTTCTAATACATCATCAGGTTTAATTACAGATCTATCTGCTAGTTGTAACAATGTTGGTGTATATTGAAGATTTGGAAGTTTTAGTTGTTACATAGTTTGTTTACTCATGATGTTTATGGTTTCTCCTAAGTCGATCAACATGGGGGTTGAGTTTATTGGAGTATCATGTGTTTGGTTTTAATACTTTCATTATGATGAAGATATGTCTCTTCTTCCGTAATGATTATTTTTATTTTAAATATTTTTATTTTGATGAAGAGATGTCTCTTCATCAAAATGGTCATCTCTTGTTTCCTCCCCGGGATAATGAGAAGGTAATTTCTTTTCTAATATTCTACCAAATCTAAGCTTGACATTATTAGGATCTAGTGGAGTTATCATATAAGTTTGAAATTTTTTTCCCTCCATGTTGTAAACAGTTGTGATTTTTATTGTTTGGGTTTGGAAGTGGTTGAGCAGCAGTTGGTTTGGCCTTTATGCCCAGCCTTTATGGAAAGGTAGTGAAATTTTTGGATTTTGATTTTGAAATTGAGGTTGAGGTTGTTGACTAGTTTAAGGAAAATGTTGTGGTGGAAATTTTGGATAAGGTTGTGGATACTGGTGATATTGAGAATATCTACCATAAGGAATTTTCCATCCTTGTGTCCAAGGTTGGGATTGAGACCAGGGTTGCTGCCTTGGAATTGGTGCATTCCAGTTATTTTGTGGGGGCTAGGTATACATCTAAGTGTTGAAACCTTGAGTTTTTTATCCTTTCCATGGTATTCTAGCAATGAAGCAAAGAGGATCTACCTAGTTTGGAACTATTTCCTCCTGGTAGGCAACTTTAAGACCTAGAATGGAAGGACACTTCCTTGTTTCATTATTTTATGTACATATGACACAGGTTTCTATGACTTTTAAATCAAGAGGGAATTTTATTAAGGCATGTTTATTTATGCATTTAGGACAAAATATAGATAAGGCATCACTTTTAGCTCTTTGCTTGTTTTGTAATTTCAAGGTGTCTATTTGTTCACTAAGAATCCCTAAAATATTTGTTTTAAATTCATCAAGAAAATTTCCTATTTCATCCCTACTTACCGTTCTAGCTGCATATTTATTGATTCTAGAGAGAATGGGATCTCTTGATCTCTTCCCAATTCTTGACATACCTCTTGAAAGATGTATGCATAATTCAAAAATTTCAGGTAATGATAGTTGAGAAATATCTCCTTTTCCCATCATATTAAGGATATATATACATTCATCTCTAACGGATTTTAACAAGAGAGCCTTTAAAGTATCTTCGTCCAAATTTTCCATCTTAGCCCTTTTGTGATCATAAATGAATTTTTCAATCAAATTTTCCAAGTTTTCATCTTCTCTTTGCATCATCTTAAAAACTTCATCTTTCCGATTATGAGGTGTGCAATATTACTTTTTTTTGTAAGAATCTATTCTTCGTTTCTTCCCATGTCATAATAGAATGTGTTAATAAGACGATAAACCATTTTAATGTTGCATCCCTAAGATTTGCTAGAAACAATTTCAATTTTTGAGAATCGAGTAAGTAGTCATATGATTTACATAAAACTTTGAATTCAAAAAGAAATGTTTCATGATATTCAGTTCTTTATCCACGAAAATTAGGAAGTATAGAGGGTGAGATATTTTTCATTGTGGCAATAGTATCTTCATTAGGTATAGGAAATCCAACGAGATCTTGATCTATTCTGTCTTCTCCCCTACCTCCTCTACCTTCACCTCTTCCTCTTCCTCTATCTCTTCCTCTACCTCTTCCTCCACCTCCAATCCTAGGTCCACCTCCTCCTAGTCTTAAATGTTCATCATTCACGTTGTGTACTTATTCTTCCCCTTATCCAACCATTGTATATTCTTTAGAACTAATATAGGATTCTAAGTTTGGAATTGTTTTTTCCTCTTATAGTTCTTTTGGTTCTTCTATCAATGGAATATTAAATAATATTTCTTATTCTTCTTCCTCACTAGGGATTTTATAGTTCTTGGGCTAAAATTTGTTCTCCAGTAGAGGTTAGAAAGATTACTCCTTATGTTGGGGATATGGGATCGTGTTCTTCCACAACTACTTCAGTTGATGAAGTTGGTGAATCTCTAGGTTGATGTTCTAGCCTTAATACCTCAGGAAGTCTATGTCTACTTGCTAAGAATGGTATGCAGGTTTGGGTTGTTGGTGTGGCAGTACGAGGTCTTGATGGGGTGAGTGGTGTTATTGGAATCAAACTTCTACCTCTAGAATATCTTTCTCTACGCATGTCATTTTTTTAATGTTTTTTTTTTCTTTGTTTTTTCTTTTTATGGATTAAGAGATAAGGCTCCTATTTACACATCCCAGGAAACGATGCAAAAATGTTTAGTAAATTTAATTGTTTTAAATTGCTATCATAAATTATCGACCGGAGTTGGTAATCTTGTGAAGTGCAGGTGCACTATATATGCTAGAAGCCTTTCTTACTTAGTTTATTTTGGTGATTTTATGTGTGAATATTGTTTTTGAAAATGTTTTTATTTTGGATGTCCTTGACTGAATTTAAGAAACTGAATTATGAAAAGTAAGCTAAATCCAAATTTAACTAAGTCTAAAAATTGAGATGATAAATCTTTTTAGTAGCTAAGGATTAATTTTAAAAAGAACTAAAATTCTGAAACCAAAAATTAATTCTAATTTTTATATCTTTTGAGAATTTAATGTGAATGAAACTTAAACCAGAGAATCACTAAAATTATTTATTTGTTATGCTCATAAAATAAATCCTATTATGAAGTAAAACTATTTGAATTCATAAGACAGGATTGATTCAAAATTAGAAATGAAATATTCTATTACTACTTCAAATATGTCTCACAAGAACTAATCTATGATAAGCTACTATTGCATGAAAAGGAACTAATCTAGTCCTTGATAAACTAATCTATGCAAAACTAATTTGTGCCAAGCTCTTATGATAAATTATCTGTGCGTTTTTAACCATCTAGGAAATAAATATATTCCAATGATAGAAACAAATCATCTACTCTAACATAATGAAATTCCGGAAATGATGATAACAAGTAATGAAATAAAAATGATAAACTAGACATCTACACTATAGAAATTTGGAAATGATTGCAATGAAAATAGAAATAAAATAAAAGCATGTATCTATGCTACGAAACACAGTAAAAGAATAAAAATAAAGCTATGAAATAGCATCTAAATGCAAGAACGTAAACGAAATAGAACCTCTTCTGTTGCAGGGGTCGTCCACAACAGATGGATTTGAATCTACTCTTTACTAACTTCGCATTCAAAATCCAGAACGCTTCTTCATTCGATTAGGAAATTAAAAAATATTTTTAACGATATCACAGTCTCGCAATAATTCGTATTGTTTATACAATTACTCAGCCTGATATTTATAAAAGCATGTCATTAATTTTTTTTAGGCTTTTATGCCATCTAGGAATAATTCTAAACAGAAAGGAGAATTTCGTTGCTTCATGATTTTCTACGTGGTAGAGAAAATCGTGAAGCTTCAGACTTCTTCGCTTGCTTGTTCCAGCTCTTGGTTGACTGTCCCTTTGACCGAATTTATGTATGATTTCTTGCTTGATTATGGACAAATGGATAGTATAGGATCCATAACCAGATCATTTTTCAACTACCCATATGTTTCATTGCTCCATTAATATCTCAGAACCCGACGAACTGTGGTGGTGGCTACAAAAAGAAAGTTTGGCTGCAAAATTGCATTAATTCCATAGCTAAATACAATTTTTTTTCTAATAATAAGGAACAATTGAAAATATTAAAAATAGATCATTAGGATACCTTACCAAGTCAAAATGTGCAATTTAGTACTTGTTTGAGCTTATGGTATTGTCAAAAAGAAGGAAAGATAGTGAAAAGGAATGTCAAAATTGAGGCAGTCTTGAGGCTCCACAATTTTCATTACATCAAAATAAAATAGATTTAAAAGATGAAAATCATATTTCAACATCTCTTGTTGCATTGTGTAAAACAATGGCAATCTTTCTTTATGCCACGACCTTGAAATTGTATACCCAGAAGCTTACCATTCAAAGAGGGGATTGCAAAGCATATTAACAACACACGTTACCCTTGATTCCAATTACCTGCCAATTTTTCTCCTCCACAAACTTTAAAAAATAATCCACCTCTTATGTCTTACCATTTATTAATACTTATTCAATAAGTGCATCCTTCATAAAAAAATCAATAGTTTTTAAAACATTCAACAATAACCATATCTCATCAAAGCACTCCAACATCAATATACCAAAGGAATCTATTTCCCTTAACATCGAATATGCTTAAAACACAACCCACTAACAAGGATATGGAAGTCCAGTCAACATTTAACAAAATTTAATTGTCGAAATTATCATTGCATATAGGAAATGAAATAACAATCACAGTCTACACAATTCCAGAAAAGTATGAACTAATATGGACAATTAATTAATACCCTCAGAATCTACAGTCATTCCCATGTCTATGCGTTCTTTTTCAATTTACTAAATTTATTTTTCTTGCCACAGGTGTTAGACGGAAAACTCTCTCTTGCGGACAAAAGTGATCTCCCTAGATTCCTAAGGAAAACTAGTAACAAACAAGAAAAGAATTGCTACCTTTACTTAGCCTATAACTAAAACATGAAACATTTAGCATGTGAAGGATCAATTACCTATTAACGAAGTGCTTGTAGAAGTCCTTTCAACGCTTTCCACAACCAGCTTTTCCTCAATGCTTTAGAGTCTTTCTAAATGCTTTCCACAACTTCTCCATGATGCTCCAAAAGAGATCTGCATGGACAGAAACATTCAAGGAGATCAAGGCATATCCCATATAAAAGAAAAGGTAAATGATATCCCTAATTTAGCATAAAAAATATAATTGAATCAATAATCAGTCATAAACCATGTGAGTGATCAAGGAATATCGCAAATAACATCAAAATAGACACAATTAGGAAAGAACAATTACTTTATATTAAATTCAAAGGAGAAAAAGGTTACCACTTGGTTGCCTTGATGTCATAACTCTGTTCCAATGGTCTCCTTTCCTTCCATTGATGACAAGATCTTCAAAACCAAAATCATCAGCATAAATTTACAAATCCAAGTCTCCCCATTCCTTCATTCCTATGCTCAATTTATAGGAAGGATGAGGAGGTTTCTAGTTCCTCTTCTAAAGGGATAAGATACTTAAGAAGAGGAGATTAGTTCCATGTACCAAGGGATAAAGTGTAGGTATGTAGTGGTTCGAGGTTTCTAATTTGGATCAGATTCCTCAACCAAAGTTTCTAAAACTTACTTATTTATTTTTACTTGCGTAAATAAAAGTGCACAGTTTATAGTGGAAGAAACTACGTATATCTGTGCAGTTTATAGTGGAATAAATTGTGCATGCACGGGTTTTGTTTAGGAATACTGCACAGATGATCAAAAAGGGTATTTAAGCAGTGTAACCCAAAATTCCTTTTGTCCCTGTTATTGTTTTATTTCAATATTCATAGAAGATTCACTTGAGAAAATTCATCATATGGAAAAGGATCGGAATCAATAGTCATGGTGACAAAATTTAGTGTAACAGATTCCCCCATCAAGTGCAAAGCCATAAAAAGTTTTGATGATTGAAGTTCTTTATCATGTCAAAGGTTTGGATTAGAGACCAATTAGTTGAGGACCTGAAACAAATAATCAAGGATTACCATATCATGCTTTCATATAAAAATCACTAAGTTAAGCATTCCCATAATTAGATTATATGTATCTCAAATAATCAGTATGGAAATACATATGAAGATCCATGTCAACAGAAGACATAGTATGGACGCGGCCATCAATGGATCTATATTTACAATCATGAATATTTAGTAACTCCATGTAACCTGGATGGATGAAACTAGATCCAAGGTCTTGATCTCCATCTCTATCAATGTACGAACCTAACCATGTGAGTAAATGTATCGAAGTCAAACATGGTAGAAACCACTTGATTATTGGTCAATGATGTGAACCATTAATAAGTGAGAGAGAAACCACCAATAATGATAATGGTCCTCAAGGTACTTCCAATACAATATATGAAGTATGAAAATATGTCTTGAATTCGAACACTCATAGAATAATTTGATCAAAGGTTAATAATGGGAACTTTTCATCGAAGGCAAGAAACATGTCATTAGGGCATGCCAGCCTCAAGGTACTAAAGAGAGTTTCTAAATCAACTTCCTAGATAGTGATTTGTATTCGATAGGAAGCGATCAGTCGTAGGAGGGATTACAACACGAAACTTCATGTCAAGTTTTTAAGTACAAATGGAAGTAATTCAAGACTAACTCAAGGATGGCCAACGCGATTGAAGGTTATGATTTGCATTGTAATTTTCAACTGAGGTTGGACTTCTCTTGAATATATTGGTGACACAACATTTGACTTGGCAGCATTTTACTGAACGATAATACCCAAAACTAGATGAAGACTTTTAATGAGCTTTTATTAACTGTGAGACAAATGGATTTCCCAACACGAACACAAATGTGACGGAGTATCATGTTCAAGAGCGACATACAACCTTTAATAATAATAAAAAAATATTTCTTCCCAATTTACCCCCACCATTACTGGAAAGTACCTCTTTAGTTTTTTCAAGCTCGAGGAAGATAAGATTTTCTTGTCCTGTAAGCTCATCCTTCATATGAGTCCTCCAAAGTATTTTTAATGAACCCTAAGAAGGAGTGTTTCATTCCCATCATGATTGACGAGTCCTACACTATTTATATTTTATGAGTCCAGTGAAGGAATAAATCAATGTCACTTTTATTTTAAAGAGTTTGAAAAGACATAAAATAAAAATCATGTTGTTCTTTCAATGTAAAATTTTAACGAGCCTGGAGAAAGTGAAGCTTGGTGTTTTTTTAGTTTTAGTGAGTGTGGAGAAAAACATGAGAAAACTCCCTAATGTTATTTTTCTTTAATTTAGTCCCTCAAGCCAAAAAAAGGATAAAATCATACAGGAAAGAACTCTATTAACCTTTATTAGTCAACGTATACCTTTTTCGTAAATTGTCTAACTTAGTCCGGAAAAGAGGTAAAATTATATTGAACAAACGACTATTCATTTAATTTTACGAGTTCAAATAGTCACGTACTCGGCGATATTTTCATGTTTAGAGATTCCAAAAATGGCTTAAAATAGAACTCCAAGATTTCCATTTTTTGTAAGTTTTAACGAGTTCAAAAAAGTGATAAATGTTGAAATTTGCAACAAGAGATAGTGAAATTGGCATCCAGAAAGGACAAAAATTGACCACATAACTGGTGCGGGATTCCAGTCACACATGAGTGAGGAATTCAGTTACACATTGGTGCTAAATTTGGGTGTCTAATTTATTTATCCCTTAAATAAATTGGAAAATAAATTATAATTTCATCTCATAACAACTTGTATCAGTTAACTAAGTCAGAAAGACTAAGTTAGCGCAAGAAATTTGAGTTGAGGGGCAAAGATGAGGAATGTAGAGTGATTCTATTATTTTCAGGGTCCAATTGCAGTTCATGCACTAGTGGGGTGCATGTGTAATCAATTAACTTAAATTAATTGAGTTAAAATTAGTTTAACTAGTTATAACTAAGTGATGAACTAGTGAGAGTTTAAGTGAATTAAATTAGATTTAATTCACAAGTAGTGATATACCAAGTAACTGCTTATTTGCTATTATTAGTTGCATGCATGTCAATTCTAATGATGACCCAATTGAAACATAGGTTAAAGGGAAGTTATCTATCAGTTGTATTATTAGAGAATTGCTCGAGCGCAACTATAAAGTCACAGGAAGGCTCATGATGGATCACACAGTCAAGGAAGGTTGATTATCCTATTTAATAGGGATTTATTGCCTAGGGATTGCGTGAGCAAGGCTGAGCTAAGCAGGGGATGAGAATTGACTAAATGTTGGTCAATTTTTCCTAAGAATTGCTAGTCAATTTTGAGCAGGATCAGGGTGAGACAATCGATAGAGTGTAGGATTATATCGGTGTGAGAAAGAATTGTATTGTTTCATGATTCTTTGACTATGTACAATATATGATAGAGGGGTTTTGAGCTGGTAATTTCCCCAAGATCATGTTGTGTTGTGTGATTTATAATTTCCTTTCTCTTACTTACATGTGATTGAGCGATTGTGTTTTATATTCCACAAATATAGTAGAAGGATTCAATATCTTTTTTTAGTACATTATATGATTATATTGAATCCGTTTTTATGTAGTTTATATATAATTTATACATGGTATCAAAGCAAGAAATTTTTGGGCAGCGACTTAGTAGAGAACATGTGAAAATTTTGATGCAAAATTTACAAAAAAAAAAAAAATAGCATATTTGGATTCCTTATGAAACAATACCCAAATTGAAAAAAATAAATTGGTTGAATCGGAGCTCGGATGAGGGAGATATTGTTGATTTAAAATCAACTCTTTTTTTAGAAAATTTTGTGATGACAGGATAATTACAATGTGCACTAGTCAAGAACCTGCATGCAATTGAGGTACAAGATGCATGCAAATATTTGAGGAGAAAAGTAGAGGTTAGAGACTTGGTGGTTGAGAGGGAGCACAAATTATCTCTCAACATGCATCCTTAGATGTAGTCTTAGAAGTTTGTGGAGCAACCACAGTTGGAGAAGCAGAGAGGAGATCGAGTGGAAGAGTCCACTCGAGAAGAGACCTCCAGGAGGGGAAAATTTCGAGCCATATGGGAAGAGGGAGTACATGCAGTTATACCTCTAGGTGTGAGGTTGGGTGATGTGCAGATATAATCCCAAGAAGAAATCTGGGCAAGGTTCATTGAGATGGTGTGTCTCATGGATTAAACCTGGCTACGAGGAGCCCACAGTATAGCAGTAGAAAGAAGGATCTGTTAGATTGATTCAGTCAAATGTTAGGAAGACAAAAATCAGAGTGATAGATGTCAGATATTAGAGCACAAATCATAGTTGGTAGCAGTGCAAAGTGCATGGATACACATGTCAGCAGCAGCACAAAGAGTCCAGTAGACATGTGTAGTAGCTAGTAGCAGTCAGAAGAATCTGATGACAGATACATTATACCGATTCAATTGTTCATAGGTTATTCAGCTTTAGGAGAGATTCATGTGCACACAACACTAGAGAAGTCTTGCATGTAGAACATTCCAAAGGTACCAGATTGGGGTAGATTGATTCCTTTCTTGTTGAGAGGGAGTGTTGAAATTTGCAAAAAGAAATAGTGAAATTGGCATCCAGAAAGGACAAAAATTCACCACATAACTTGTGTGGGTTTCCAGTCACACATGAGTGAGGAATACAGCTACACACTAATGCTAAATGTGAGCATCTAATTTATTTATCCCTTAAATAAATTGGAAAATAAATTGTAATTTCATCTCATAACAACTTGTATCAATTAACTAAGTCAGAAAGACTAAGTTAGCTTAAGAAATTTGAGTTGAGGTTCAAAGGTGAGGCATGTAGAGTGATTATATTATTTTCTGGGTCTAGTTGCAGTTAATGCACTAGTGGGGTGCATGTGTAATTAGTTAACTCAAATTAATTGGGTTAAAATCAGTTTAACTAGTTATAACTAAGTGATGAGCTAATGAGAGGTCAAGTGAATTAAATTAGATTTAATTCACAAGTAGTGATCTACCAAGTAACTGATGATTGTCTATTATTAGCTGCATGCATGTCAATTATGATGATGACCCAGTTGAGACATAGGTTAAAGGGAAGTTAACTATCAGTTGTATTATTAGTGAATTGCCTGGGTGCAATTATAATGTCACAGGAAGGCTCATGATGGATTGTGCAATCAAGGAAGGTTCATTATCCTATTTAATAGGCATTAATTTCCTAGGGATTGCATGAGCAAGGCTGAGCTAAGCAAGGGCTAAGAATTGGCTAAGTGTTGGTCAATTTTGCCTAAGAATTGCTATTCAATTTTGAGCAAGATCAGGGTGAGACGATCGGTAGAGTGTAGGATTTTCTTGGTGTGAGAAATCATTGTATTGTTTCACAATTATTTGACTATGTACATATATGATAGAGGGGTTTTGAGTAAGCGCTTTCCCCAAGAACATCTTTTGTTGTGTGATTGATAAATTCCTTTCTCTTACTTTCATGTGATCGAGCGATCGTGTTTTATATTCCACAAATATAGTAGAAGGATTCAATATCTTTTTTTAGTACATTACATGATCGGATTGAATCCATTGGTATAGATTTTCTATATAATTTCTACAATAAAAGGGTACTCATATTTTTTATTTTTTATTTAATTAACGAGCATGAAAAGACGAAAATAACTCAACATTTTCATGTACGTTTTATGAGCATGAAAAGATCGCAAAAGAAGCTCGAATTTTCACGAGTTTAATGAGTCTTCAAAATAATAACTGAAATGGACTCAATATAGGTTTCATTTTTATACAATCTTGAAAAAAATAAAAATTATTCTTAAGAGTGATTTCATTTTTACACAAGCTTGAAACAAAGAAAAACTATGCTTGAGTGTGGTTTCATTTTTACACAAGCTTGAAACTGATATAATTTGTGCTTGATATAAGTTTCAATCCCCCCAAGCATGACATGCAAGGGAACATGCCCCTCGAGCTTCATTTCATTCACCTAAATTTACTACTGGTTACCAATAACTAGATGGAATGAAGGTTCATTTACGAGATCAGATGAAAGACTCGACTTAACATTTATGAGATCTAATCAAAGACTCGACTCAATTAGGGGAGGATTTGTTTCATTTTTTAATGAGGTTTACACAGTAAAAGAACCATCATGGTGAAACCTTGCTTCATTTTTTAACGAGCTTGACACAAGAAAAAAAACTATGCTCATGGTGACCTGTTACATTTTTTAACGAGGTTGATAGAGGAAAAAAGCTATCCTCAGGAAGACCTATTTCATTTTTTAAAGAGGTTGACACAGTAAAATAATTATCCTCAAAGGACTTGTTTCATTATTTTACCAAGGGTGACACAGTAAAAGAACTATCCTCAAAGGACTAGTTTCATTTTTTAACGAGGTTGACACAGGAAAATAACTATCATCATGGGACATGTTTCATTTTTTAACGAAGTTAAAACAAGAAATAAAAGAAGTCAAGAAAATAGTGAGAGGCTCGCTTCCAACAGTAACTGAAAACATGAGACTGGTTTCCACATAATTAACCCATGGAGGGGTAGATACCACTTGCATATAAGGAACATTCAGGGATGTTGAATGATTGGTAGTCAAATCAAGGCCAATGAATGAAAGTTGTTCAATAGTCACAATGATCCCATTGTGAGGGAAAGACATCATGCAAAAGAGTGTCAATATGACCACTTTCATGGCATATACATAGTCTCACCCAAGGAGAAAAGTAAAATCTAAGGGGCCTTGGACTACCATAATATCAATACAGACAATTTTACCTTCCAAGGTAATGGGTAACTTAGGAAGGGTCCCTAAAGGTTAACTAATGGTTTTGTTAAAAGTTATCAAATTATCTGTAACAGGCCCAATCCGGGGGGAACCCAAAGCTTGTCAAGCAGTTGAGGATAAAATACTAACATGAGCACCTTCATCTATGTTTGTGCGAAGCACATTCTTACCACAAGCCTTCACAATGATTTGGAAAGTTGTGGAAGAAGGAAGATGAGGTTATGTCAAACTACTCCAATAAAAGGAAATAACCTCATTACTTGGAGGGGGTTTCGTGGAAATGGGTGAAATTCCCCCATGTGTATAATAATATGAAATAACAAGAAGAATCTAAGCGATATTAAATTCACTCTTTATAGAGAGAGTGGGATCGACTAAAGCTGGAATCAATTTGATCCCTTGATCAACCAATGGTTCATCAACCTGAGTGATATGGGTTTCACTCTCCAATGTAAGAGTGTGATTTTCTGTACTTGGAATTAGATCAATCACTTTGTCAAATGAAGGTAGGTTGTGAGAAATTTTATGGTAACCAGTTGGAAGTTGTTGTTGTGGAACAATAAGGTTTTCCAACAATTTCGAGGCTTCATCCATGTAAGGGAAAAGGTGAGTTTGATGACTTCCTTTGCATAACCTACAAGGAAACCTAACTTTACCCTTTTTCTTTAGACCCTGAAAATCATTGTTTGATGGATCAATAGTAAGTTGATAAGAATTTTCTGGCCATACTTCCAAGACCTTAGGAATACGAGGATAATTGATAAGGAATTGTTCACCCTTACAAAGTTTGCAAGGGTATTTGGGCTTGTGAGGCATGTTGGAGGTTTCATCAACATTACCAATACTTACAATGAGGGTTGGTTGGTTGAATTCTTTCATATATTTCTTCTTCTTCTTCTTCCCTTTCTTCTTCTTCTTAACCACCTGGTTGCTAGCATCAAGGATTTTACGAAGTGAATAAGAAGAAAGGGAGGAATACATGTTGGGTGAAGAGGGTAAAGGGTTAAGATGAGGTTTGTCATGTTGAGATGGTGAAATCTATTGAGGTGAAACATTCAGTTGAGGTGGAAAAATTTGAGTATTTGAGGCGAACAAAGCTTAAAACAGCCATACTGATAAAACTATGGTAAATCCAAGTTATGACAATGTAGCCATATACAAAAAAAGGTAAGCAAAATGTTGTTGCAGATGCACTCCCAAGAGAGGATGAGGATTTGGAAGCATTTCTTTGTGCCATTTCTATTATCCAACCAGATTGGATAACCGAAGCAAGGGATGAATGGAAGAATGACGAAGAAGTGTGGACACTCATTCAAAAGTTACAGTAAGATCCTAGTACATCTCATACATTTAGCTATAAAAATGATTCATTATGGTACAAAGACCACTTATATCTTTGTAATAATTCCAAACTCAAAAAAAAAGATTCTTTTGGAATTGCACACCTCTCCCTTAGGAGGGAACTTAGGATTTTTCAAAACTTACCATAGGGTTAAGAAGGATTTTTTTTAGGATGGCCTTAAATATGACATTCAAAATTTTGTGGCAGAATTATTTGGTTTGAAAAAAAAAAAAATTTAAGACAATTAATACCTCGGGTCTGTTACAACCTTTATCCATTCCAAGTCAATGTTGGGAGGAGGTTTCAAAGTATTTTATCACATGTTTCACCAACTTCGAAGGAAAGAGTGTCATCATGGTGGTAGTTGATAAAATTACAAATTATGAAAAAATTTGTGCATTATATCATCCATTTCAAGGCAACACAGTTGCTACTACATCTATGGAAACAATTCAAAAGATACATGGAAACCCAAATATTGTTGTAAGTGACAAAGATCCCATTTTCACTAGAAATTTTTGGATGAAATTATTTTCCTGTTTGGGTACTCAATTAGTTCATACCTCATATTATCATCCTCAATCTAATGGGAAAACTGAGATAGTGAAAAAATGTTTGGAAGGATGTTTTTGTTGCTTTGTATCTGATAAAAATACACAATGGGTCAAGTGGTTACCTCTGGTTGAATGGTGGTATAACACTTCCTTCCATATTGCAGCAAAAATTACCCCATTTGTGGCACTTTATGGATATCATACACCATCCATCACATCATCTTTAAGTGAAAATTCTAAGGTTCAAGTAGTGGAAGATCACATCGAGCATCAACAACAAGTTCTCCAACTCTTAAAGGATAATGCCACTTTGACACAAAATCGAATGAAACAATAGGAATATCAACATCATAGTGAAAGAAGTTTTGATGTAGGAAACTGGGTATTTTATGCCTACAACCATATAAACAAATTTCCCTCAAGCAAGCTAAGAAGGATAATAAATTATCACCAAAGTACCATGGTCCTTACAAGGTGTTGTAAAAGATTGGTACTATGGTATACAAATCAAAGCTTCATGCATCTTTCTGAACGCACCCAATTTTCCATGTTTCATGCTTAAAGAAGGTTATAGGTGACAAGCTCTCAGTTCAAACAATATTGCTAGAACTTGATGAGGAAGGAAAATCATAATTGAGCCTAAATCAGTCATGAAAACAATAAATTGACATCTATGAAATCGATCAATTTCAGAATATCTCATCAAGTGGAAGAAATTAGCAAATGAAGATTCCACATGGGAGGGTGAGAATTTTATACGGAGGCATCAAAAACTAATCAAGCGTTGAGGACAACACTTTTTTAATGGAGAGGAGCATTTTAGGTCCCTATATACTAGTGTAGCCCCTTATTTTTATTGTTAGTGTAGCCCCTTTATTGTTATTGTTGTTCCCATGTAGTCCCCATATTGTTATTATTGTGCCCCATAGAAGCCCACTATTGTTACTGTTGTGCCTATTACATTATTATTGTTATGTCAAATTTGGTTATATTGTGACCCATTACACTCACATGTATAGAAAGGAGGTTTTTTCATTTGAATCATCCAACAATTGTTCATTTGTGTAATGTAAAAGAGGTTTCCCCCTCAAAGAGGCTAATTTTTAAGTCGTTGATCTATATTTTATTTTATTTTGTGAGTTGGTTTCATAACAACCAAGGCTCTCTTCCCTTCATGATGTAGTGAGCATCCCGAAGGTATGATGACCTAAATTTATGTTGCTTACATTAACAAATTGTGAAATCCTTTCACCAAGTGAGCCCCTTACTATGAATTTCACAGTTCTAATGGATAGTAGGTCCATCTCTAGGCCACTGCAACCCTCAAATATGCAATCCTTGAGTCTCTCCCTCAATCACTACGCATTTCTTAGTTACAGTTTCTAGTCTTTCCACTCTTGTTGACTCAAATCCATCATTATACAGTTTCCTTATCCAAAATTTCCTCCTAATATTCATTGCACATTTCCATTGGATAGTGGGATCATCCGCCAGTCTATGTGAAGATCAACTGCACGATCCCTGCCTCCTTTTCCTTGAGCACTATGCACTGTGCATCCTAAGTCAACAAGCTCATCACCCTTGTCTCCTGGACTTGCCCACTATTCTAAACCTTGAAATAGCCTCTTCTTATTGCATATTGTATAGTTCTAGTGGATAGTGGGGTCATTCCTCAGTCCCTATGAAGCTCAACTGTGAAATTCCTAAACCCTCTATCTCAAACCCTTTCCCGTTGTTCCACCATAGCCAGTATGTTGCATAAGCAAGCACATATAGAATAGGTGATTATGGGACTGATGTTTTCTTGTCATAAGTGAATTAATTTTCAAGCGGTATCATTATACTATGACAAGTCAATGTAAAAGTGGTTAGCAAGTAGATGTAAAAATAGGATAATTTCAACAACCAATAATAGTACTATTACTTTTCTACACGCTCACTCTCTCTTTTCCCTTCCATCAAATTACCTTACATACATTGCAATTATATGCCTCAAAATTTCAACATACTTTCTTGTTTCAAATATTGTTTGTATAATCGCTTATGTTGATAATTGCAGCCAAGGAAAAAACCTAAGAATAATGGTGGTTGGGCCTATTATTCAGATGGGGCTCCTACTCAAAATAGTGAGATATCTAGTTGGGAATTCATACCGAAGATCATCAGCAGGATGTTCTGATTGACGGGTGTCGAAAACAATCAATTGGTCATTAGAAGGATCTATAACGCCCATGGCGGATATTAGAGCCTTCTTTTGAGAAGGACACGACTAGAGGAGTTCCAGTGTTGAAATGGCAGCAGGATACTGCTCCAAATCATCTACTATGCTATACGAATGAGTAGCTCGACTAGAAGCAGCATTTCGGCATAATGGGCCCTTAGGAATCTTAGTATGAACCTCAACTTTGGGCTGAGGGATATGCAAGGGACCATTAGATGTCGAAAGAGGCTTTGTAGAACCTGAAGAAGGTGACTCAGGGCAGACGGAGCGGGAGGCTTGGGGTACTGATGAGACTGAGTTTGAAGGTTAAGGTCAACAGGTAAAGGTTGATCAGAGTTCATCATTAGAATCTGGTAATTGAAGGAACCAGAAGGGGAAGGTTGAGTGGATGCATGTCCTTTAGGAGGTTGGGTAGCCACAAATCCCTATTATGCATCCACCTACTCTTGAGGGGGTGGTGACTGTTGTTGTGGGGGTTGAGAAGGCAAGGGAGGCGGAGGTGCTGATGTTGGAGGAGCTGGAGCACCAAGCTGCGGATACGGATAATAAGGGGGTTGGGTAAATGTGTGGTAAGTAGGAGGTTGGGCCAAAAGAGGGGGCATGTCGTATCCTAGAGACATAATACCGGGAGGGGAAAAAGTGCGGGAGGTGTTGCCTCCCCCCTAGGAAAACCATAACCCATGGGAGGTTGGGCGTATGTATGAGAGATAGCTCCAACGATATCGTCGGCGACATGAGGTGCCCCTGGTGCATTGGCATCACCGGGTCTGGGGATATCAGGTAGAACATTATAAACATAACCCGTCTGAGCATAGATCAGGTCATATTTTAATGCCATTTGGAGGGCAGCTTCTTCTGTTTGAGGAAAATGCGATGTGACATCTTTCCCGATAGGGGGAAAGAGAGATCTAAGGAACCAGTCCATGTAGATACGGTCTTCGAAGGTAGGAGATTGACATAGGCTATTTCTTCTCTGCCATTCCTAGACATGATCCGATAGGCGGGTCGCAGATGATTGACGGAAAGAAGTCAAAAGTTCGATACCAGTGTGATAACGAAGGGGAAGCTGGAAGTAAGATAAAAAAGCCTGGGCAAGAGTCGCAAAGGTGGTATGAGAGGAAGTGGGCTAATCAATATACCACTTAGAAGCTTTGCTTGTAAGCGTGCGTTGGAACAATCTAAGACGGATGGAATCATCAGTAATGGAATGGGATGAACACCACATGTGGAAAGATTGGATATGGTTGGAGGGATCCTCTCCAGCAAGGCCTTCGAACTTGGGAATGTTGGAGGGGAGCTTGGTTGTCATAGCAAGCCAACAAACATCGTGGCGGATAGGATCATTGATCAACTGATTGAAATCGGGGAGACTGAGGCCTGCCATGAAGGGGAGCAAGGGAGCATTCGAGGTAGTTCCCGTGGCGGTTCCGCTAGTAACATTCCCAGCATTACGGCTGGGGATGCCGCTAGCGTTAGGCCCTGGACCAGACATGGTGAAGGTAACAGGGGGAGAACCCAAAGAATCAGAAGAGGATTCAGAGTGTGGACTCGGAGCGGGACTAACCCGATGACGACAGGAAGGAGTAGGTCGATCAACCGAAAACTGAGGGTGAAGGCCAAGAAGTCTCCGAGATATACGCCTTGGGGGCCCAAAGATGACGGCACAAAGGGAAGAAGAAGGACCAACAAGGGCAGGGAGATGCAGAATCAAGTGATCACAATGTTGAAACAAGGGCAGAGAGGTGCAGTGTCAATTGATTTTAAAGTCTTTGCCTGGCAGTGTTAACCAGGCTCTTATTCACTTAGGGTCAGTGTGTGGCGTGTGTTAATTTAATTTTTAAACCCAGACATTTTGAGAGTAAAAGAAAAAGTGTGTTGCGTAACTGAAAATAAATTTGCAAAGAACAATATATAATGTTGAAATAACAAAAAATTAACAACTACCAATGCATCGATCTAACCCAAGAATGTGGCTCTCCCAAAACTAGTCTAAAAGAGGAAAAAAAATCTAGTCAAAAAACACTAAAAAGGGGCCAATAGATCTAAGGTCAGGAGGGACAGGGATCTAAAGGAGAAATCTGCTGGAAAGAGGTGCAGAAAACAACAAAGAGGCAAAGGCAAGGTTGCTGCAAAAAGAAGGAAATCAACTAAAGGTAGAAGGGACAAGAAGGTGACCCTAGAGGCAAACCCAAAAAAAACTATATGAGGTGATTTGAAAGGAAAAGTAGCTGATCTTAAAGGGATCTGAGGATGAGGTACCAGATCTGTAAAAGAAATGGTTGAAACTCTGAAAATTTAGACACTTATAGCAGCTAAAACTCTTCCACAAAAAGTGGACGGTACTGAAGCCCTAGGGGGCTAGATTCCCACTTAGTTGAGTAAAACAGAGCAATAATAGGTCTAAACAGGTGGAGACGGAGGTCAAACAACCCTGACAAAGGTTTAGACAAAACCCAGAAAACTTTCAGAAAAATTCCAGAAAAAAGTCCAGGTCGAAGTTTTTGACCTGTCTTTTGCTCAGGTTGCAATTTTTGGGCTGTTTTCCACTACCTGAAGCTCCAGGTCATAGGTTTTGGGCCAAAAAGTGCGACCTGCACTTACGGCACGCTCAGCGGAAAATTTCAGAAAAAATTGTCGTCTCAGCTGCAGCTGATGTCTGTCACCTGTGCAATAGGGCCAGAAACACACAAAAGTTAGAAATTTTAATGTTTTAGGGTTTTATAGATGAAAACCAACATAAAAATAGAAAAAAAGAAAAGCTGACAAGAAACCCTAGGGTCTGAAGCAGCTGGATATGCAGGAATATGAAAAACAACAGCGGTCGTAATTGAAAACCCGTGTGGAGTTGCCAATTGTTAGTATGAATCTTTTGTCGGAAAAAGACCACTTTAGCTACGAATAAAAAATAGCCCTAACATCAAATATGGCTGCCAATATCTTCAAATCTGCAGTTAGTTGATCAAGATAAATGCTGCACAAATCCAGATCTATGCATAAAAAGATATTAAGCAGTAAAAATAAGATTGTGCTCCATGCATCCAATAGACAAGACAAGAACAATATTTTTGAAAGAATTTTTATATTAAGGGCACCTGAGAGAAAAACAAGAAAGGTGTTTCCAATTCTTCTCAATGGGATGGGTTCTTGAAAGTCCTCAGTGCTTTAGATCTAGCATTTTTCTCTCTTGTTGGTGTAGAAAACCTAGACAAACATAGAACTCAAAGGGAGCTCACAAAGTAAAAAGTAGAGAATGTGACAATGATAATGGCTCAAAGTCAAACCAAGAGCATAGATCCAAAGTGATCTAATGAGCAACAAAATGTGACAAATGAATGAGAAAACCCTTCTATTTATAACAAAATATTGGGTCATTCTAGATCTTGGTGTATGATTAAAATAATATTAACCAAATCTAGATCCACCTTTTATGGAATATTTTATTATATTTGTTGGAGGGGAAAGGAATTTGACTTGGGTCAAATCCTTTTATTTGTAAATAATAAATAAATAAATGATTTATTTATCATTTTAAGGAAGTGGTTGAATGATAATTAAATAAATAATGATTTATTTAATTATTTATAAATAATTTAGTCATATTTAACAAGGAATATTATTTAAATAAGATTTAAATAATTATTCCTAGAAAATAATAAGATAAATAAGGATTTATCTAATTAATTTCCTTGTTTTGGGTTAAATATAACTTGGAATAATAATTAAATTATTGTTTAATTGATTATTCCATAAGGAAAATCAAACAAATAAAGATTTGTTTAATATTTCCTTTTGGGGTTTCCTATTTGGACCATAAACAACTTAATAAATGTGTTTTATTAAGTTATTTTACATAGCGAAAGAAATTTTACTTAGGGTAAAATTGGTCTTACATGGTGTACTTGAGTCCATCTAATGATAATAGGTTAGATGACCAAAAAATGGTGTAACAGATTGCCCCCCAGCATGCGAGTGTTAGGAGCAAATTGTATGACCGAAGTACGTTGTAAGAACTCAATCACCAGACATCAAAAGGGAAGTCAGAGAGAGAAATGTAAGGTAGCCTAATGTGCTGAAGAACCAGACCCTGAGGAGATGACACTTACAGGTGCAATAAGTCTCTTTTTATGAAAGGGTACCTGTGTTAGAGGCAGCGGGGGAGGCATACCTATGCCCGCCGAGACAAAGTACAAAAGAATAGTGCATCCAGTAAACAAGGAACCGAACTATAAAGTACATGTTGGCATAAACAGAAGCCACATAAAAGATATAATGAGGAATCCCACATAAATGATGTGCCTGGGATAACAGTCAGGACTTATATAATAATATCTGAGTACATGAGATACAAATACAACCCAAGTGCCCCCTATACATGGGAAAGGGCTCGCAAAATCTGACTAATACATGCAAATAAAAGAGGCATTGCAAGCGGTTAAGGCTGACATCATCAAATATATGGAGCTGCATCGAAGGCTGCAATGAAGAGGTCATTCGGGCATGTGGGGGGCTACCTGCAGGGCCACCCCCTCATGAGGGTTGAGACATCTCACACACACCCGAGAATCACAAATATATGCTACTGCATCGCTGGACCATCAAGTATACGAATCTCAATCATGCTGAAAGGAGCTAAAGGTGAGAAACAACCAAGTCAAAGGGCGATAAGTAGTCCCTTTTCCTGATCCAGGGCACCGAACAAGAGTGGAAGATGGAACCAAGGTACACTGCCCTCTAGACCTGTCTTCTGGAATAAATGAGTTGATGTCGACAGAAGGAGTTCCGCCATAGGTGAGGCAATAAGGAATCCTCAACTAAGGCATGAGATAAAATAGTAGAGTGACTGACAAACTGACACTAATGATGATAATGAAGTAGGGGATATTGAGTAGCGAATGGACGACTTCCCTTGTTAAAGCATAAAGGGCATGGATGACCTGGCAGCGACTGACACAATATCATGAGGGATAGGGGACAATGGGACTAAAGGCCATAATGTGCAACACGAGAGAGGGACCAAGCAAGGAAGGATGGAGGACTATAGCAGGGTACAAAGGGACTCGAGATAGACTCCATGGATGCAATGATGACTCAACTCGGATGCTCTAAACAAGGGTGACTCGATGGTGCTGCCACACAGTAAAGGTCCAATGGGGGACCATGAAAACATGAGTACAAGATGGTAACTCATGACGAAATTCAACACGAACAAGGCCAAGTATGGAGGCAAAGTGGTGCCTCAAGTACAAGTGTTGTAAGTGAGGAAATCCGATTTTGAGGAGAGGTGAAGAGACCCTTCTTGGGTAAAATGTGTCCTGGTGAAGTATCAAGATACTAAAAACTAACAGGTACCCAGAGCTCATGAACATGCCAGGTCTCACTTTTTGGAGTCTATTCTGCGACCTGGGTAGTAGGTACTGGGCAGAAAACTGCAACCTATCCCAGGAAATGACCTGAAAAGTGCGACCTGCCAGAGAAAGGGGGTTTCAGTTCTGTTTTTGGCTGAGATCTGGGATTTTTATGGTTGAGGGTCATAGGTGCGCTCAAGCATGTTGTGGTCATGCCAAAATGTATTTAGAAAAAGGGGAATCTAAACACATTTTAATTATATGGTGCACCATTTGTTTTCGTTATGGTTATGCAGTTTCAAAAAGGAAATGGAGGATTACCAATCTCTTTCAGTACTACATATATGAATCAAATGGACTTTAATTTTCTGGGTTGGCATACCTGGAGTCACTATCCCAAAAAGAGGATTTGGAGATAATGAACTGATGCTCTCTTATAAAACCTATAGGTTGGTCAACAACAATGTCTAAATGACTGGGTTGCTGATGTAAGATGAAGGAACGATAAGGGGTGTCATCCCTAGAGTGATATGAAGTGATATGGGACTCTAGAGGTTCTTCTAAATGTGGAAGAATAATGGTGCTAAAGTCGGCACGACCAGATACACTAGGAGAGTTGTGGAGAATTACTTCTCTTGGTCTCTCAAATGTGGGTGCCCCCTTACCCAAACATTGGGTTTCAATGTAATGGCCACAAGGTGTATGTGGTGTGAACGCATGGGTTCAATGTAAGGGGGAATAGATAAAGTTACGGGTGGTGATTTCTTCCATAATTTCATCATCGTGATAGAAGATAGGGTGACTGGTGGAAGAAAGACCACCTGACGTGGCGAAGCTACCTAACTCATCATCACGAGAAGAGAGGGTCACATGCGCATCGTCACAAGGGGTGACAGAAGAGTAAGCAGATAAAGGATCTACCGATGTTGAGCCCAGGGTGATCATTGAAGGGAGGTCAAGTGAAACATCAGGGGAAGTCTCCAAGGGGACTTCCACCAAGGGTCTCATGGATGATGATAGGTAGAAAATGGTGGCAGCAGGCTCTGTCATGTCGACATTGGGAGGGGGAATGTCAATGGGAGCAGGTAAATCCTCAAGCTGACCTGAAGCATACTCTGCAAGTATGGGAGAGGTGGATTGATTTTGTTCAATCTCGTACTCTTGAATTACCTCTAAAGAGGAACGGTAATGCGTCAGGTGGGGACAATGTTGGGAATAATGGCCATGGACACCACATAGAGTACAGGGTTTGTTGGTGTGAATAGTCTTTGGGTTCTTGGCTGCAACTGAGGAAGAAAAAGAGGTTTCAGGGACCGTAGACTTAGGGAACGTGACTTTAACCATGGGTTTAATATGGGGCAACTCAGGACAAGTATGGGTGGCATGACTGATGACATCACATAAGGTGCAAGGCTTTGTGGGCGGAGTAGGGGTAGGGTCATTCGGGGTGGCCTTGTCTTTGGATGCTCCCTTGCGAGCTTTACCTTTCTTTCTTGGAGTTGTCACAACAGGAGAAGGGTCATGTTGAGGTGCGGGTGGCACTATAGCAACGGAAGAAGCTAGAGGAACTAGTTGAACTGGTGTCAAAGCAAGGTAAGGTTTGGGGTGACCAGGCGGGGTAGTGGCTGGAGGATCAAGGTACCAGATGGGTATACCCAGGGTCAGGTTAGGGAGAGAAAGGGTGGCCATGATGGGAATCGAATAGACTCCGGGAGGGGGAGCAAGGAAAGGTATCTGACCAGCAAGGTAATGGCCAGGAGGGACAGCTCCAAGATGGTTGAGACCTAGTGGAACCAACCCAGGAGGATGGAGGGGCTCATAGGTACCAGCTGTAGGAGAACGACCAGAAGGAAGAGGTCCGGTTGGCTGAGGCGAAGGGCTAGGAGCAGGTTGCGGTAGGCGAGGTTGAGGTTGAGGTTGCTGACTAGCCGAAGCGGGCCATTTAAGGTCATCCTGAGACGATTTCATCATGCAAACATTCGCTAAGCTGGGATTAGAGACAAGAGGAGGAGGAATACCAGGGAACGTTCCAAGCAAGGAGGAGTCTTTGTAGACGACGGGGGAGACATTGGTCAAAGAATCGACGGTTTTCTTATTGGCTACAGAAGAGATGGTTGACTTAGGGGAGGTCTGAGATTTTGGCTCATGATATGTCAACTAGTCAATGGTGACTATCTTTCCATTATGAGGACAGCAGACATGGCATAGGTGTAGCTGCGCCCCAAAAGAATGTTATAATCAAGAGGGGTGTCGATGACTTCAACGTTAATGCAAACAGTGTTGCCCACAAGAGTGATAGGACAATTACAGAATAGGCCAATGGGATAGGAGGCATGGCCATCCCATGCACGAAGGGTGATTGTGGAAGGGGCCAGCTCAGGAGATCCAAGTTGTTTCCAAACCAAAGCAGACATCACACAGGTGGATGCCCCCTCATCAATAATACACCGAGAAACGTGAGTGTTATGGATTTTGACTAGGATTTGGAAAGCTACGGAAGTAGGAAGGGGAGGATGTTCTAATTGACGGGGTCGAAAAAATTCAATTGGTCATCAGCAGGATCTATAGTGCCCATGGCAGATAGTAGAGCCTTCTTTTGAGAAGGACATGACTGGAGGAGTTCCAGTGTTGAAATGGTAGTAGGAGACTGTGCCAAATCATCTACTATGCTATACGAATGAGCAGCTCGACTAGAAGCAGCATTTCCACATAATGGGCCCTTAATAATCTTGGTATGAACCTCAACTTTGGGCTGAGGGATATGCAAGGGACCATTAGATGTCGAAAGAGGCTTTGTAGAACCTGAAGAAGGTAACTCAAGGATAGACGGAGCGGGAGGCTTGGGGTACTGATGAGACTGAGTTTGAAGGTTAAGGTCGACAGGTAAAGGTTGATCAGAGTTCATCATGAGAATCTGGTAATCAAAGGAACCAGAAGGGGAAGGTTGAGTGGATGCCTGTCTGTCAGGTGGTTAGGTAGCCAAAAATCCCTGTTGTGCATCCACCTACTCTTGAGGGCGGTGACTGCTGTTGTGGGGGTTGAGAAGGCAAGGGAGGTGGAGGTGCTGATGTTGGAGGAGCTGGAGCACCAAGTTGCGGATACGGATAATAAGGGGGTTAGGTAAATGTGTGGTAAGTAGGAGGTTGGGAAAAAAGAGGGGGGATATCGTATCCTAGAGACGTGCTACTAGGAGGGGAAAAAGTGCGAGAGGTGCTGCCTCCCCCCTAGGAAAACCATAACCCATGGGAGGTTGGGGGTATGTATGAGAGGTAGCTCCAACGATACCGTCAGCGGCATGAGGTGCCCCCGGTGCATTGGCATCACTGGGTCTGGGGAGATCAGGTAGAACAGTATAAACATAACCCGTCTGAGCGTAGATCAGGTCATATTTTAACGTCATTTGGAGGGCAGCTTCTTTTGTTTGAGGAAAATGCGATGCGACATCTTTCTCGATAGGGGGCAAGAGAGATCTAAGGAACTAGTCCATGTGGACATGGTCTTCGAAGGTAGGAGATTGACATAGGCTCTTTCTTCTCCACCATTCTTGGACATGATTGGATAGGCGGGTCGCAGATGATTGACGGAAAGAAGTCAAAAGTTTGATACTAGTGTCATAATGAAGGGGAAGCTGGAAGTAAGATAAAAAAATCCCAAGCAAGATTCGCAAAGGTGGTATGAGGGGAAGTGGGCTGATCAACATACCACTTAGAAGCTTCACCTGTAAGCATGCATTAGAACAATCTAAGATGGATGGAATCATCAGTAATGGAATGGGATGAACACCACATGTGGAAAGATTGGATATGGTTGGAGGGATCCTCTCCAGCAAGGCCTTCGAACTTGGGAATGTCGGAGGGGAGCTTGGTTGGCATAGCAGGCCAACCAACATTTTTGGCGGATAGGATCATTGATCAACTGATTGAAATCGGGGAGATTGATGCCTGCCATGAAGGGGAGCAAGGGAGCAGTCGAGGTAGTTCCCGTGGCGGTTCCGCTAGTAACATTGCCAGCATTACGGCCGGGGATGCCGCTAGCGTTAGGCCCTGGACCAGACATGGTGAAGGTAACAGGGGGAAAACCCAAAGAATCGGAAGAGGAGTCGGAGTGCGAACTCGGAGGGGGACTAACTCGACGACGACGAGAAGGAGTAGGTCGACCAACTGGAAACTAAGGGTGAAGGCCAAGAAGTCTCTGGGATATACGCCTTGGGGGCCCAAAGATGATGGCACAAATGGAAGAAGAAGGACCAACAAGGGCAGGGAGGTGCAGAATCAAATGATCATAATGTCGAAACAAGGGCAGAGAGGTGCAGTGTCAATTTATTTTAAAGTCTTTTCCTGGCGGTGTTAACCAGGCTCTTTTTCACTTAGGGTCAGTGTGTGGCGTGTGTTAATTTAATTTTTAAACCCAGACGTTTTGAGAGTAAAAGAAAAAGTGTGCTGCGTAACTGAAAATAAATCTGCAAAGAACAGTATATAATGCTGAAATAACAAAAAATTAATAGCTACCAATGCATCGATCTAACCCAAGAATGTGGGTCTCCCAAAACTAGTCTAAAAGAGAAAAAAAAATCTAGTCAAAACACATTAAAAAGGGGCCAATAGATCTAAGGTCGGGAGGGATAGGGATCTACAGGAGAAGTCTGCTGGAAAGAGGTGCAGAAAACAACAAAGAGGCAGAGGCAAGGTTGCTGCAAAAAGAAGGAAATCAAATAAAGGTAGAAGGGACAAGAAGGTGACCCTAGAGGCAAACCAGAACAAAACTATATGAGGTGATTTGAAAGGAAAAGTAGTTGATCTTAAAGGGATCTAAAGATGAGGTATCAGATCTGTAAAAGAAATGGTTGAAACTTTGAAAATTTAGACACTTATAGCAGCTAAAAATCTTCCACAAAAAGTGGATGGTACTGAAGCCCGAGGGGGATAGATTCCCACTTAGTTGAGTAAAACAGAGAAAGAATAGGTTTAAATAGGCAGAGACGGAGGTCAGACAACCCTGACAAAGGTTTAGACAAAACCCAGAAAACTTTCAGAAAAATTGCAGAAAAAAGTCTAGGTCGAAGTTTTTGACCTGTTTTTTGCTCAGGTTGCAGTTTTTGGGCTGTTTTCTGCTACCTGAAGCTCTAGGTCGCAGGTTTTGGGCAAAAAAGTGTGACCTGCACTTCTGGCATTCTCGGCGGCAAATTTCAGAAAAATTGTCCTCTCAGCTGCAGCTGATGTCTATCACCTGCGCAATAGGGCCAGAAACACGCGGAAGTTAGAAATTTTAATGTTTTAGGGCTTTATAGGTGAAAAACGACATAAAAATAGAAAAAACGAAAAGCTGAAAAGAAACCCTAGGGTCTGAAGCAGCTAGATATGCAGGAATATGAAAAACGACAGCGGTCATAATTGAAAACCCGTGTGGAGTCACCAATTGTTAGTATGAATATTTTTTCGGAAAAATACCACTTTAGCTACGCATAACAAATAACCCTAACATCAATTATGGCTGCCAATATCTTCAAATCTATAGTTAGTTTATCAAGACAAAGCTACAAAAATCCAGATCTATGCATAAAAAGACATTAAGCAGTGAAAATAAGGTTTTTCTCCATGCATCCAATAGACAAGACAAGAACAATATTTTTGAAATAATTTTTTATATTAATGGGCATCTCAGAGGAAAACAAGAAAGGTGTTTCCAATTCTCCTCAATGGGATGGGTTCTTGAAAGTCCTAAGAACTTCAGATCTATAATTTCTCTCTCTTGTTGGTGTAGAAAACCCAGACAAACATAGAACTCAAAGGGAGCTCACAAAGTGAAATGATGGAAAATTTGACAATGATAATGGCTCAAAGTCAGACCAAGAGCATAGATCCAGAGTGATCTAATAGGCAACAAAAGGTGACAAATGAATGAGAAAACCCTTCTATTTATAACAAAATATTGGGTCATTCTAGATCTTGGTGTATGATTAAAATAATATTAACCAAATCTAGATCCACCTTTTATGGAATATTTTATTATATTTGTTGGAGGGAAAAGGTATTTGACTTAGGTCAAATCCCTTTATTTGTAAATAAAAAATAAATAAATGATTTATTTATTATTTTAAGGAAGTGGTTGAATGATAATTAAATGAATAATGATTTATTTAATTATTTATAAATGATTTAGTCATATTTAACAAGGAATATTATTTAAATAAGATTTAAATAATTATTCCTAGAAAATAATAAGATAAATAAGGATTTATCTAATTAATTTCCTTGTTTTGGGTTAAATATAACTTGGAATAATAATCAAATTATTATTTAATTGATTATTCCATGAGGAAAATCAAACAAATAAAGATTTGTTTAATATTTCCTTTAGGGGTTTCCTATTTGGACCATAAACAACTTAATAAATGTGTTTTATTAAGTTATTTACATAGCGAAAGCAATTTTACTTAGGGTAAAATTGGTCTTACATGGTGTACTTGGGTCCATCTAATGATAATAGGTTAGATGACCAAAAAATGGTGTAACACTTGTGTCGATTCCCGACCAAGTTTTCTCGCCATACCTATTAGCTCCCTATAATTAGCAAGATTGGCAAAGTCCAACTGCAGGGAGAACACTTATTTCAACCACTTTGGGATTCTAGGATCTAGCCCTCCTGAATTCGTAGAGGGATCTCTCCAATAAAGTGCAAAGATAGATTTATCTTTTAAAAAGCTTTGACTAATGATATTAGGCTAGTTATGAAGTCTGAGGGTTTTGTTTTTTTTGGATGGTTGAGCATGATTTTTTTTTTTTTCTAAATAAGAGTAATCTATTAACAGAGTGATAAAAATACATCGAGACCGCAGTCAAGACCTACTGCCTAGGAGGCAGGAATGTCATGTAAACCAGGTGTGTAGACTGCCCTTTGAAGGGGAAACCAGTCAGACAAAAATAGCAAAAACCCACGCAGGGGAGCCAGTTGTGAATTTCCTGAGTGTGCATAGGACCAAAATTATACAAAAATAAGCTAGAAAACCTGAGAACCGCTCGAACAAGAACAAGACAAATATTATGGGCAGTAGGAACATAAGAAGAACAGGCAGAATGCATACTAATCATTAGGAGGCTCTTCAACAATTCGACACTAGCCTGAAGCCATCAAGTCTCTGGCCAGAGCTTCCTCAGATTCAGAGGGACCAGGATCAGCTGGAGCCATAGCCACATCAGGAACGCTGCTAGCAGGAACTTTCGGCACCTGTATCGGTGCGCTACCCTCCCCCATCTGAAAATTCGAAGTCTGGGTAGGATCCATCTCAGGGCCAGCAGGAAGGGCGCTAGACTCCTCATGAAAAACCACCGTGAAGAGCGTAGTGATTCTTGGGCGAATCAGGGAGCTAGAGAAGGTAAAACACGCAAAGCCAGTTGTTGGAGGAGGTGAGGTAGCAGGGGGACGAGGAGAAGGGGAGCTCTAGCCATGATGGGTTTCAAGATAGCACCCCCTTCCACTACGAGAACGAGGGTAATGGCCGGGCAAAATACCGCTGGAGAGAGAGGCCGAGATCGAGGATGGGTTGGAGTGGTCTCGTGTAGGATGGCCCCTTGAACTTCCACGACGACTCCGAAGCCTGTGGCGCAAACGAGGCATTGCGGAAACCAAATGAATCCAAGAAACCGCAATAGTAGGGGGTGAAAGCTTAAAACGAGAACATTGACCTGAGAAAAATGCCGAATGCTCAAAATAGGTAGCCCTGCATTCGAACTGGAACGCTGCTTCAATAGAAGAATCCCCGTCAGGCTGCTCAGGATGGCTGAATTAATGATGACGATTCCACACAAATTGGGTGCCGAATTGATACCAGATATGAGAAGGAGGCGAGCGTTGTGCGTGTAAGACCTTGGCACCATGGCCTTAACATGATTCCCCCTCTTAATCTGCCTGCACGCGTATTGGTAATCCCCCATAATAACTGATGCATTGAAGAGATCCTCGCAGAAGCGAGTGATAGCAGAGGTCAGTCCTGTGGGCATGAGGTGAGGTACAACACCATATGAAGTGGATCCTTTGGTATCTGTGAGAGTTAAATGCAAACATCCGTTGCAGATCAAACTGAGATCTTCGATGTCCAGGATGGGCAGGTGGCGATCCACTTCGCCGCACCTGTGTCCCATCGTATCAACCATCTGTTGGATCACCCGCATCTGGGAGGTTGAGCATGATTATTATTTGGGTGGAAATTTCTAAATGGAAAGAGTTTCAAAGGTGTGAAGTTGCAAGCGATCAGAACAAGCTTTGGTTGAAAAGATAGATATAACGTTGGTTTTAGTCCATTGGGCTATGGAGTCATAAAAGGGTTCAATTGAAATAACAAGGTTCAAGAGTGGTCCATGGGGCAAGTCATCTATGTCTAAGGATCTCTTTAAAGTTGATTTTATGGAATGAAATGATACAACAAGAAAGGGAATTAAACAAATGAAGAACAAAGAGCAGCCTAAGATCATGTAAGTACTTTGAAACTATCCTGCTTTTGACATACACTTAAGAGAGACATAAAAGTAATCTAAGATCTGGTAATTACTTTGAAACTAGCCAGCTTTTGATGCACTTTCAATAGAAAAACATTTAAAACACAAGGGAAAACACATATGATAACAAAGAATAGTCTAAGATCAGGTAAGGACTTTTAACCTAGCCTACTTTCAACACACTCTTAGGGAAACTTTCAGATATTCTTTGGGGATAAAACTAAAGGACAGGGCTCACCATAATTTCCTCAGTTCATCTCTACTTAACATAACTGAAAATAACATTCAAGAATAACAATTAGTCTAGACAGTAGGATGAGGGAACGCCAACATTCATAACTGCTTGAAACTGAATTAAATCATTCCTAAACAACACAAATTGGAAGAAAACATATAGATAAAGCTTATCAGTCAAAGAAGGGTACTGATATACAGTAAATCCTAACTCTATGCTTGTTGTTCTTTATCAGAGAAGATGGACAAAGCGAAAACAGAAGTAAAATAACAATTCACAATAAGAAATAACATCACCATTGACATAGACCAGGAAGCCATAAATTAGCTTGTATTGATGCTTTAAACCAGTTACAGCATTAAGTCCAATGTTTTAGTTCAGCAATCATCTTCACTTCTCAACCTAACTTACTTAATCACAAACAGAGCTCCAAGAGCCTTTGAACACTATTTACAAGTAGAAGTTTCAAGCTCAAGTATATTTCAAAGTTCTGCAACCAACATTTTCTCATCTTCTAAAGAAGTATTTATAGAAGAAATGAGGAGGTGGGATTTGATAAAATATCTCCAAGGTCAATTAATACAGACTTAATGCTTCTCGGCCTTTGAGGGGCTCAATGGAGAAGTTTACAGATGTTCTGTCGGTATTAATTTTTTTACATTTAAGAATTAAACTCGGTGAGAGCTTTTGTTGACTTTAAGGCTTTGTTTTATGTTGTAGTAACTCTACTGATATTTTTTGCATTAAGTTCCTTTGGCAGAATTAACTATTCAGCTGCGCTGAGGCAAATATCTTCTTCTCTGATCATAATTCAGCCTCTGTTGAATGCTTTGAGGCTACAGGTGGCATTGGGTAGCTGAGAGGAATCAATTAGCCTCTGATGTGGCGATGGAGGCATCCTCTGACTGATAAATCATTTGATTTGTCTTTAATTGTGTTTTAATTTGGAGGATTAGGCTTTTGATTTTCGTTCTTAGCCGTAACCCTCCAAAACTGTAAAAACAGTCTTCAATCCTCTGTTCTACTGTGTTTTTTTCTTCAACACTGATACTCTTCGTTTAATTTAATTGTCTATGTCTTGTTGATGTGCAGGTGCCGCAAAGGGCTCATATGGCATCAATGCCCATGAAGCATTGATGAAACATGACTTTGAACCCTTTGGAATGATCCTTCTGTATGCACAAAGGCATGGGGGATCGTCATCCCCAGCCTTTGGTTTTCCCTTATTATAATGAAAAAACCATATAAACCTGCATAAAATAATAAACATTAATAAATCCTGCGTTTATGTGGTAAAACTACTTAGGAGGCTGTGGTTAGGAGCAAATGGTGGAGATTAAGTTGGATCCATTGATCTAGCAAAGATCAACGGTGGGGATTAGTTGTGAATATACAAAGTGAATGAGTTACTTTATAATAATATAGGCATAAAATGTGAGAAAATACAAGGAAAAAGGGAAAAATCCCTTTGGCCGAGGAAATCTGTGAAAAAACGGAAATTGGGGTTTCGAGATGATCGTGGGCCATCGGATGAGATCAGGCCACGAGATCAACGGCGGAGATTGCACGTTGAAAACCCTTTGAAATATGGCGAAGGGCGATAGTGCAAGGGTCATATTTAATCTGAGTTGTTGATCTTCAGAGATCGACGGCGGGGGGGTGTACGCGACATAACATAATATAAAATGAGGAAAGTGGTTTCAGAGGGCAAAACACCTGTTTTCACGCGATGAAAAGGCGGGTAGGTGGTATTGCCTTTTTGAACACGATATGCATTCCCGCCTAACACGTGGCATCAGAAAACAACTTATATCGCGTGATTTTTGAAAATTAACCTCCGTGCTGAAAGTTGCACGAAACTCCACGTCGGCCGTCAGATCTAGGCCCTCAGATCGAACGATGGAGAGTGAGCGTGAAATTGACTAGATGTGCGGGGGATAGGAGGCAGGGCGGTTTTAATTTGGGCCATTGGATCTAAGATGGATGGCCGAGATCAAATTTTGAAGAAGACAGGACCCACAGGAGGCAGGCCTGTCGGGTTTAATATGAGCCGTTAGATGAAACAAATCAATGGCTAGGATTGAACTGGGGTTTGAACGAAGAAAATAACAAGGCGGAAAGAGGGTTAATAAGGGTCGTTGATCTGTAGATATCAACGGCCGGGATTTGGAAAAAAACATTATGAAGTGGGGCACATAATTTTTAACCAAAGTCGGGAAGGCAATTTGGACAGTCTGATCCAGACATGTGGATGGCCCAGATTCAATCGGGGGCATGCGATCGGCGAGGGGAAGAACTTGAATGGTGTCGATGCAATTGAGCGCTGTCCATCGATCTGCATATCAGATCAACGGTGGGGAGTGAATCGAAGGAACGACCAATCGAAAGGGGAAAACAAATACGCCCGATAAAATCTGCGATGCGATGTTGTGCTGATCGTTGATTGGTCTAGGATCAATGGTGGATCTTGTTTCAAATCAGGCATCGACGGAAACCCTTTAATACATATGAAAACCAAAAAATTAATAAAATACAAAGGTTTTATGGCTTGGGGTGGGTTATATATACATGAAAAGGTTTGGCGCCCGTCTGCGTGGCCATTGGTTTATATGGAGTGTGATAGGCCCAGGGCTTATATATAGAAAGGGCCAATCGAGATCGGGCCTTCGGGCTTTTCAATATACCCATTAGAATTCTCTGATGCGATTAGCACTTCGTGACTTTAACTCTTGGTCCCAGGCGTAGGTTTATATGAAGAGAGGCAGAAGGCGGGGGTTTATACAATGGGCTCAATTGCATCGGAACTTTGATGCAGGGCTTTTCAATCTACCCATTTACATTAAAAAACATTTCTTTGGCGAGTTTAGACCAAAACCTAAAAAAAGTGGGTTTTTGAAATTACAAAGGGAAATATGCATCGGAGATGGTTTATACAATGTTTTTAGCGCCCGATTGTGGGCTCTATGGGTTATATGAAGTGGTAAAAGACTTGGGGCTTATAATCAAAGGGCTAATCGCAATCGGAGGTCTTACCATAAGAAATAGACTTGCGAGCTCCGATTTCTCCGATGCGATAAGCGCAAAATGTGCTTAGCGCTTGGTTCCAGCACCAAGGCATATGTGGGGAAGTGGTTTAAGACTTAGCCTAAGGGGGCTTAAGCCTGTAATACAAAAAATGTATTTTTTATGAAATTTTCAATGTTTTTTGATGGATTTGGGGGTTTCGGAAAAGTTTAAAAGTGAGTTTTAAAATTTGTAAAGAGAATCTTATGAAGGGGAAATGGAGAAAAATGGAAAATAGAGGAATTCCATGGGGAATAAAAAGGGGTAAAAATGAAGGTTAGTTGAAGTGAAAGGAAGGGAAAAATGGTGTTTTGCAGCAGTCTTTTCTTCCTGAAATCAGCAAAATTTCAGAGTTTAAAATGGAAACAGCAGTGAAGATTTGAACAAAGGGCATGATGTCTTCATGAGTCTTCAAGAGATAACATTTTAAGCAATAAAACTGTTTCTTGAAGGCTCCAAAATTTTTTGGCCACCTTTTGATATAAAAATTTTTATAGGTGGTCAACAATGGCTCCACTTGGGGATGGTGCCTTCTTGAAGGCATCAAGAACTTCAGACTTACATTCTCTGGGAGGCTGATCAGTGCCTTATCCATTGGGCTACCTTTTCTTACTTGGATGATCCTCTTTCACTCTGAAACATGTTAGCAGCCATAAAAAACAATGGATTCTCATCAACACAAGCTTTCTACCTATCCAATCCTACTAATCTAACATTTTTTCCTTCTTTAGAGTGCACTTGGATTGGCAAACTCTTTTACAACATTTTATTCTTTCGAAAGCATAAAACTAATCTAATTCTACTCCTTATTTCTCCATGAACTCAGTTTTAACAGTTGAGCCCATATGCTTCTCTACCTAATCTATCAATTTGTTAGGATTAAACAGTTTAACAGATTTTTTATTCTCTAATTTCTAAAATAGAAATTTAAAAGCATACAGGTCAGGATTGAAAAGTCTAACTTGATGCTAATCTATGGCATAAAAAACAAGCTGCACATAGATATTATTTTGCAGAAAATTAAATCAAAATGATTCACACTTCGCCCGACAGATTCAGCTTCCAACCTTCTCTTTTCTCAACTCTTGTTTTTACTTCTATTTGAGTTGTTCTTTCATATGCTCTGCGGATTTGAAGATTTTGGGCCGATTAGAACCCGAGTTTTGCCTCTGTTGACTCGAGAAAATAAAAGCATGATTTGGAGTCATTTTTTATTTTGGACACTTAGGTTCAAATTTTGAGCTTTTTGAACCTTTAATTTCTAGCCTAATGTACCTGCGGTAAACGATATTAAACTGTTTGGAAAATCGAAATTACTAACCTATCAGTAGTAAAATTAAAACTAATTAGTCAATATTAGGCTGTATGAATAATTAGAGGTGTATTTTTTAGGAGTGGCATTTAAGCTTGCACACTTTCAGAGTTTATTTCTCTTTTTGGTATGGGGTTGTACCTTTATTGTTTTTACAATTTGCCCTCTTTTCTTTCTTCTATTGTTTTTGTATTTTTTATTTTTATAACTTTGAATGCAATGATGGATGAAATATTTATAATGGAAAAAAGATAAAAAGGCTTCAAAACATGGCATGGATCAAGAGAATTAATGTTTGAGCATCCCGCCATTAACAGGACTTCCAAACAGTTCAGCTCCATTCAACTCTTGTAAGAAATAAGCATTGATACCAACAGCTGAATGAATGAGATAAGGGCCAAGCCATAAGTTGTCAAATTTTCCATGCTTGCCCTTGTCTTCTCTCCTTGAGTCCCATTTTAATAGTTTGTCCCCAACATTGAAATTGCTGGTCTTTTTTCTTCTGTCAAAAATCTTTTTGATGCTGTCCATTTTTTGTAATGCTTTGTTGTAAAACTCCTCTCTGGTTTGCTGAAAATGAATAGTCTGATTTATCCTTCTGATCATATCATTATCTTCAGTTTGCAACTCTTGAATCAACTTCATAACTGGCACACCAAGGCTCGTTGGAAAAATTGCATCAGTACCATACACAAGCTGGAAGGGTGACATACCAATAGATTTCTTCAATGTCAATCGGTTAGCCCAAAGTGCATGTACTAACTTTGTGTGCCAAGACTTCTTGTTGTCCTCCAACAGCTTCTTAATTATGTTCACAAAACTCTTGTTTGAGGATTCTACAAGTCCATTACCTTAAGGGTAATAGGTCATGGAATGACCCAATGTTATCTAATATTTGTGACAGAACTCAGCCATCTTCTTGGATCCAAATGTTGCTGCATTATCAGTGATGATCTTGATAGGACAGCCAAATCTAGAGAGGATATTAGTCTCCATGAATTTTATAATGACAGAATCATTGGCTTGTCTACAAGGGATGGCTTCTATCCATTTAGTGAAGTACTCTGTGGCAGTGAGAATCCATCTATGTTGGGTAGAATATGGTATATGGATTTCTCCTATGAAGTCAAATCCCCATTGTTGAAATGGAGCTTCAACGGTGATTGGATGTAGAGGTAAGGGTAGCAGCTTCCTTTTGCCTTCAAAGAGTTGGCATTTATGACATGCAATGATCATCTTGTGTACATCAAGAAAGAGAGTAGGCCAATAGTAACCAACCCTTAGGATTTTGTTGGCTATTGTCTTCCAGTATAGGTGGCCTCCACATTCTCCTTCATGGAACTCATGCTTAACCTTCTCTGCATCAAACTCAGGCAAACATTTAAGCAATATCCCACTTACATTTTTCCAATAAAGACATTTATCTATAATGCAATAGTTTACAACTTTTAACTTCAAAAACCTTGCCTTTGTTTTTGATAAACCAAGAGGTGTATTTAAATTAAGCAATATAAACAAAATATCAGCATACCAAGAGGAATTCATAAAATAATCTTCAACAATGGGAGTTGAGAATTCTTCTTGGTCATCTAAAGCATTAATCATATTAATATCAAGAACTTCTAAATTCGATTAAACCATTAATCTAGCTAGACCTTGGCCTTTGATGAGTTTAGTGGGCTTTATCTCTAAATCATATTCAAGAATAACTGCAATCCACTTACCTCTCTTACCATCTGGGTCCTGTGTTAGAATGTCTTTCACAACTGAATTTGGGACAAAGGCAATGATGTGTGAGTGCAATATGTATACTCTGAAGTCTTTTAAAGCCTTAACCAAAGCAAAAGCTTGATTTTCCATGATGTTATAATTCAAAGGAGCATGTATCAATGCCTTGGTAAAGAATGCAATAGGCTACTCTTGTCCTTGTGGATTTTTATGTAAAAGGACAGCAGCTATTGTATGTTTTGATGCAAATGAAAAAATATAATTTTTTTTTGAAAAATTAGGACTGATCAAGACAGGTGTTTTGGTTAACACTTGTTTCACCAGTTCAAAGGACTTCTTTTCTTCCAAGGTCCATTTTACCCCTTGCTCCTTCTTCAGCATGTTTGTTATATTTCTAAGGAGCTCAGCCAAGTTGGGGATGAACCTTCTCAAGAAATTTATCTTTCCAATGAAAGATTGCAACTCCTTGATGTTTCAAGGATGAGAGATTTGCAATATGGCCTCAATCATCTTTGGATCTATCTTAATACCCTCTTCTGAAATAATGTGCCCAAGGAGTTTACCTTCCTGAAGCCCAAATAACGTTTTCTTAGGGTTTAAAGATATCCCAAACTTTCTGCATTTCTTGAAAACTTTTCTCAAATGTTCTAAGTGCTCTTCATCTGACTTAGAAAACACAGTAACATCATCAAGGTAAATAATGATGAAGAAGCCCAATTCTTCCGAGAATGCTATGTCCATGGCTCTCTAAAAAGTTGCACAAGCATTCATTAGACCAAAGGGCATTTTCACATACATGAAAGTGCCCCACGGTGTAGTAAATGTTGTCTTTAGTTGATCATCAGGGTGGACTAAAATCTGATTGTACATTGAATAACCATCAAGCAAAGAAATTCTTTTTGAACCAACCACGCTTTGTAAAATATGGTCCATCTTGGGTAAAGGGTAGTTGTCCTTGAGTGAAGCTTTGTTCAAGTCTCTAAAATCTATACAAAGCCTAATCTCTCCTGTTTTCTTCCTAATTGACACCAGATTAGACACCCACTTAGAATATCTAATAGGGACAATAATACCAGCTTCATACATTTTCTTAATCTCCTTCTCAACCAAAGGTAGCTAAACAGGGTTTATTCTGCGCAGCTTCTATTTGAATGGCTTTTGGTTTTCCTTGAGAGGGATTTTGTGTTGAATTATTTCAGTGTCATAGGATTTAAGATCTTCGTAACTCCACACAAAAAAATCAGAAAATTCCTTGAACAACTCTATGTATTTCAGTTTCATGTGAGCTAGTAAGGTTTTAGACAGCTTGATTATCATTGGTTTCAGTTTACTGCCTATATTGCACTCTTCCACTTCAGTCTCTACAGGCTCCAGTTTTGACTTCTTGGCCACATCGTTAAAATCGAACAACTCTTCTAAAGGAGACAGACCCTTTGGCAAACTTTCATCATTAGACTGCAGAGTTTATAAATCCTCTGTTTCTAACTCTGCACTCGTCTCTGTTTTGTTTTCAGGTTTGCTTGAAAACAGATTTATATCAGCAAGCTCAGGAGACAGTTCTTCTTCACCAAGAAAATTTTCTTCACTATGGCAGTCTGTTTCATAATCCGAATCCGAATTGTGAAGTTCAAATTCATTTATGAACTGCATGAAGTCTTCTATTTGTTTGTCTCCGTCAAACACTTGCCAATATTTTTTCGTTATCAGAAAAGGTTGATCTAAATTTAATCTGAGTTGTGCATTCTTTGGTCTCGTATGGCATTAGGCATGTTCTAGCTGCAAAAGCTAAATTGTGGGCCGCGATATTTCTTTTTCTTGGGACAAAAACTAACTGGGACTTCGCAAATGTTTTTAAAAGATCCACGACATCGTTTCGATAGGCCCTAAGTCTGGGGTGATTAGCGTTGTATTCTCCGTTGACCTGTCTAATGATTAATTCTGAATCCCCATGCACTTTAATTATTTTGGCTCCTAACCTTTTCAACAAATGTAAGCCTAAAAGCAGGGTTTCATATTCCGCTATGTTATTCGAACACTGGAATTTTAATCTACAGGAAATGCTCTTTGTGTGGTTGTTTTCAGTGTTTTGAATCCAAACACCTGCACCAACATTGCTTCTTGTGCATGACCCATCAAATTACATACTCCATAGGGGACTAGTTTCAGTTTCCTTCGTTTGATTACCATCCTTTTCAATAAAAGTGCTTTCGGTTTTTTGTGGAATATCAGCACTTAGTTGAATCTGTTTTAACACCTCAGGTTTTTCACTGCTTTGAGGGTTACTTTCTTGACTGTCAAGGTTTAAAAGCAAAGGACGCATGACTTGTAGCTCAAGACCTGTGTTTGGTTTGCTAAAGTTTTCAAATGCAGCAAACTGTTTTGACACTTCTGTGGTGTTTACCTCCTCCTCTCTATCGGCCATTAATTTAGTTAAAGTGACTTGTTCACTAAGTGTTTCATCGTTAAACAGTATAAAAGAATCAAGGCCTGTACTTACAGAATACAGAGGAGAGTTTTGAGGTCTGTCTTGACTAGTAACCATGTACTACATATGGGATTCCCTGTAAAGTCTTCTTGTCTGATTGAAAATAGTGATGGTCACATAGGTCATGTCCATCTGCATACTCCCTTGTAACTTAGCCCCCCAAGACCTAGATAACAACATTCCATACTTTGGGGGCACATCAGCCACAACAATATCCATAGCCAAACATTTGGCTGCAATCATTTGGTTGTAACTTAAACCCAAACATTTTACTCTGCTGGAGTCAAAGGAGTAAAGGTCTTTATAAGGTCTGGTAATTTCTAGACCCAGGCTCTCCATTATAGCTTTTGGCATAAAATTATGAGAAGCCCCTGAGTCGTGCATAGCGTTGTGCAAAATATTGTCAGGAACGTTTAAACTTACATAAAAGGGAGGAACAAGTCCCTCTTGATATCTACCTTCAATCTTAGGACCAAAAATAAGCTCTGGCAGGTCATCATTAAGATTGACTGTGTCACTATTATCCTCTATGTTTAAAGCCTTCAAAATTTGGGTCCTATATACATTCTTGGAAGCTAACTCAGAGAGAGGAACAGAGATTTTAATTTTGGAAATTTCTTGCTCCAGGCTGAAAGGAATCTGATTCTTTGTAGTGTTTGTCTCAGCCTTATTAACTGTCACTTTGTCAGCAAAATCTGTTTGCTGATTTGTTCTATTTACATGTGACATGATTGTTTTAACAGGAGTATTAGCTGAGGTGCTAACACTACTATGGTCTGCACTCTGTTTTGCATTGTTTTGAGTGCTTTTCTCTTTACTTTTATCAGAATTTCCAGCCACTGTCTTGTATTTTTGTTTTACAATTTTTGGTTTATTTACAGTGCTGTTTTGTGAAGATTTGTCAAAAGTTTTTTTGTTGGGAGTTTGTTGACTGGTTTTACTTCTAAGGTCATATTCCCTTTGAGATTCTATGATGACATTCTCCGTGTCTTGATAATAACTTTCATCATTATCTCTTTTGTCATCATAAGGTGTGTATAGACCTTGTTTTCTATCATAATGAACCTCAAAGTCATCATTATCTACTCCCAGCATGTTGATATCATCTTCCTCTATTTTCTCATCTGTTTCTTCAACCTCACTTACATAGTTTTGATGAAAAGGAGGAGTGATATGTTGATCATCTTCCCTTGGTCTATTTTGAGGCTGAGTGCTTTTAAAATTCTGATTTTGGTTTTGGTTTCTATTTTGAGGAGCTATTTGGTTTTGACTTGCTTGTGCTCTCTCAAGAATGCTCATTTTCTTCATCATCTCCTCCATCATTCTTTCCATCTTTGAGCTGGAAGTGGAAGGTGTTGATTCCTCTCTAAAGGATACTCTCTTCTCATTTTTCATTCTTTCTCTTTTCTCCATTAAGTTAACTTCCACAGCAAGAGCCCCTTTTTGCATATCTTCAAGGGTTAGAGGATCTCTTTTTCTCATCTGATAGGCCATCTCAGGGTCACAGCCTTTAGGAAACTTGCTTAGAGTTGAGCCTTGTGGAGGTTTTAGGTCTGGGGGAAGGGCATTATACACACCATTAAATCTAGTGCAGTAAGCTTGTACGCTTTCCCCAGTGTTTCTGTGGAGGTTCTTGTAATCAGAGAGTATTTGGAGAGGATTTTTCTTTACTTCCCATTTGTTTAACAATTTCTGATGGAAGGCTTGGAGATCATTGATACTATGGGGGGCTAAGCCTTTAAACCATTTTCTTACTTCTCCCCCCAAACTCTGAGGAAATAGTCCAAGTTTGATAGAATCATCATCAATTTCATTTCTGTCAAAGTAGTCATTCATCTTATCCACATATTTTGATGCAGTAGTAGCATTACTGGCATCATATAATGGTATTTTGGACTGATAGTCCTGTGGAAGATTGACTAAGGGAACATGAAGGACTAAGGGAGCATACCATGCTGCCATGATATGTGGTGGGGGTGGATTTACAAGAGGTGGATTAACAAGAGGGAAAGTGGGCTGAAGTGGAGTGGTTTGGACAGTGGATGTAAGATGAACAGTTGTGGATGAACCAGGAATAGATTATTGAGCTGAGCTTGGATGAGAGACACCCAAATTGTGAAGAAAATGTAAATCGGGTGGTGTTGTTTCTCTACTACCAGGATGTTCACTTGTTTCTGGTGATGAAAGTGAAGACTCAGAGTTTATCTAAATTATATCATCAAGTGACCTAGTTCTAAATGGATTTACTAAGTCAATTTGTGATTGTTATAGAGCTGAAATATTTTCAGGAATTGAATTAGCTCTCAAGGGTGATCTGAAAACAGTTGAAAATTTTGTCTTAGGAGACTTACTAAGGATACTTTCCAGGTCATCAACTATCTCAGGTGGGTTTGGGTCAGGGTAGGCTCTTGTATGAATATTTTTAGGAGCCACTATGATGTGTTTTTCAGACCCAACTAAACAAGAACAATTTTAACCAGATATGACAATCTTTAAAAGGTTAACTAATCCTTCAAACAAGAAAATTTTAATCCTAAAATCCTCTTACTGAGTTTAAATGATGATATGATGATAATGGTTCTTCCTAGTGGAGTCTTAAGGCCTGTTTAGGATTGTAGAGTCGCCAACTGGAAGTTTTTAGCTCTTTTGGAGGTAAAAGGTTTTATGGTCCACCACCATCTTTATTAAATACCAATCTGAAATATTTTTGGGTTTTCCTAAGTTATTTTTCAGTCCTATTGGTTCTTAAGAGTGTCCTAAATCTATTTCAAAACTTATCTACAGTTATGAGACAAAAAAAGTCTACTCTTATGGCTAAGCTAGTTGATCCTTCAAGGTTAGATAAACTCTTATGAGAATCCTAGGGTTTGCCTAGTTTGTCACTGATTCAAACAAGTTTCATCATGATTACCATTTGCTTGGTACTGCTTGAAAGGGGCTGCTTTTACTCACTGCACAATGTTCCTGAATAAAGGGTTTCCTGAGGTCTTAAAGGTACCTAGGCTAAAAAACACTCGAATCCCCAGTGGAGCCGCCACAAGATGTTAGGCTGCTGGTGGCTCAACTGGTTAATATGCCAAATGTTTCGTGAGTAAAGGGGTTTCTGAGATATCTAAAGTATTCAATCAAGAAAATAACTCAAGATTCCCCAGCGGAGTCGCCAGAAGATGTTAGCTCCCTGTAATTAGCAAGATTGGCATAGTCCAACTACAGGGAGAACACTTATTTCAACCACTTTGGGATTCTAGGATCTAGCCCTCTTGAATCGGAGAGGGATCTCTCCAATAAAGTGCAAATATAGATTTATATTTTAAAAGCTTTGAGTAATGATATTAGGCTAGTTATGAAGTCCGAGGGTTTTTTTTGTTTTGGATGGTTGAGCATGATTATTATTTGGGTGGAAAGTTCTAAATCGAAAGAGTTTCAAAGGTGTGAAGTTGCAAGCGATCAGAACAAGCTTTGGCTGAAAAGATAGATATAACACTGGTTTTAGTCCATTGGGCTATGGAGTCATAATAGGGTTTAATTGAAACAACAAGGTTCAAGAGTGGTCCATGGGGAAAATCATCTATGTCTAAGGATCTCTTTAAAGTTTATTTTATGGAATGAAATGATACAACAAGAAGGGGAATTAAACAAATGAAGAACAAAGAGCAGCCTAAGATCAGGTAAGTACTTTGAAACTATCCTACTTTTGACATACACTTAAGAGAGACATATAAGCAATCTAAGATATGGTAAGTACTTTGAAACTAGCCAGCTTTTGATGCACTTTCAATAGAAAAACATTTAAAACACAAGAGAAAACACATATGATAACAAAGAATAGTCTAAGATCAGGTAAGGACTTTTAACCTAGTCTGCTTTCAACACACTCTTAGGGAAACTTTCAGATAGTCTTTGGGGATAAAACTAAAGGACAGGGCCCACCATAATTTTCTCAGTTCATCTCTACTTAACATAACTGAAAATAACATTCAAGAATAACATTTAATCTAGACAGTAGGACGAGGGAACGCCAGCATTCCTAACTGCTTGAAACTGAATTAAATCATTCCTAAACAACACAAATTTGAAGAAAACATATAGATAAATCTTATCAGTCAGAGAAGGGTACTGATATACAGTAATCCTAACTCTATGCTTGATGTTATTTATCAGAGAAGATGGACAAAGAGAAAACAGAAGTAAAATAACAATTTACAATAAGAAATAACATCACTGTTGACATAGACCAGGATCCCATAAATCAACTTGTATTGATGCTTCAAAACAGTTACAGATTTAAGTCCAATGTTTTACTTCAGCAATCATCTTCACTTCTCAGCCTAACTTATTTAATCACAAACAAAGCTCCAAGAGCCTTTGAACACTATTTACAAGTAGAATTTTCAAGCTCAAGTATATTTCAAAGTTCTGCAACCAACATTTTCTCATCTTCTACAGAAGTATTTATAAAAGAAATGAGGAGATGGGATCTGATAAAAGATCTCCAAGGTCAATTAATACAAATTTAATGCTTCTCAGCCTTTGAGGGGCTCAATGGAGAATTTTACAGATGTTCTATCAGTATTAATTGTTTTACATTTAAGAATTAAACTCGGTGAGAGCTTTTGTTGACTTTAAGGCTCTTTTTCATGTTGTAGTAACTCTGCTGATATTTTTTGCATTAAGTTCCTTTGGCAGGATTAATTATTCGGCTGCGCTGAGGTGAATATCTTATTCTCTTATCATAATTCGGCCTCTGTTGAATGCTTTGAGGCTACAGATGGCATTGGGTAGCTGAGAGGAATCAATTAGCCTCTGATGTGGCAGTGGAGGCATCCTTTGACTAATAAATTTTTTGATTTGTCTTTAATTGTGTTTTAATTCGGAGGATTAGGCTTTTGATTTTTGTTCTTAGCCGTAACCCTCCAAAACTGTAAAAACTATCTTCAATCCTCTGTTCTGCTATGTTTTGTTCTTCAACACTAATACTCTTCGTTTAATTTAATTGTCTGTGTCTTGTTGATGTGCAGGTGCCGCAAAGGGCTCATATGGCATCAATGCCCATGAAGCATTGACGAAACATGACTTTGAACCCTTTGGAATGATCCTTCTGTATGCACAAAGGCATGGGGGATCGTCATCCCCAGCCTTTGGTTTTCCCTTAATATAATGAAAAAACCATAAAAACCTGCATAAAATAATAAACATTAATAAATCCTACGTTTATGTGGTAAAACTGCTTAGGAGGCTGTGGTTAGGAGCAAATGGTGGAGATTAAGTTGGATCCGTTGATCTAGCAAAGATCAATGGTGGGGATTAGTTGTGAATATACAAAGTGAATGAGTCACTTTATAATAATATAGACATAAAATGTGAGAAAATACAAGGAAAAAGGGAAAAATCCCTTTGGCGGAGGATATCTGTGAAAAAACGGAAATTGAGGTTTCGGGATGATCGTGGGCCGTTGGATGAGATTAGGCCACGAGATCAACAGTGGAGATTGCACGTTGAAAACCCTTTGAAATATGGCGGAGGGCGATAGTGCAAGGTTCGTATTTAATTTGAGCCGTTGATCTTCAGAGATCGACGGCGGGGGGGCATATGCGACATAACACAATATAAAATGAGGAAAGTGGTTTCGGAGGGCAAAACAGTTGTTTTCGCACGATGAAAAGGCGGGTAGGTGGTATTGCCTTTTTGAATGCAATATGCATTCTCGCCTAACACGTGGCATCAGAAAACAACTTATATCGCGTGATTTTTTAAAATTAACCTCCATGCTGAAAGTTGCGTGAAACTCAGCGTCGGCTGTCAGATCTGGGCCCTCAGATCGAACGGTTGAGAGTGAGCGTGAAATTGACTAGATGTGCGGGGGATAGGAGGCAGGGCGGTTTTAATTTGGGCCGTTGGATCTGAGTTGGACAACAAAGATCGAATTTTGAAGAAGACGGGACCCACAGGAGGTAGGCCTGTCGGGTTTAATATGAGTCATTAGATGAAACAAATCAACGGCTAGGATTGAACTGGGGTTTGAACGAAAAAAATAACAAGGCAGAAAGAGGGTTAATAAGGGTTGTTAATCTGCAGAGATCAATGGCCAGGATTTGGCAAAAAACATTATGAAGCAGGGCACATAATTTTTAACCAAATTCGGGAAGGAAATCTAGACCATCCGATACGGACACGTGGACGACCTAGATTCAATCGGGGGCATGCGATCGGTGGGGGGAAGAACTTCAATGGCGCTAATGCGATTCAGCGCTGGCCGTCGATCTGCAGATCAGATCGACGGTGGGGAGTGAATCGAAGGAACAACCAATCGGAAGGGGAAAACAAATACGCCCGATAAAATCTGTGATGCGATGTTCTGCTAATCGTTGATTGGTCTGGGATCAACAGTGGATCCTGTTTCAAATCAGGCACCGGCGGAAACCCTTTCATATGAAAACCCAAAAATTAATAAAATACAAAGGTTTTATGGCTTAGGGTGGGTTATATATACATGAAAAGGTTTGGCGCACGTCTGCGGGGCCATTGGTTTATATGGAGTGTGATAGGCCCAGGGCTTATATATAGAAATGGCCAATCGAAATTGGGCCTTTCGGCTTTTCAATCTACCCATTAGAATTCTCCAATGCAATTAGCGCTTCGCTACTTTAACTCTTGGTCTTGGGCATAGGTTTATATGAAGAGAGGCGGAAGGCGGGGGTTTATACAACGGGCTTAATCGCATCGGAACTTTGGTGCGAGGCTTTTCAATCTACCCATTTACATTAAAAAACATTGCTTTGGCGAGTTTAGACCAAAACTTAGAAAAAGTGGGTTTTTGAAATTACAAAGGGAAATATGCATCGGAGATGGTTTATATAATGTTTTTAGCACCCGATTGTGGGCTCTGTGGGTTATATGAAGCGGTAAAAGACTTGGGGCTTATAATCAAAGGGCTAATCACAATCGAAGGTCTAACCATAAGAAATAGACTTGTGAGCTCCGATTTCTCCGATGCGATAAGCGCAAAATGTGCTTAGCGCTTGGTTCCAGCACCAAGGCATATGTGGGGAAGTGGTTTAGGACTTAGCCTAAGGGGGCTTAAGCCTGTAATACAAAAAATGTATTTTTTATGAAATTTTCAATGTTTTTTGATGGATTTGGGGGTTTCGGCAAAGTTTAAAAGTGAGTTTTAAACTTTGTAAAGAGAATCTTATGAAGGGGAAATGGAGAAAAAATGAAAATAGAGGAATTCCATGGGGAATAAAAAGGGGTAAAAATGAAGGTTAGTTGAAGTGAAAGGAAGGGAAAAATGGTGTTTTGTAGCAGTCTTTTCTTCCTAAAATCAGTAGAATTTCAGAGTTTAAAATGGAAACAACAGTGAAGATTTGAAAAAAGGGCATGATGTCTTCACGAGTCTTCAATAGATAACATTTTAAGCAATAAAACTATTTCTTGAAGGCTCCAAAATGTTTTGGCCACCTTTTGATATAAAAAATTTTATAGGTGGCCAACAATACCAATCTGCCATTCTGAAACCAACAATGACCCTTGCTAAAATTTATGCCCTCTTTGCTTGCATGCTTTTCCCTTTCTTGGATTCTTGCACCACTTTGCACCGACACTTTGTTCTCGGCACCGATCGACACCAAAGACACTTTCTACAACATCTTGTCATCTTCTTCCAAAGATGACCTACTTTCAGACTGAAACATATCATCATTTACATCAACAATAACATGAAAAGGATTATGTACAAAATATTTTTGCTTAATCATCAACAAAGTCAAATTTTGACTTGCATTGACAAGCCTTTTCAACTGCCCTACATTCACTAAAGAAGATTCTAGCTTCTTCCGATGTGCTCTCACAATAAACTCCTTGCCATCCTTGAATAGATGATACTTGTTCTCATGGCGATGGAAGATTTATTTTCTGTCATATAAATATGGACTACCCAACACCACACCTATAATGTCAAGCGGTACCACATCTAATTCAACCAAGTCAACATAATGAGCTATTATGGTGAAGCGCAACATGCACTTCCTTGAGACTTGTAAATTAGCATCCTTGCAAATCCAACCAAGTGGATATGGCTTTGGATGTGGAAAGGTTTCAAGTTTCAGCTTCTTAACTAAGTCTTCTGAGATGAGATTTTCTTGAGACCCACTATCAAATAGTGTGTATATCTTTGTGTGTTTTGATATTATCCTCATATGAAACAACTCTATCCTCCTCTCTTCATTTGGAGCTTCTATGTGATAGTTTAAAGTGCTAGAACTAGGATTTGTTTCTTTTACAATCTCTTTCCCCTTTATGTTCTTTAGTGCCAAAGCTATGCTTTTAGTTTCATCACCTAATTCAGACCCTAAGTCTTGTTCAGCAGTTGCAACCGTTTTTCCCTTTTGTTTGGCCTTATCTTTGGTTTTAAATTTTTCTGGTTTCAACCCTGGATGAAGTTTCCAGCAATGGTCTTCATCATGGCTTGTTTTGGAACAGTTTTTAAAAAATAATTTTCCTTTTTCTTTCCTAGAGTTTGCATTTATTTTTCTCCCTTTTCCTTTAAATTCACTACCCTCATTCCCATCAAAATATTGTTTACCTCTAGCCTCTAAATGTGTGGCTTGAACACAAACCTCGTCTAGACTAGTAGGATTGAACATAAGGATAGTATGTATAAGATAGTTGTGTAAACCACCTATATATTTCAGCAAAGTCTCTTGGCTATGCAAATCAATTCCAATTAATAAAGCCCTTCGTCTAAACTCTTGAGTGTAATCTTGAACACTTTGTCCCTTAAGTTCTCTAAAACTTTGCCAATTCATGATAGCCTTTTGTAAATGAGCTAATGGATAAAATTGCTACTTAATTGCGGAAAAAAATTCAGCCCATGATAAAGTGATCTTACCATGTTTTTTAATTTCATCCTTGGTCTTGGCTTCCCACCATACCAATGCTACTCCTTCCATTCTCAAAGAGGCTAACTAAATCCTGGTGTCATCTTCATGAAGGTTTTGTAACCTCAAATAAACTTCCAACTGTCTTATCCAATTGTCGATTTTCTCTGCACTGACCTCACCATTAAACATAGGCAACTCAAATTTAACATCAAGCTTTAAAAATGGACTTTTACCAATGGTTTTAGACTTGTGAGATTGATTCACCAAAGTTGAGGATGATGATGTAGAGGAAGAGGATGAAGATGGGGATGATGGATAGCCATTTCCTCCGTGTCATTTCTTTGACTTGTCATCACTTTTCTTTCCTCCTGAAGAACCCTCTTCTTCTTTCTGGTGTCTAGACCCTTCTCCTACAAGCCTATCATTCCTTTCTTGGTAGAGTATCCTTACCATCTCTGTCATGTCCAAGAAATCCTTTCGGAACACTCGTTCCTCTTCTTTGGGATCAATGTCTTTAGGAGCTTCTCCTTCTCTTGAAGACATGACTGAGGCTTCTTCAATGGCTCTTGGAGGTGGCTCTCTGGCCCTTCTTGGTTGAGGATTACTTTGTGCACTAACCAAGTGTCCTTCACCTCTCTTGAGTTAAACCTAGTAAGAATCAAAACTTGCAAACAATAAACTATATCTTTGCACAAGAAAAAATGCAGAGTAAAACTCTAGCTCTGATACCAACTGATCTGAAAATGGAACTATTTGTAATGCTATGCAAAGTATCCATTTCCATTTAATTAAGTGTGAAAAGTATTCTCCATGTCTTGCAAGTTAAACAAAATGTTTTTGGTAATTGTTTTTGAGTTTATGTGTGAGGAAATGTTAATTAAGTTTATTGTTTAACATATTATATTAGAAATACATAGCAAGAGAAATTCACCATAACATAACACATCAAACTGATGAGGCAGTTCACCCCTCCTGGGCTACATCTGTCGGGTCCAAGGCTCCCAATGGGCATGTCCTTTCTTTATTAAGTTGCTCAAAATGGTTATACAGTGAAATATATGCCTAAACATGCAAAAAAAGCTGTGAATTTGACTTCAGTTGACAGAAATAAGCTAAAAATGGCTTTTGTTTCACCTCAAACAGTGAAGTACAACTCAATACAGCTCCATCTCCCTAATGGCCCTAGTGGCTCTTTCCTCTTCCCTGAAGCAAAAATGGCTGAAGAACACCTTTTTTCACTTTGCAACCTATCCCAAACACTCCAGAATTCCCTAGAAACCCAAAATTGACTAAAATTTTGTCTAATTTGGTCGAAAATTGTGAAAGTTATGACCCAAACAAAATTTTGCCTAGTGGCACTAAAAAACCTCCTCCAAAACTGGAGGAACTCCAGTAAATTCCACCAAAAGAGGCAGACAAACCAGAATAGGCAGAACCGCACTATTTTTGGGGGCAACAATAAATTTTGTACAAATTTGAATAACTGATATATTATTCACCAAGATTCTCCTGATCACACACTATTTTATCTTCATGCACAATACAGAATCTCTTCTACCATTGATCATTAATTGCGGAAATAAAAAACAATCGCATGCGCACATTAAAACCATTAACAATCACACATATGAACATAGTATTTCATGGGAAAGCTTAAAGCTAAAAACCCCCAACTATCTGTATATTGTATTTCATAGAGATCATGTAACAATCATTATACAAAGCTCATTATACATATTATATTTGATCCATATGTCTAAAAATAGACATAGTCTAAAAATAGACTTTGCGCCAAAAATAGCCTGCGGGCCCACTTAGTGAAGGTGACTTCTTTCCACTAAGCTCATCATCTTGTTGCAATCTCAACAAATTTAACTGACAGTTTGCTGGCACGTTCACATGCAGAAAAGGCAGAGTACAGTTAGTGTTGGCGGTTAGAGTTAACTCCGCGCCCGCAGTCATTGCCTGTAGGTCATATGATTATGGGGCTAGCACCTAAGTGCTTAACCCAAAATTTCCACCAGTTTTTCATGGGGCTTAGCCTTTGGTTAAAGGGTGTGGTCGCAGGCCTTAGCCCTTAGCCCTGAGGGCTTAAACCTTATTCTCCACCCGTTTAACAATGCCTGACCCGAATAGTCATTCAGCCTCTGCACGAGGCGTTCACCACACGACTCGAGGGTCCGTTTAGTCGATGACCCGAATCGCCATTTGCCAACTACTTTAATGTGTTCACAGGTGCCATCGGTTCAAACTTCGCCTGTGGTGTAGTGGTCGGGTCAACCCTGCCCGAGGTGTCGGGTCGAGGGTTCGACCCCCCTTGGCATCAATCATTTCAACATGATTTTTTGAACCTTTGGCCTGGGGCCACATGGCAGCCTCTGAGTAGGCCACGTGGACCCTCCAATAGGCCTATAATAAATCATATAAAAATTAAATTTTTGCCATATAAAACTTTTTGAAAATGACAATTTTTTTTGGTTAAAAAAGTCTTGTTTTGAAGGTCATTGGGCAATTTCAAACTTCAGTAACTTTCACATACGACATCGGATTTGAGTTTTGTTTGTAGCGCCATAATCGCACCGATGAGACCTTTCCAGTTGTTTAGATTGCAACCAATTCTGAGTAGTTCTATTTTTGAGCATTTTTTCAACTTAGACATGATCTCTTGATCATGTAGATTTTGGGATGCAATACTCGATATATCCACTGTCTTCATTTTTAGTCGACGTTTCGGGTCTAAATCAAGACCCATCATCAGGACAAACCTATTGAGAAAAGAAGATATTAGGGAAATAAATACAGGAAAGGAGGAGATGAGAGAGCCGACCAGTTCTTAAATTTTTATTATTAGTTTATTATTTATTATAGTTTATCAAATTTTTATTTCTAATTTTTATTCTTAAACCAAACATCAAATGAAAACATTAAAATTGTAAAAACAGTCAGAATTAAGGTGCTCTAGATAGCAAATCTTAATCTAAATTTCCTGTTTTACAATTAGTAGAGATGACAGTGGAAACCATTAAACATGATAAAGGAAAAACATCACTAGGAAAACACAGCACATGAATCTTGCAAATTGGTCCTTTTTATTGATACTCCAGCTCCAAAAATTACAATGCTCCAATGAAAAAAGTTTACAATCTAGGGTCCAACCCCTAATACTAAATAAAAATGCTATATTTAAACAACTTCCTATTGATTTCCATATCAAAAGAGGCAATATGTTATTTATTACAATTACAACTGAATTTGATATTTTTGACCACCAAGTGGACACATTGTAGCAGTTTTTGACAGATGTCTAAAGTCACCATAAAGTCGTTATTTAGCGTTGTAGTGGTTTTATGTTCTGGCAATTCGATGCTGATGTGCTGTACTAATACACTGGGTCTGCTGATTTGGATAAGTAGTTGATTTGGCTATTATGTCATCATGTTGAGCTGTCATCATTCTTGCAAGTCACACAATTTCTCCAATTCCTCTGGACTTGGAATCTTGATGCTGATCAATCTTCTGTATATATCATCAGTTTCTGTATATTTCATAAATGTTGGTTTCACCTAAAAGATGTGTTTGATTTCATGCTGTATGAAGATTTCATTACTGAGAACTTCATAGAAAGCCCTCCCTGTCATTGTGTTCTCCATGTTAGCATGCTTGGATGCAATATCATTTGAGATATCAGTGAGCTTATTAACATAATCTGGCTTTGCCATAATTTTTTCATTAATCACAAACAATGAAGGTAGTCCTTTCTTGTTCAGAGGTTCAAACCTGTTGAAGAACCTGCTTACTCCAATATGAAGCTTATTACACTTCTCTTCAACCTGTGCAACTAAACTCTTCTTATTCAACACTTTTTTAACTTCAAGTATGGTTGTTGTCCTGTCTTCTACTGCAAGGGGCTCCAACTCGAAACTACTTTTGGAATTGAGGAATTTAATGATGTTATTATAATTTGTAGGCTTATCACCAAGTTCTTCATTTCCTTTTATATTGCAACACTCACTTGATGAATTAGATTTCTTTGCTCAAAAATTATTTGTATTGATGGCCATATCTCATTCATTGAGTCAATTATATTCAGCCAGATAATTTCCTTGACTCTTCCTACCATGTTTCCAATTGAAGACTCCTGAAGAGGCTTCTGCAAACTTTCTGTCAACTTCTTGCTGATCTGTAACTCTGTAGCATGTGTTGAATCTTTCCTTTTTATCTAATCTTGTAGGATAGTGACTTGATCTTGCAACTTTTTAATTTTCATTGTCTATAAGCACATGTTTTGCATAGCCTTAGCTAACTGTTCAGTGCCTTCTCCTGGTGTACCTATAGCTGTAGAATTTTTTGAATGAATGACAGCAAGAGGGACTGCTTACAGTGGGATCATGGCATTGGCTGCTTCCTTTGCTGCATCTCTTACTTCTTTTTGTATTTCTTTTACCATTTTCTCCATCTCATTCTCCATTTTCTTAAGTTGTTCAGCTTGTTCAATGATCAACTACATCATTTCTACCTTATGTGTCTCATTTGCCTCTATGTCCTTTGTTAGAGGATTTTCTGTTGTTGGCATCTTGAGTTGTCTCCTCAAAGCATCTATATCTCCATTCTTCTTCTTTACAATTGCTTCTACCACTCCTAGATTTGATGGGTTGTATCTAATTTGTATCACTAATCCTCTAGGGATTTAATCCTTGTGTCTTTGGCCATGGAGAAAATCTTTTCCATTTTGAGTTGTGAAGGTGTATTAGACAATGTGACCTGCTACTTTGATAGACTCATGGTTGTACTGGTCAATGTGGAGGAGATCATTTCTCCTATCTGCTTATGCATTTCCATTTGGTCTATTGGATGAATTTTCTTTATATCAAACTCAAAAGAGGTTTTCTTGTATTTTGCTGTAGTTTTGGGCTGAGGGATTTGTGCTTCTAAGAAGGCCATATTCATTCTTCCATTTTCAGAGTCAAATGATGATAGAAGCCTACTTTGTGAGCTGCTCTTTTTTTCCAAAATTGATTATAAGTGCTGGGCTTGAGTATCTCATTTCTTCTTTTGATCTCTTCAAAAGTATCATATATATCATCCTCCTTTTGGCCTACAGTGTTAGTGGATGTAGGAGTCTTCACATTCTGCTATTGGAAAGGAATGGTGGCAGAAGATGTGGAGAAAACTGTCTAGCCACCTGCTGGAGAAGAACTTGGTGAATCTCTAATTGTAATCATTGTTTGTTGATATTTATCACCTCTCTGGTCAATTTCCATGTGGAATATAGCTCTTTTCCTATATTTCATCTTGAACTCTTTGGTGGAGGAGTCAATATCCATGTCATTTTGATCCTCCCTTATCATTTTGCTTCCTATTTCCTTCTCTGGTTCTTTTCCCTTGTCATCTTTTGCTCCTACAACTTTTCTTTCTTATGGAGTTGGTGTTTGAATCCCTGAGGTTTAAATCACCTGCTCTTCTGCCTCTTGTAGTGTGTTAGCTGCCCATTCTTATTGATTCATGTATTGCTCAATCTCCAATCTACGAGTATGAATGTATGGTGTGGATTTGTTCTCCACCCTCTTCTTAGAGATAATTCCCATTGGATCATATGATCAAGTGAAGCTATGAGTGAACTTCATCTCCTTCAATATTCTATATGCCTCATCCCTATTGTTATTCTATTGCAAATGAATGGACCAATTTGTGACTTGATTTTAAATTGAGACTTCTTCTTTGCAGAGACAAAATGCACCTCATCTGCATTTACCATTTTCTTATGTATTCTAGTGCAAAAATTCTCATAGAAAGGTACTTTGGAAATTTTTAGGGAGCCAATTCACAGCCATAAACTCTGATCTATGTGTAGTTTTGGTAGAGGTACCAATATTTTGTTCTAATATGATCTATCAATTGCATAAACTTTTTAATTTCATCACTAACCCTTGGTTTTGTTGTACTGTTGAGTGCATTGATTCCTGGATGTATAAATAAGTCTACAAAGTTCTTGTAGGAGTAATTCTTTTGCTCCTTCATCACTAAAGTAGTCCAGAAAATGACTAATTGTGGTTGGGAGTCATAATTTAATTTCATCATGTCAAATTGAAACCTGCTAGATTGAAAGTAGACAAACATATACGCCATGACAAAGGTGTATTTGAACACCTCTTCTGTCTGAAACTTTAGGAACTTTTTATGAATAGCATTAGTAAGAAACTGAGCATAATTGAACATGATTGTGGGTTTGGAATCTGAGGAAAGAATAGACAATAAACCAATGATGGCTTCATCTACCCACTGATCAATGTGATATCCTAATAAATAAGATAAAAAAGTGACAATGTGTTGGGTCCTATCAAGGAAGATGGATGATGGATATGGGGGAATTTTTGTAGGCATTGGGGCATTAGTGGCCATGAAAAGTTCCAGGGTTTTAGCTCTACTAGTAACGTCTAGCTTCTGGTATTATTCTATGAGGACCTCATAAGAAAAATGGATGGTGTTCTCAACAATGAGGGCCTGCATCATTTTTTGGATTTTCTGGGCGTCAACAAAAAATAGTACTTCTCCTGTTGGAGCCACTATGTTTCTCTGATTAATGTCATAACATGATTGACATTTTCTGATGAACTAAGGACAACTACGAGTTTTAGGAAAGATAAATAAAGGCAACTTTTTTTCCCAGAGGCCTATATCATCTACTTCATCAAGGAATTTGTCCTCAAGACAGCAGTAGACATCGAATAAATCGAAGTCTGACTCTATCTCGTGGATCTTATAATCTCTGTCTTCTAGGGCTATGCCATCTAAGTCCACCTGAGGGTACACCATAGGCTTAAAAGGCTCATGGTCTTTCTTAGGAGGAATTTTTTTGTCTTCTGTAAATTATTTCTCACTTTGTAGTAAAGAATGGGATGAAAGAAGGGAGCGAAGAATGGGGAATTGTCACAGATTAGTACTAGGGAATGGATAGAAAAGTCAGGAGACTACGAAGAGAATTGAAGAGTTTAAGGAAAACCATGATCAGAGTTGTAGAGAGATGATGATTCTCTTTTGATGAATAATGTCTTTTCTTCAATAGTAGTTGACTGTGATTTCTCTGCAAATCCAATACCTGCAATAATTCAATAGAGTAAGCAAAGTAAACACTAGTTCTAGTATGAATTCGGGCTTTAAACTTTGGTTGGGGGACCGTTGATTTGGCACAGGTCCATTGGATAATGGCCTGACCATTTATGGTGCAACAGGCTCTTGGCAGGAATGGATGTGATAGGTTGGAGTGGACAGGAGGTCATGGATGTGCTGCAACAGTACATGGCAATAGTCATCATGAACGGTTAAAAGTGTGACGGTTTTTTTAAAGCGAAATTTTTTTTTCAGAGGGGGGTGATGGTGGTGAATGGTATCAAAGGGGGGGGGGAGGGGTTGCGAATTACTCCGAGAGTGACACGTTGTTAAAGTTCAGAGGCTGAGGGAGGGTCGAAAAGCATTATGGACCGTCACATGTGGAGCGATGCGTGGGGATGACGGAGAGGTGGAGGTTAATTAACACGGATGGGATGTGTGATGTGATCGTGGGGTCGAGGAATAAATGGATGTCGGGGGGTAGTGTAGAACTTTAGGATAAAAGAAAAATATGAGTGTTTAGGGGGTTGGGATAAAGGGAATAATAATATCTTCGAGACTTAGGGTAAAATTGAGACATAAGGTATGCCCAAATAATTTTGGAATATAAATTAGTTCCTAAACTTTAGAACATAACCATTTTTACAACCTTTTGAGTGTAAACACCCTCTGTTTTTATCTTCTTCTTCCACCATAGGAAAAGTGAAATTTTGATGTTGCACCTTGTAGGATAAATTTCATGTTTTCTTTCCATTCTTTCACCTCAACATATCTACCTACCCAAACTATAAATCTAACATTTTGTCTTCTTTTTCACGGTGCATTTGGGCTTGCAGACCCTAAATAATTTTTTCTTTTAAATTTTTAACCTAACTTCTATCTTTATCTCTACCATTGACTCAATTTAAACTATTGAGCCAATTTCATTTTCTACCTATCTACTGATATGCCAAGATTAAACAGTTTGACAAATCTTATTTTCTAACATATCAACATAAATTGAAAATTGTATAATCATGATTAAATTGTATTATTGAACAAACCTATCTAATGAGTAGTGGCATTTGAATTTGCAACACTTTCAGTATTATTTCTTTTTGGGGTTTCTTATTTTTTCTTTTCTCTGTTTTTATACCCTCTTTTCTTTCTTTTCATCTTTTTTTTATTGGAAATCATTTGAATATTGAAATAATTTTCAATATGAAATTGCAAGGAAGATGAAATATCCAATCACCTTGAGATCCTATGAATTATAGGATACTAACAGATTCTTAGAGAGAACGAGATCTCTTGAACTCTTCCCAAATCTTTACTTACCTCTTGAAAGATGTATGCATAATTAAGAAATTTCAGGTAATGATAGCTACGAAATATCTCCTTTTCCCACCATGTTAAGGATATCTATCCATTCATCTCTAATGGATTTCAACAGAAGAGCCTTTAAAGTATCTTCATTCAAATTTTCCATCTTAGCCCTTTTGAGATTATAACTGAATCTTTCAATCAAATCCTCCAAGTTTTCATCTTCTCTTTGCATCATCTTAAAAAATTCATCTTTCCGATTATGAGATGTGAAGTAATCCTTGTATTTTTGTAAGAATGCGTTCTTCGTTTCTTCCCATGTCCTAATAGAATGTGTTATTAAGACCATAAAACATTTTAATGTTGCATTATTAAGAGTTGCTGGAAACAATTTCAATTTTTGAGAATCGAGTAAGTATTCATATGATCTACATAAAGCTTTGAATTTAAAAAGAAATGTTTCAGGATCTTCACTTCTTAATCCACAGAAATTAGGAAGGATAGAGGGTGAGATATTTTTCATTGTGGTAGTAGTATCTTCATCAAGTATAGGAAATCCAACAAGATCTGGATCTATTCTGTCTTCTCCCCTACCTCCTCTACCTTTACCTCTTCCTATTCCTCCATCTCTTCTTCTACCTCTTACTCCACCTCCAATCTTAGGTCCACGTCCTCCTAGTCTTAAATGTTCATCATTCATGTTGTGTACTTATCCTTCCCCTTCTCCAGCCATTGTATATTCTTCAAAATTGATATAGGATTTTAAGTTTGGAATTGTTTGTTCCTCTTCTAGTTCTTCTTGTTCTTCTATCAATGGTATATTAAATAATATTTCTTCTTCTTCTTCCTCACTAGGGATTTCTAGTTCTTAGGCTAAAAGTTGTTCTCCAGTAGAGGTTAGAAAGATTACTCCTTATGTTGGGGATATGGGATCTTGTTCTTCCACAACTGCTTCAGTTGATGAAGTTGGTGAATCTCGAGGTTGAATTTATGACCTTAATACCATAGGAAGTCTATGTCTACTTGCTAAGAATGGTATGCGGGTTTGGGTGGGTGGTGTGGCACTATGAGGTCTTGATGGGGTGAGTGGTGTTGTTGGAATCAAACTTCTACCTCTATAATATCTTTCTCTATGCGTGGCATTTTTTCTTTTTTGGTGGATTAAGAGATAAGGCTCATATTTACACTTCCCTAGAAACAACACCAAAATTTTTATTCAATTTAATTGTTTTAAATTTCTATCATAAATTATCGACTGGAGTTAGTAATCTTATGAAGTGCAGGTGCACTATATATGCTAGAAGCCTTTCTTACTTAGTGTATTTTGGTGATTTTATGTGTGAAGGTTTTATTTTTATTTTTATTTTTATTTTGGATGTCCTTGAATGAATTTAAGAAACTGAATTATGAAAAGTAAACTAAATCCAAATTTAACTAATTAGTCTAAAAGTTGAGATGAAAAATCTTGTTAGTAGCTAAGGATTAATTTTAAAAAGAACTAAAATTCTAAAACCAAAAATTAATTCTATTTTTTATATCTTTTGAGAATTTAATGTGAATGAAACTTAAACCAAAGAATCACTAAAACTATTCATTTTTTATGCTAAGAAAATAAATCATTGTTATGAAGTAAAACTATTTGAATTCACAAGACAGAATTGATTCAAAACTAGAAAGGAAATCTTCTATTACACCTCTTATGTCTTACCATTTATTCATACTTATTAAATACCTGCATGCTTCATAAAACAATCAATAGTTTTTAAAACATTCAACAATAAACACATCTCATCATAGCACTGCAACATCGATATACCAAATGAAACTATTTCCATTAACATCGAATATGCTTGAAACACAACCCACTAACAAGGATATGGAAATAAAGTCAACATTTAACAAAATTTAATTGTCGGCATTATCATTACATATTGGAAATTAAATAACCATCACAATTCGCACAATTCCAGAAAAGTATGAACTAATACAGAGAATTAATTAATCCCCTAAGAATCTATAGCCATTCCCATTATCTATGTGTTCTTTTTCAATTTAATGAATTTATTTTTCTTTCCACAGGTGTTAGAAGGACAAATCCCTCTTGCGGACAAGAGTGATCTCCCTAGATTCCTAAGGAAAACTAGTAACAAACAAGAAAATAATTGCTACCTTTCCTTAGCCTATAACTAAAATATGAAACATGTAGTTTGTGAAGGATCACTTACCTATTAACGAAGTGCTTGTAGAAGTCCTTTCAATGCAATCCACAACCAACTTTTCCTCAATGCTTTAGAGTCTTTCTAAATGATTTCCACAACTTCTCCATGATTCTCCAAAAGAGATCCACATGGACAAAAAAATTCAAAGAAATCAAAGCATCTCGCATATAAAAGAAAAGGTAAATGAAATCCCTAATGTAGCATACAACATATAATTGAATCAATAATCAATCATAAACCATGTGAGTGATCAAGGAATCTCGCAAATAACATCAAAATAGACACAATTAGGAAATAACAATTACTTTGTATTAAATTCAAAGGAGAACAAGGTTATCACTTAGTTGCCTTGATGTCATAAGACTCTTCCAATGGTCTCCTTTCCTTCCCTTGATGAGAATCTCTTTAGAACCAAAATCGTCAGCAGAACTTTACAAATCCAAGTCTCCCAATTCCTTCATTCCTATGCTCAATTTACAGGAAGGATGAGGAGGTTTTTGGTTCCTCTTCTAAAGGGATAAGATTCTTAGGAAGAGGGGATTTGTTCCATGTACCAAGGGATAAAGCGTAGGTATGTAGTGGTTCGAGGTTTCTAATTTGGATAAACGACTCCATAATTTTCTTTTTCGTTAATTTAGTCCCTCAAGCCAAAAAAGGGATAAAATCATGTAGGAAAGAACTCTATTAACCATGATTAGCCAACATATACCTTTTTCATAAATTTTTGATCAGGTGTTCAGTGTAAAAGCTCAAAAATTAAAATGCTCAGAATTGATTGGAAACTAAATGACAGCGAAGAGCTCGTCGCGAGGAATCCAGCGAAATTTGTTTCATCGAAAATGGAGTCCGTATGAAGAAGATAGAGCTTGTTGTTCGTTTTCCTAAACAACTAAAAAATTTACAGAAAAAAGACAAAACGATGACATGGTAGCCCAATCAACATACAGGGTATATTTTGGGAATATTCTTTAGTTTTTCCCAATGACACTATGACAAGTGTCACAGTAGGATTCGCCAATTTGGTTTGAAGGTCAAATTTTTTTACAACTGCTCCTAAGGTGGAATGATAATTTTATTTTTATGGTTTGGGACAGCACAACCAAAGGCTGAGACATGGTGCAGCCTGGGGCTGCCACGTGCCCCCTCTGGTGGGCTCTCTCTGTAATATTCCCAAAAGGGAAAATGCAGCAATATTAAACAATAGTGCAGAGAAATAATGCAGATAAGCTAAGTAAGAGTAGGAGGCCAATATGGAGGCTCAATATTTACATTTACGATAGCAAATCAGATTTATATTGAAGCTCATAAGATGTAGAACAGGAAATAGAAGACTTTTACATGAAGAAATCCTCAAAATGAGGTGCTGCAACCATATATTATGACTGAAAGAGCTTGAGAGCATTATTTTATTGGCTGAAAATAGCTATAGATTGCACTTCATATCTAGTTCAGATCTGTGTACAAAAATTTGGATCTATATCAGATCTGTACACTAGATAGGCTCTTCTTCAAATGCCCCTTGGGGTTTTCAACAAAATATGAAATACAAGGAGTAGATCTGACATCTAATGCTTCAGATCTGCAGAAATATTCAGAAATACATGCAGATCAAATCTGATCTGATTTATACAATATGATGATCCCAGCCAATGGATCTCAAATGTGAAGGGCAGATCCCCAACACATGAAAACCAATCCTCCAAAAGATGTGCCAAAAGACCCTGCAACTATACCCTTGAAAATAATGCAGTCCTGGAAGGAAAACTGCACTGTAGGCTCTAGAACATGTTTAGCCTCAAGCCAAGATCTGAAAATGATGCTCCAATCATCCAATACTCTCTTGCCAATGGGATAGAAGCCTTCCCCACCGAAAAGAGGCACTAGATTTTCCTAGATCTGAGTAGATATAGCCTCCACTTGATGCAGCTTACAAATACAGCCAAACCCTCAATAGGATCTGCGTTGTAGTTGGAAGAAGGGCTTGGCCAAATGCCCGATAGTAGACAAGAAATGCAAACTCTTCCAATAGGCCTCTCAAGGAAAGAGGTGGGATTCCTAATCAGGAACACCCAATGCTAAACAACACTATTCTCTTCTAAACAACAAGGAGAATAAGAAATGTCTAAACAGAAAAAATATTCAGAAATAACATAATCATCAACAACCTTCTCATGTTGTCCTCCTCTTCCTTTTATAAGTTTGAGAGCTTGCAAAACCCTAAACCATCTCAATGAAATAGCTCTTTTCACATGAGCCACCTCAAACTAAAACTGCGTTGTGCCTCATTGATGGCCACTCCTCCAAGATAACGTTGTTGATTTGGTCATGGTTAACCCAGTCAAAACATTCAGCCCCTTTCACACCTAAGGGTGCTCATTTAGTTAGCCCAGATTTGGCCTTGTTCACATGTAGCATTAATTTATTTGTTGTTTTAGGAGTTTTTATTGTCCTCCTTTACACATTTATTCATGCAACAAAAAAATGAATATTCCCATTATCTTGGGCTAATTGGGAATATTACAGTCCTCCCCTCCAAAATTCTACTTGTCCTCAAGCAATTGATAGGGTGAGTGCTGCAACACTTCTCCTCCTCCATTGGTGACACCATCATGAACTAAGCTTCCTCCATAAGCTAAGTGTTCACCAATCCAACCCTCCATGAATTGTTCCTCCAAAGTAATCATGAGATGTACATAGTCCATCCCACAAGGAGTCAATAACTCAAATGAACAAACATGGCTAAACCAATACTCTCCCTGAAACATGTAACATATGATACATAGAGAGTCTCTATCCCATGTGGTACATACATGCCTCCCATCCTCTCTCCATACACTCCCATAAAAAGTACAAGTATATCATCAATGTATGGAAGCAAAAATACATATATACAAACAGAAATTTGAACATGTGGAGGTGGTTCATAGTCCCACATATGGTACCAGCGCAGTTCATCTCCTGCCTGCATCAGATCAAGGTATGGTGAGTGGTTTCCCCACCACTTACTTGCTGCCCATGTTATCTCACTATGGCTGAAAGTGTGAGATATGTTTGGTGCCTTGGGAAAGCACCCATCATGACAGAAAATCCCCCTTTGCTCATCAAGGGAGTGCAAAAATTCAGAAATTTTTGTGGCCCAATATTTTCCATGAGATTTACATGATGTATCACTCCTCCTTGGAGCCATGGTTTGCATAAACATGGTGAAATAATATGTACAATCAGAAAATAAAACATGCTTTACATGATCAGATTTTTCACCAACAATACTCCTCATACAAATGGAGTGGTGCATGGATCTTTCTCCTCTCTCAAAATAAGGAAGAGATGGCTGAAATAACCCCTTCATGGAGTCATTTTGCTGCCCCAACTCCACATAGTTAATGTATTCTTAAAAATGATGATATAGTTCTTCTTTTAGGCCTTCCCAATCAAAGCTCCTCATGATGATGTTGTAGATCCTCATGGAATACAGATGGCTAAAATAGAACTCTTTGTAAGCTCTTTGTAGCAACTTCTTCTTGAGCTTGGAGGCTCTAGACAAGAAGATCCTACCATGTGTTGAAGCCTCGAAAATCACTGCTTCAAACATTGGGGGATAACCACCCGGTCGGGACCTTAGGACAACTCCTTTTCTGTTTGGTGTGGTGGCTTCGACTGAATTTATAGGACTAGTTTCCTAATAATTTAAATGGGTTGGTAATGAAATGATTGGATGGGGAAAAATGGGACTAAATGACTAAAATAAAACTATCTAATCTAATTTAAATACTGATAAAATAATTCTAAAAACTAACTCGGGCATCAAATGTGAAAACAACTTTAAATTGTTTCAATTGAACAATAACCATAAAAATGTATTACAGCTTAATTGAAATAAGCAGTAACAAATAAAGATAACTCTGTTTAAGAAATTAAACAGAGTTATAATAACATATTTCATTCATCATCATATATCGCTTGCATATACTGTAAAAGATAAATATTTCTAACACACTCAGAAATGATATGTATAAAGAAATATTGTAAAGCGAGTAGACATAAACGATAGCAATTTAAAAGAGAATGTCACATAACATAAGAAACTAACAGTGAATAGATAGAAATACCATATCCATATCCATATTTTCCAATGCAATCTGATATCCAACTCCAGCAACTTTAATGTAAAATCAACTCCAAGATACAGAAATGCAATTCTTAAAGGAAATTTCACAGAGAATCACTAGATGTGATCCTTTATAAAAATATAGGAGTCAATGGAGTACAGAAATGTAATCTCCAAGTCAAAATATTACAAATTTAGGACCCTTTCTAAATGCATGAAAGGGGTTTAAGTAGGTACTTAACAAAATAACTAAAACTATTCCTACAATCTCTCTAAATCCAAAAATAGCTAGAACAGAAATGCGATTTTGAAGAAAACTGACTCATTGATCATCTATTGCGGTTGATGTGCATAGATGGAATATTTTGAGCATTTCCTTTACTTCTTCAGGATGACTAAGCTTTGAGTGCAACCACCCTATATATGTGGCATCAAAGAATTCGGGAATGATGCAATCGATGGCATTTGAAAGAAATTTTATCGATGTTTGTTGATTATGTGGCTTGATAAGATAATTCCACATTGTATCCCATGATATTCCTTGTAGTTGGCCAATTTGCTGATTTTTATTAATTATCTCTTGTTTCCATCTGTGATCAGTTTCTTTTACCCTAGGTAATTGGTCGGGACTACAATCTTCAATTAAATTGATTGTATATAAGTTATCATTCGCCAGTTGTGTTACATTGTTCATTATTCCTTTAGCTCTGGATGTGGCTCTTTCTACTTTGAGCAAACGATGTTCCCATTCTACAAAAATAATTTCTTTATGTCTCTCCATAATCTTAGGAAGATCTACTTTTCTCCATGATTCTGAGTCTTGCCATAAAAGAAATTCAGAGATCTTTTCATCATCTTCATCAAATTCAATTTTAAGAGTCACTCCTTCATCTACCAAGGAAGATGTTAATTCAAATAGGGATTCTGCTTTTGCAATCTTTAGACAAAATTCATTTAATTGTTGAGACAATAACTTGTTTGTCTCCAAGGCTTCATTTTTGAATTGATCCAGACTAGGATAATTCTTAAACTTGTCTAATTTAGATTGAAACATATTCTCTTGTTCAATCTTCGAAGTCTGCTCATTTTGTAGAAGAGATTGTAATTTTGTTATTTCTTGATTTAGCTGTTGTTGCTTTTCTAGGGTTTGCTAATCAATCTTCTCTTTTTCAACAGCCAACTGCTCTTCTAATTGTTTAGATTTGAGCTCTCCATCCTGTAATCGTTGTTCTAACTGAATGATCTTCTGTTGGTTTTCTGCAACCTGTTCTTCTAACATGGCTATTTACGCATCCTTTTGCTTCATCAACTGTGTAACTTCAGAGGCTTTATCTATAGTAGCAGCACTATAGGCACCTACATACTGGGATAGTTTGGTGAGATCCTCAGATGGATTCACCTCAACATTCTTATAAACAATATTCATGAATTCCCCCTGTGATGCCAAAAGTGCATCTTGATCAGTTATCCTCCTTTTCCTCTATTTTCTCACTATAGCCCTATGTTTGGGACTGTAAAATATATCCAAAGGATGGATTTCTTCTATCTTCAACATGATCTCACTTGTGGGATTTTTAGGGATTATTTCTATATCCTAATCTTTTGGATCATCAACTTGGGGAGTGTTTTGTTGTCCTATTTGTTGGGCAAATTGTTCATATTGGTTCAGCAAAAGAGGAGAAACAATACATTTAGTAGCTTCTTGTCCTCCAAGTTGAGAATTTGCACTGTTGTTTATATCAATTTTAGGTGCCTGTTCAGTATTCTTACTATCTGTGCCTCGATTTTCAGTACGCATATTGGCATCAGTACCTGTGCTTTCTTTTCTTGCCTGGGCTGAAGACTGTTGTACATCAATTTTAGCAGCTGTTTCTATTTTTTTAGTGTCAGCTTTACTCCAAATATCTTTCTTTTCTAAAAAAGGATTAGTTCCTATTACTTCTTTTCCAGATGTACTTCCTGTATCCTTCTGTTGTGATTCACATCCCTGTGTAGAAACTCTCAACTGATCCAGAGGAACTTTGAGTAACCTCTGACTTCTAAATAACAAAAAAATATTCATTTCTTCGGCCTGAAGTTTGGACTTGGCCAAATCAAAAACTTGGGACATTTTATCTACAGAAACAAATAAATCATCAAAGACATATGGTTCACGTTCTAACCGAGCTATTGAAACAGAGGTAGTAAAATCATATGCCACCTTCCTGGGATCATATTTCCTTCCAGGAATTGTTGAAAGTTTAAGATCGGTTAACTTAATAACTTCTTTTTCAGCATGGACAAAATTGCTGAGAGTATAGTCACCACATTTAAAAGGAAAAGTAGGCCACATAAGCTTCTTGTTGTTCTTTAAAGTTCTGGACATGCCTTCTACTGTTAGCTGATAAGAAATTTCTTGTGCTAACAGTTTGTCTGGAACATACAAAGGAAGGATGTGTGGCTCTACAATACTTCCAAAAACTCTGACATATGTGAAATTTTCCTCCCCGAACCAATCTCCAATAAAGGACAAATCAACTCTAGCTTTGTCGGAAAGTCTAGGAGGGAATCGGCCAAAAATGATTTGGTAAATCAGAATAAGAAAACCATGACAGACTCTGTAAACATGACTCCTGAAATGCCCCTTCCATAAGAACTTGTGATATATATGGATTGGAATAGGTGCTTTAGGAGTCCATTTCCATCCTAATAAGGGGAATTCCGAATTGAAACAGAGGGCATCTAGGATATAAGCACAAAAATAAAAAGGAGTGGAATTTCCTGAATTTTTGTCTTTCCTGTACTCAAGAATTTTGTTGGCTATCTTATCATACAAAATGACAGCCCAATCCATTATCTCAGAATTAATAGCATAATGTATCAATGGAACCATTTGAATGGAAAACCTAGCCGAGTTATCATTACCAAACAATCTACACATCATTGCTACGACATAACAATATGGAGGCAAAAGAGACTCCATAGAGTACATACCTGATGCCTCATGTCTGTGCTTTTCAAGAGCCCTTCTCCATTCTCTAATTGGTTCTGATTGATTTTCGTTATTCATAGCAAATTCTTTAATAAAGTCTATGTTACAAATCTTCTGTGGGTCAGGAAGGTGGTACATTTATTTGATGTCTTCTGGTCTGAATGACCTGAAGATTACTCCAGATGCAGAAACAAAAGTTATGTCTTTGATAGCCACATTATCAATCACCCATCTAATAACATCATAATACGGGAAAATGTTTGCCCGAGCTGCAACTCGGTGCAAAAATGAGTTTGCTAGTGCACCAAGAGGACTTTCAGAATCAGAGTCTGAGTCGGCTTTGTCAGGAACCGTGGCCTTAGCTTCGACAACTCTAGGGTTTTCCTTTTCTAGTAGATTGTAAATATTTTCCCACGTCATTTTACCGAGTCCCTAGCATCAGGTATCTGTAACCAGCTTAAGCTTTGCTGGTTTCTCTTTAGGCGGCATAGTGATCACAGGAGCTTTTGCAGAAACGATGGCTTTCGATTTTATGAATCTCTTCGACATTTCAGTATCGGGCAGTGTTTCTCTTGTTCTGCGAATTGAAAAATTGGATGTTCTATTGTTCTGCAACAGAGAAAAGCTTTCAGCCAAGGTGAAGACGTAATAATGAGAACAGCTATACAAAAGGATTTTTCGCTGATTTGTATTTATTATATCTGTGGTTAAAAACTTAAATGTTCTTGAGGGAGTCACACTCATGCATTCAATAACAAAAGAAATCATTTTTATTTGTTTGATTTGTGAGTTAATGTTAACGTACAATCAGATATTTGGCATATTTTGAAATAAGTGCAGGTATATTACCTTTTAAAACTTTAAAACACGATGAATAATAATATATGGTCATTTAAGTTGTATTCGCATCGCAATTTGTTTAAAAAGGAAAATGAAATAAGATTTATGCCAAATTCCGATTGCGAAGATCGCATCGGAGATTTTTGAATGAAATGAATCGTTTAAGAACTATCTTCGATAATTCGATTGCAATGAGGTGGGGTCAGTCGCATCGGAGTTTTAAAACCAGATGAATACAATGTTTTAATTCTTCCGAAATGTGATTGCGATGAGTCGCATCGCATCGGGAGTATGTAAAAGAAACATACATTTTAAAGTTTATCGAAATGCGATTGCAATTGAGCGCGATCGCATCAGAATTTTTCAAAGCGAAATTTTTTTAAAGAATTCTCCGATTTTCCGATTTGTGATTACTGTTCATATCGAACATTGTTAAATATAAAAACTTCATATAATATTTTCGATATGATTTAAGGCTTTGTTTATCATCGGATCGGAAAGTTATTAAAGGTTTGTACACTTTAAAAATAAAAATATGCAATGTATCTTTTTATCAATGAATCTTTTATTTCTATCTAGAAAGAAAGATTAAAAAAGGGGACCTATTTTTAAATGGGATTTATTCTAAAATTTAAAAATGGGGAGGGTTGTTGTACAGTACAACACCATGATGATATATGACTCCTCCTTGGACTAAATATTCGTCTTCATGCAGCTGGTCATCAAGTATCATACAAGTGTGAAGATCTTTATAATAATCCACCAACAGTTGGGATTTCCAATATAGATCTAAACTGGTCAACAATGATAGTGCTGATGATGTATCAAAAGAAATGTTTTCCATGTTGCTGCTCTCCTCCTTAACATCTCCTATGCCAAATATGTGTGTTGGAAGGTCATACCTTCCATTCTTCTCCTCCCACAGCGCAGATCTAGAAATGAGAGTGGGTGATGATGATAAGGGAAGAATATCTCCCTCCTTCTTGAGCTTACCCAAGTCTCCTAGCGCTGTAGCTTTGTCTTCAAGTGCTCCAATCGCTCCTGGATATAAGCTTGGAGTAGCATGTTGTGAGGCCTCCCCCACCAAATCTGAATCAAGTGGCCTCCCAGGTGGTTTGGCACTAGATAAGAGTGTCCGATGCACAAATCTCATGAACATAATAGATGGGACTGTAAGGTCCTTGCTTCCACTGTGCAAATCCATCTCTGTTTTCTGTGTGGAAGTGTTATGTGAGGGGTATGTATGCATGGATTTGATCATTTAAGATTCACCACTTTTCTTGTCCACCCATTCCATTTGTAAAGCCTCCCAATCAGTGGTGACTTTCCCCAATGTAATCAAACATTGAATACCCAAAATCACACATTGGTGTCCAGTATCTCAACCACAAAAAAGTGATCAACCAAGGTGTAAGTTCCCATGGTGACTGAAAGTGATGGGAAATAATGCATGCATTGCATTGTTCTATCTCCTGGGACCAAAACAGATAATCCCTCAAAAGTATCAGTGGGTATTGCCCTCCTTTGCAGAAGATGGGCATCAATGAAGTTGTAGGTGGCCCCACTATCAATCAATATAGAAACCCTCTGGTTCATGATTGAACCTTGAAATCTTAAGTTAAAGTACTTGGGTACTCCTCTCAAAGATGCAATAGTTCCTCCAATAGGAGAAAATTCCCCATTCCCATCTCCTGATGGTGTTGGATCTCCTTCAACAGTGTCAGCGCTATGACCTCTTCATGGTTCATCATATTCTTCTTCTTCAAGATCTGATAAGACCTCTATGTAATGTGCTTTTCTAGCATCACATCTATGTCCAAGTGCCCATGGTTCTTGGTAAGTGAAGCATAGATTCTTATTTCTTAGATCTCTCCAGACTTCAATATCAAGAGGCTTCTTGAATGAGCTCTCCTTGGAAGGAGAAACTTTCTCTTCCTTTCCTTTAGAAGGAAAAGAGGGCTTGAGCTGAAAGCTTGCCTTTGATTTTGGCAAGGCATCTTGAAGGTCTCTAGCCCTCTCAATGGCATCATGAAAGGTAGTGGGCTTGGTAGACTTTACCAACCCATGAAGAGGTTCATCTAAAGCATTGATGAACATGTACACCCTTCTTGTTGTAGACAAATCAGGAACCATAATAGATAATCTCAAAAATTCAGAAATATAAAACTCTGTATTACTTGATTGTTTCAACTTTGCAAGGCTCATGAATGGTGCCTCTGGATCTCTTCTATCAAATCTTTCCACCAGCCTTCTAGTAAACTTAGAATAAGCAGTCACATTGGCATTACCCAATGTAGAAAAGCCATGGAACCACCAGTCATGTGCTTCACCTTCAAAGTGCAGCGCTGCAATCTTGATAGCTTCCATCTCTGGAACCTTGTTCAACTGAAATTAAATGTCAAGTTTTTCTACCCATGCTTTGGCAAAACACTTGGATGACCCATCAAAATTGGGTAGGAAGAATCTGCCCATAGAGTGATGTCAATCATGATTTTGAGTGAATTCACCATCTCTATGTTGATGCCTTGGTCTTCTTTTGTCCTTGAGGTGACAAAACTCTTGAAAAATCAGCTAATCTTTGAATCTATGATTTTGAGACTCATATTCTTCAAAATAGTCTTCAAGAGATGCTTGCTCTTGAAAACCTTCATTCCCCACAACTAAAAAAGGTAGGCATGGTAGAGGGTTGGGAAACTTGTGGCTAATGCACTAGTTGATCATTCCAGTGGTGAGACATGCCAGAGCTTTCTCCAAGATGAAATTTCTTAGGAGAGTCTTTGATTCTGTCCATTCTCATCTCTTTGATCTCTCTAGCAAGATCTTGCATGGCTCTGAAAAGGATCTTTGCAAAGTCCTTTCCTTCTTCATCACTTCCAGATTCAGGGGCTTTACCCTTGTCTTTGTCATCATTTGTGTAGTCAAATTTCTTCTGTCTTGTTTTTAGATACCTCTTTTCTTTGTCAGTAAGAGGCTCTTCTTCTTCTAAATACATATTGGCTTCTTACAGGCTATGCCAAGATGATTGCTCTAATACCACAGTAATATTCCCAAATGGGAAAATGCAGCAATATTAAACAATAGTGCAGAGAAATAACGTAGATTAGCTAAGTAAGAGAAGGAGGCCAATATGGAGGCTCAATATTTACATTTACAACAGCAAATCATATTTATATTGAAGCCCATTAGATGTAGAACAGGAAATAGAAGACTTTTACATGAAGAAATCCTCAAAATGAGGTGCTGCAACCATATATTATGACTGAAAGAGCTTGACAACGTTATTTTATTGGTTGAAAACAGCTGTAGATTACACTTCGGATCTAGAGCAGATTTGTGTACAAAAAGTTAGATCTATATCAGATCTGTACACTAGATAGGCTCTTCTTCAAATGCCCTTTGGATTTTCAACAAAATATGAAGTACAAGGAGTAGATATAAGATATAATGCTTCAAATCTACAGAAATATTCAGAAATACATGCAGATTCAGATATGATCTGATTTATACAATATGATGATCCGAGCCAATGGATCTCAAATGTGATGGGCAGATCCCCAACACATGAAAACCAATCCTCCAAAAGATGTGCCAAAAGACCCTGCAACTGTACCCTTGCAAATAACACAGTCCTGGAAGGAAAACTGCGTTGTATGCTTTACAACATGTTTGGCCTCAAGCCAAGATTTGAAAATGATGCTCCAATCATCCAATACTCTCTTGCCAATGGGATAGAAGCCTTCCCCACTGAAAGGAGGAACTAGATTTGCCTAGATCTGAGTAGATCTAGCCTCCACTTGCTGCAGCTTTTTAGTCATCCATAATTTTCACTATCTGAAGATGACTAAGTATCGGCTCTAGATTTCTAGAAACAAAGTTCATGAACATTGTGAGTTCTAGAAACCTCACTACCTTTATTATCCTTAAGATAATTTTTTCACTATTTCATCATCCCATCATGTCAAGCTCAGCTCACCCATCCCAGAAGACCCATCTTGGGCTCATGTCACTCAGTTTGTCTTTTTTGTGTCACCTTTGGCCTCATTCCTCTATTTTGTTTTTCCTAACTCCTCCATTGTCCATCTAGGGCTTTTAAGGGCATTTTTTCTTGGTTTCATGACCTCCATGGTTAAATATCAAAAAGGCTTGTATCTTGGTGCTCTTAAACCTCCTCCTATCCTTAATATACCTTCATAAACACTTCCCATCACTCATATCCCTCAAATTCATCATTTTTCTACAAAACCTAGTCTATTGCCACACTTTGACACTTTTTAAGACTAGGCCTGTGTTTTTCCCTTTTGGAACCCTTCCCCTCACTCAATCATTGAAATTACACTTTACCCTACTCCCTAACATCTATCCCTATCCCCCAAAATTTCCCCAAGATTTTATACAACCCTTAACCCCTTCATTCCCCTCCCTCTACAAAGTAGTCCTAAATCCCCTACACCAAACCCTAATTTCCTCTTCCAACTAAGCTAGGGTTTGGTATGAAAAAGAGGCATAAGAGAAAAGCGAAGAAAAATGTTGTTGCAGATGCACTCCCAAGAGAGCATGAGGATTTGGAAGCATTTCTTTGTGCCATTTCTATTATCCAACCAGATTGGATAACCGAAGCAAGGGATGAATGGAAGAATGACAAGGAAGTGTGGACACTCATTCAAAAGTTACAGTAAGATCCTAGTACATCTCATACATTTAGCTATAAAAATGATTCATTATGGTAAAAAGATCACTTATATCTTTGTAATAATTCCAAACTCAAAAAAAATATTCTTTTGGAATTGCACACCTCTCCCTTAGGAGGGAACTCAGGATTTTTCAAAACTTACCATAGGGTTAAGAAGGATTTTTTTTAGGATGGCCTTAAATATGACATTCAAAATTTTGTGGCAGAATGTTTGGTTTGAAAACAAAATAAAGTTAAGACAATTAAGACCTTGGGTCTGTTACAACCTTTATCCATTCCAAGTCAACGTTGGGAGGAGGTTTCAAAGTATTTTATCACATGTTTCACCAACTTCGAAGGAAAGAGTGTCATCATGGTGGTAGTTGATAAAATTACAAATTATGCAAAATTTTGTGCATTATATCATCCATTTCAAGGCAACACAGTTGCTACTACATCTATGGAAACAATTCAAAAGATACATGGAAACCCAAAGATTGTTGTAAGTGACAAAGATCCCATTTTCACTAGAAATTTTTGTATGAAATTATTTTCCTGTTTGGGTGCTCAATTAGTTCATACCTCATATTATCATCCTCAATCTAATGGGAAGACTGAGATAGTGAACAAATGTTTGGAAGGATGTTTTTGTTGCTTTGTATCTGATAAAAATACACAATGGGTCAAGTGGTTACCTCTAGTTGAATGGTGGTATAACACTTCCTTCCATATTGCAGCAAAAATTACCCCATTTGTGGCACTTTATGGATATCATACACCATCCATCACATCATCTTTAAGAGAAAATTCTAAGGTTCAAGCAATGGAAGATCACATCGAGCATCAACAACAAGTTCTCCAACTCTTAAAGGATAATGCCACTTTGGCACAAAATCGAATGAAACAATAGGAATATCAACATCACAGTGAAAGAAGTTTTGATGTAGGAGACTGGGTATTTTACGCCTACAACCATATAAACAAATTTCCCTCAAGCAAGCTAAGAAGGATAATAAATTATCACCAAAGTACCATGGTCCTTACAAGGTGTTGTAAAAGATTGGTACTATGGCATACAAATCAAAGCTTCATGCATCTTTCCGAATGCACCCAATTTTCCATGTTTCATGCATAAAGAAGGTTATAGGTGACAAGCTCTCAGTTCAAACAATATTGCTAGAGCTTGACGAGGAAGGAAAATCATAATTGAACCTAAATCAGTCATGAAAACAATAAATTGACAGCTATGAAATCGATCAATTTCAGAGTATCTCATCAAGTGGAAGAAATTACCCATTGAAGATTCCACATGGGAGGGTGATAATTTTATACGAAAGCATCGAAAACTAATCAAGCGTTGAGGACAACACTTTTTTAATGGAGAGGAGCATTTTAGGTCCCTATATACTAGTGTAGCCCCTTATTTTTATTGTTAGTGTAGCCCCTTTATTGTTATTGTTGTTCCCATGTAGTCCCCATATTGTTATTATTGTGCGCCATAGAAGCCCACTATTGTTACTGTTGTGCCCTTTACATTATTATTGTTATGTCGAATTTGGTTATATTGTGACCCATGACACTCACATGTATAGAAAGGAGGTTTTTTCATTTGAATCATCCAACAATTGTTCATTTGTGTAATGTAAAGGAGGTTTCCCCCTTGAAGAGGCTAGTTTTTAAGTTTTTGATCTATCTTTTATTTTATTTTATTTTGTGAGTTGGTTTCATAACAACTAAGGCTCTCTTCCCTTCATGATGTAGTGAGCATCCCGAAGGTATGATGACCTAACTTTATGTTGCTTACATCAACAAATTGTGAAATCCTTTCACCAAGTGAGCCCCTTACTATGAATTGCACAGTTCTAATGGATAGTAGATCATCTCTAGGCCACTGCAACCTTCAAATATGCAATCCTTGAGTCTCTCCCTCAATCACTACGCATTTCTTAGTTACAGTTTCTAGTCTTTCCACTCTTGTTGACTCAAATCCATCATTATACAGTTTCCTTATCCAAAATTTCCTCCTAATATGCATTGCACAGTTCCATTGGATAGTGGGATCATCCGCCAGTATCTGTGAAGATCAACTGCATGATCCCTGCCTCCTCTTCCTTGAGCACTACACACTGTGCATCCTAAGTCAACAAGCTCATCACCCTTGTCTCCTGGACTTGCCCACTATGCTGAACCTTGAAATAGCCTCTCCTTATTTCATATTGTACAGTTCTAGTGGATAGTGGGGTCATTCCTCAGTCCCTATGAAGCTCAACTGTGAAATTCCTAAACCCTCTATCTCAAACCCTTTCCCGTTGTTCCACCATAGCCAGTATGTTGCATAAGCAAGCACATCTAGAATAGGTGATTATGGGACTGATGTTTTCTTTTCATAAGTGAATTAATTTTCAAGTGGTATCATTATACCATGACAAGTCGATGTAAAAGGGGTTAGCAAGTAGATGTAAAAATAGGATAATTTCAATGACCAATAATAGTACTATTACTTTTCTAGACGCTCACTCTCTCTTTTCCCTTCCATCAAATTACCTTACATACATTGCAATTATATGCCTCAAAATTTCAACATACTTTCTTGTTTCAAATATTGTGTGTATAATCTCTTATGTTGATAATTGCAGCCAAGGCAAAACCCTAAGAATAATGGTGGTTGGGCCTATTATTCAGATGGGGCTCCTACTCAAAACGGTGAGATATCTAGTTGGGAATTCATACCGAAGATAACCCCTTTGTTGGTGGACTTCTAACATGGTCAACAAAAATATAATTACTAAAAAAATATTCTCAATAAAATAGAAAAGGTTCAATGGAAAACACACACATTAACATAAAAAAATTATCCTAGAAACCAAAATCCGGGAAAACGAACAACTTTTTTTTCAATATATATTATCTTTACAATGTTATAATACAATATGTATATGTCGTAGCATTCATAAACCCTAACAATGGATTAGAATACAACTATATCTCTTTTGATCAGATCTATGGAACCATGGGAAAAGGCATCATCCACATGAAAATCCACCATTTTTTTGGTGGTGTTGCCCCGAACACCTTGCAAGGGGTGGTAGCCCCTCTGCATACCCCCAAAACAAGGGGGACTATAGCCCCCCTTATGTGCATGGAGCATATAAGTCATGCAAAGAATATAACACATACCCAACATGGGTATTGACTCACTGCATGGTACAAATCTTTGAAGACAAGTAGAGAAGGATTAGATAATTCATCAACATCAGAGAAAATGCTCAAATATGTTTGTGAAGTGCTAAATAATATTGCTTACGGGTTAAATAACAACTTTTCAAAATTATTTGACGGTTGGAAGTACATCATTGATAATCACCAAATGGAAAAAGAAAGGAAAGATCAAGCCACGAATTTCAAGTTGACCATTTTCAAAAGGAGATAATTGATAATAATAGAATGGACAGAGAAAGGAAAGATCAACTAAAAATCCCTAAAATTGAAGCTACAAATCACAAGGTTAACCATTTTCAAAATAATTTCAAGGAGATTGAGCAAAATATGGACCAAATCAATTAGGACCTTAGAGCCTTGACCCCCACTACCCAATCTATTAATATGATGCATTCCATCAAAGCACTTCTTGTTGACCAACAAAAAGCTTACTGGGTCATATATTATAAGAAATGCTTCTGAGATTTATTACATAGTTAATGTGCATCAAGATTAAGATATTGTTATTGCATATGTGAGGATCCTTGTAATCATTATATATTTTATAACAGTGAGTATGGTTTTCATAATATATGTCCCTTTATATTAGCATAGATCATAGTAAGATCATCTTTGCATCAACATGGAAATGGTATAAACCCAAGCTTGAAAGGTATTACAACATGGAATCCAATGCCTTAGGAGTGGGAATAGGTTCTCATCTTAATGTGTTTTACAATTTTACACTCAATACACAAATTTGAATTATTAGCTTTGTGTAGTGACCCAAAACATTGATGTTTGATCAAAGACTAGGTTGAACGAAATTTTATGCATGCTGAAAATTACAATATAGGTTTTTATTGGTGATTTTCATGCAATTTTAGTATTCACTTATTATATAAATTTATTTTCCATCATTATTATTATTGACCTAGGAATATATTTGGATAAAAGCTTATTTTTGTTCATGATTATGAGTGGAGCGTCCACTTGAAATGTTGAAAATTTCATACACATTCCATATTTTTTCTAGAAGCAACAATATATGATATGAATTCGAACTGTGACAACCTACATTCTCAAAAACCTGTTTACATCTTAAGTAGGAAAAAATTAATTTTAAACATTTAAGAGTTGATTTCATTTTTTTTTTAACTCGTTGTAATTTCCAACTATTACTTTATTACTTAAAATTTCATTTCAAGATTTGTAACGTCATTTTCAAATCCAATAAGACTTGTTTACTTGGGTTTTTGTATTCTAGAAATTACTTTTTATTTATGTTCTAGATTTGGTGCATTTAAGCATTAATTATAATTCATAAATTTACATTTTCAGATTAAATTTGAGTCACTGCTTACTCTCAATTTAATCATTATTTTCTCTTTTAGCAGGCTTGTTCCATTGAGTCTAATCATGAATATCACCTCAAAACATCAAGGGCTAGGTCATCGTGCTTGAAACAGAGTCTACTTCAGTTCAACTCATCCTGCATTGTGAAAACACGAATCATTTTAAATCTTATTCCTATCTTCAACACTCACAATCTAGTCCGAGTTATATTCACACACTTGAAGACATGCCCATTTTCATTTAGTGAACCTTCTGCAAGGTCTTGTTTCTCATTGCTCGTCCTCTTTCATCAAACATTGCTTGAACTTTCATTCCTCTGCTCTTACCTATAATTTTCTCTATTGGTCTCTATTGCAATGTTTTGAGTGTAAACATGCTTTTTTCACTAGAGGATCAATCGTGTGATTTATTGAGAAATCTAGTGTTGAGATATTTTCTAGGGCTCAAAACCCTAAATAGGTTTGTATGTGCCCATGTCTTGTGAGTAGATTCATGTTAGTTTTATTTTTGCAGGCATTGGTCGGTATTTTATTGGTTTCTTGGTTTAATACTATTTCATTTAGGATTGGACTTGTTTCATTTACTAACTATTGTGTAGAGCACATTTTTGTTATATCATTATTTCACAATTAATTAGAATTTGGAAGCAATACCTTTCTCCACATTATTATCTCTTGTTGATACATGTTTGACTGGTAATGTTGATTATATTGGTTGCAGTTATGTCTCTATTCTTGTTTGTGGTGCAAGAGAAGAACACAATGCTAACACTTTTCCATGCCTATCCCATGTCCCTCTCCCCTTAATTCATTTTCCTATTGTAATGAGTATCTCTCTTTGTAGTGAATCAATGAGTAGAGCACTTTCCTATCATCCTAGAAGTGAGAGGTAAAGCCACCAAGGTGATAGTAGATGACTTTTTCTAGTAATTGTTGCTTGACTCTTTCCCAGAAAACTAACTTTCCCTTCAGTTAAATTTTAAGTTGAAACAAAATACCCTTCAATTTAAGTTGCACCTAGATACAAGTACTAGTTTTTATTGTGGTAAAAAAGAACATAGATAATAGATAATAAATAAGTACTAGTTTTATTGCAATAAAAAAAGAACATAGATAGATAATAAATACATTGGTATTACGTACTTAAATCTCAATGGCCATCCACATGACTTGTGAAAATGTAACTCGGTGGTTCAATAATGTGGCTTAGGATTTAGGGTACACAGGAAGGGTATTAACATAAATGATGAAATTATTTATAAGAAATATTAGAAAGCGAAGAAGGTTAGAGCTGTCAAGCACTTTTAAAATGAATCTCCTCGAATATTCCTCACAAAAGGATATTTTAAAAATATTTATAATAATAACAATCTATGCTCATGGTAATAACATTAATTGGGTTACTCCTCATTTAGTTTGGAAAGAAGCATTACGACTTCCGATGACGATGGAGCCACGTGTCAAATATGAGCTCTAGAGCCACGTGTCAAATATGACCGACATTGATCAAATGATTGGAAGGTATACGATTTTTCCGGCTTTAAAGAGGCGTGTGAAACAACATTTACTCTATAAAAATATATTTGAAGGTATCCGATTTTTCCGGCTTTAAAGAGGCGTGTGAAACAACATTTACTCCTATAAAAATATATTTGAAGGTATCCGATTTTTCCGGCTTTAAAGAGGCGTTTAACGCCTACAAAATGGGGGAGACAAGATATCCAAAAGATCAACTTTCATGTAATTATATTAATGGCAGTTAATGGGTGCTCGACAACGCAACATCTAATTTAGGAACTAGAATCAGATCTCATTTTTAATTTAATTTAAGTTACAATGATTTTTTAAGCCAAAATGAAATCAGACAGTGATGTTCCACTTGGTTATTTTCAGTAAGTTAGATCTTTTTCTTTTAAAAAAAAAATTAGTATTTTAACCCATTCTTCCTTAAGTCAACCCTAATTAATGTTTCTAATTGAGCTCTCAAGAACAATAAAATGGTGATATATAAAGAGAATCTTCCAATGACCATTGGGCTACAAGGAAATAGAACATCGTTATGTGTAGTGACATTTTCATGGGTCACAATTACAATTAAAACAAAGGTATGAAACCATCAATTCAAATGAACACCAAGCAGCTTATGTGTCACCAAATAAATTATACAAAGACAAATATAAGTGTGCATTGTTGGGATCAGAATTTAACTTCGAACCTTGGTGGTGGTTCTCTAATAAGAAATAAAAGTGAAGGCCTCCACCTCAAATTTGTCTCTAAAATTGCAATTCTCCTCATCGCCCTTGGCATTTACCCACTGCCCCTTAAGTCCATACCATGCGTAAATCTAAACTCATAAATAACCAAACTGAGGCTTCAAAATGTTGATGCTTCTATTTGTTTTAAATGGGGATTCTTATCTTTCTATTAGTCACATGTGTTATTTCTATCGATGCAACTCTATTAAGTGGCTTTGTCAGTGATTTCTTCTTACTTCTAACTTATAAATCTCAATCCCTAACCATTGTTGGGATGACTTGCCCCTATTGAGCCCACTATTGAACTAATTGAATTTGCATGTGTCAGATTGAACAAGCACCCCTATAGGAAGTTATTCAATAAATACCCTATGGGTAGTCGTTCCAAAATTAACCTATGGGGACTCATTTTAGTACTAGTTTCCACCTCAACTGGCAAAGAGGGGTAACTGTATCCAACCAGTGTAACTGTTTGACACCTATTAATTAAAAGGCTTTGATGTTGCTATCTTCTTTATGTGCATTGCTCCAATGAGATCTAGTTGAAGATAAACATCTAGTGGTGGGAGATGCCTACATTCGAGGTAGCAACATCACCAAATTCTCTTAACTCTTTGGGCGGGGAAGGGAGGACAATCAGGTTGAAAGGTTAATAGTTGGGTTTAAATTTCTTCTTTAAAGGAAGGACACTCATTCACAACACATGTTTAATCGCATAAAAAATATTTATAATAAGAAGTAACAAATACCTTAAGAAATGGTATGGAAATGCACCTTCACACTCTTCCAATCTCCAAGGAAATTTAAGAGTACAATATTTCAACCTATTCACCTTATAATAAGTACCTCTAACTCCTCCAAAACTAATTAAAAGTTATTCAACATAATGTGTTCCCTTATAGATTTTATATATTTTTTATGTCACCCTTCGAGATTGATTCAATGGATGACCATTGGGTTAATTTGAACTATTCATTTGCAATCGAATTCCTATGACGTTATGACATTTTCTTTGCAATGAAACATCAATGATCATGGGATGAGCATGATTTTGATTGTGATAGTTCATTCTAATTTGATTTATTACACATATTCTTTGTAACAAATAGTTCAATAATGAAGTTTTATGATATATTGTGATTAAACATTCATGGAAGTGTTACTTCAACATACCTACAAACAATATTACATCCACTTGTACGATGGGGTAACATAATCTAGTGCATACTCTGCTCATCTCAAAATGATTGTGTTTTGTGAATTTATAAGAACAACTTTGTATAATTGAAATGATGCTTCAACTTGAGTAAATAAAGGGCCACCATTATGCCTTGAGACAATTTCATGGGTAGATGACACAACTCAATAAGAGGCTAAAATCCATTGATTCAAATGAGGGAAATAGTCCAACATGCATGACAATATCATTACATTAGAAATTTCCCATCAGTGATAACATATTGTGTTTCATTATTGTATTTTCATAAAGTATACATGTTCCATGACCTATGCATGGATTCCATTACAAACAAACCATATATTCCTTTCATGGGATTTTGTGATGGTTATTAATTAGATTAGTGTTTTCTCCCTTCCCCTATTCCTTCTCTTAATCAAGTGAATCAAAATCATGTTTTCCTTCATTTCATGTTTTCCTTCTCTTAACTAAAGTAAATCAACATTCATGGAAGTGTTGTTTCAACATACCTACGAACACTATTACATCCATTTGTACAACAAGGTAGCATAATCTACTGCATACTCTGCTCATCTCAAAATGATTGTGTGTTGTGATTTTATAAGAACAAATTTGTATAACTAAAATGATGCTTCAACTTGAGTAAATAAAGGGCCACCATTATGACTTGAGACAATTTCATGGGTAGATGACACAACTCAATAAGAGGTTAAAATCCATTGATTCAAATGAGAGCAATAGTCCAACATGCATAACAATATCATTACATTAGAAATTTCCCATCAGTGATAACATATTGTGTTTCATCATTGTATTTTCATAAATTATACATGTTCCATGACCTAGGCATGGATTCCGTTACAAACAAACCATATATTCCTTTCATGGGATTTTGTTATGGTTATTAATTAGATTAGTGTTTTCTCCCTTCCCCTATTCCTTTTCTTAATGAAGTGAATCAAAATCTTAGTAAGTCCAATGCTCCTTGCTTAGGTTGGTGTTTGTTCATTTCATGTTTTCCTTCTCTTAACTAAAGTAAATCAAAACCCTAGCAATTTCAATACTTCTCTCAAGTGACACTTATAAAGAGAAGATCCATGATCACATTCCTTATGTTTGAAATTCTTAGTTAGTCCCCTCTCCTTCCCTATAACCAGCTTTCAGAACCAAGACTTGAGGTTAGAATTGATAAACAATAAAATTTCACAAATGCAGAGTCCATGAATATAATGTGAGGAGGTGCTACATTATAATTAATGGCATCCTTCATCACTTTAACACCATATAGTACTAAAATAAATCTTATTTAGGTAATACTAGAAAGGGAGTATAATTGCAAATGCTCCATATTATTCATATGAAAAGATGTTGGGTTATTAATTTCCATATTTTCTAAGCTTCCCTATTAACAACAACATGCAAAAATATTACCATTTATCAAACATTGATCGTTAAACAAATATATAAATTAAAATTAACTTTTTCTTTTAAATGGTAACATTTAAAAGGTTTTGCATTAACCAATATAAATATAAATATTGAGATTATCATATCATTTTATGTAAATAAATGTTTTTAATATATATATATATATATATATATATATATATATATATAATTTTCAAAACTAATTCTAATATTAAAGTTAAAGTTATTTATTATCAAACTAATTATATATTTATTTTAATATTATTAATTTTTTTTAATATAGCACAATTATATAATAATTTTGGAGTGGTGAAAATATTACCATTTTTGCACTTTTACTTGATACTTTTTAAATATTTATCCTTTTTGAAAGTTTATTTGGTATTTTTAATTATTTATCATTTTTTGAATTGTTCATGTTATTTTGTAAAGATTATATAGAGCAATTTTCTTAATTTGATTTTAAATGATATATATAATTTTTAATTTTCGATGTATTTAAAAATTTCCAATTAACTCATATTGTTGTGAAGTGTTTTAACTTCTACTTTCAATATTTGTCTGGTATTACTCCAAAGGAATATTTCTTGTTGGTTCAACTACAGAGCTCCCTATAGCACAAGTGTTTTAATAACTCGAATTCAACCAAATAAACTAACCCTCAAAACATGCTTACCATAATTATTACTACAAGACTGCACATAGTGCAAAAAAAAATCCAAGGCTCCCATTTGAACATTATATTCTTTCACTTATCAATGTAATTCTATTTCTAATTCTGAAACCAAAAAGAAATTCTAATTTTTATATATTTTGAGAATTTAATGTGAATGAAACTTAAACAAAAGAATCACTATAACTATTTATTTGCTATGCTTAGAAAAGAAATCACTATTATGAAGTAAAACTATTTGAATTCACAAGACAAAATTGATTCAAAACTAGAAAGGAAATCTTCTATTACTACTTCAAAAATGTCTCACAAGAACTAATCTATGATAAGCTACTATTGCATCAAAATGAACTAATCTAATCCTTGATAAACTAATCGATGATAAACTAATCTATGCAAAACTAATTTGTGCCAAACTCTTTTGATAATTTATCTCTGTGTTTTTAACCATCTAGGAAATAAATCCATTCAAATGATAGAAACAGAGCATCTACTCTAACATAATGACATTCCAGAAATGATAGCAATGAAAATAGAAATAAAAGAAAAGCATGTATCTACGCTACGAAACATAGTAAAAGCATAAAAATCAAGCTATGAAATAACATCTAAATGCAAGAACGTAAACTAAATAGCACCTCTTCTGTTGTAGGGGCCGTCCACAACAGATGGCTTTGAATCTACTCTTTACTAACTTCGAATTGAAACTCCATAACACTTCTTCATTCGATTAGGAAATAAAAACAGAGTTTTAATGATATTGTGGAGCGATAAAAAGGTGTCTTTTTAACTCCTAATTACCTTCACATTAATTGTCAACCCAGGGACGACTTTTTATTTCAAGAGTGTACTCAGTCTGAGGCGGCTATTTACTCAAGAGTAATGTTTTGCAGTATAGTGCTTAAAATCCAAAAGTAAATGAAAGCTGGAAACAAAATCTAATTGGAACAGCAAGAAATTTAAATGTTCTAAACTAAATCATTCACTCAAACAACCATCAATCGAGGATACAATAGCAATAACTCATTCCTCTAGATATTGATGCAATTGAAATCAAACCGGAACAAGACAATCAATCTGGGAACGAGGAAGCAATAACCAATGTTCTCTACAGTTGAGAGTCCTGCTTTAAAGCAATTAAAAGGAAATCGAAATTGAACTAAAGCTGCTATTGAAAGTAAACTAGGAAAACTCTTTAAAAACACTCTTGTAATGAATCAACAAAAATGAACAGCAAAGCTTCATCTAACAAAAATGATTTATTAATGGAAAGGAATAGCAATGCTAAAATACTAGAATTAAACAACAATCTTAAATGGAACCGAACAACAAAACTAAGTCATTAGAAAGACACATCAACTATAAATGTAATTGAATCAGCAACCTATCAGCATGAACATTAATCACAGTTATTGAAGCAACATCAATCGTAGTTATAATTGAATAGTAACTTAATTGAACAACCATTGCAATTATAACTGAGCAGTGATTAAATGAACCATAGTCTTAATTAGATAGCACAGTATTAGATTAGAATTATCAGCAAGACATTTCAAGTTATAATTAATAATTCTATCACTCACGCAATCCAATTATGATTTCAATATAACAAAGCAATTCTGCGAAATGTTCATAAACAAAAGATTACTGAACAAAACAATTTAAAGAAATGAAAAGGAAATCAAACCATCACACGGCAGCAATTGTAAAGATATGATACACAGCAGCAGCAATTGTAAAGATATGATACACAGCAGCAGCGTACTCCACCAGAGGCTGGGCCCTTAGCCGCCAGCGGACGCTGCTGGGTTACTTCAGAATGAAAAGAATGAACAACAACTCCCAAATCATGTATTAATCAGCAAATTGTGGAATCATTACAACAGCAAAGGCTTGAGAATTATAGCATGCAACAATCCCTATCCTATCATGAATAATCCACCATCATTCTTCATCATTTTTCCATCATTTTTCATCCCCAAATCATCCCAAATCATCCCCAAATCATCCCCATCTCTGATCTCTGTTTTCATTTAAATAGAGAGAGATCAGAGAGAAGTTACAATAAAGATAAGTATAACATGATTTCTATTACAAAATTGGTTTGCTTCTAACCATTTGATCAACAAGAATAAGGCGAATTTGGCTTTGCAGCTGAGATTTGGAGGACGGCCGCAACAACAAATCTCAGAAAATCGTGCTCAAATAACCCTGCGTTTCTCTCAGTAAAAGCCGAATTTGGGCAAACCGTTCTTTTCTAAAGTTAATTGGGTCCGTTCTAGACAAAACCCATGTTCCGGATTTTCCAGATTCTGCTTCATTTGCTCGAAATCTCAACCGCAAAACCGTCACTTCTTATTCCAGTGAATTTCTGAGTTGGCACTTTTAATGATCAAATCTTCAATCTGGAAATTATCTTGGAGGCTAAAAATGGTGAATAATGTTACAACTGATTTATTAAAACTGTCATTGATAAAATCATGCATAATCATCAATTTATTAGAAATAAAGGAGAATAAATAACATTCATTCATAAGAGCATAAATCATTATAAAATGGATTTATGTAATAAATTATAATAAATGACATGATGAAGAATAATAGAAATGGGTGGAATAAGCGTTCAAAAGTGATAATAATAATGGTATATTAACGACCCAACAGATATCACAGTCTCATAATAATTCGTATTGTTTCTGCAATTACTTAGTTCAATATTTATAAAAGACTGTCATTAAATGTTCTTAGGATTTTACGCCTTCTAGGACTAAGAAAACTCTATCTGAAATTATAAACAGAAAGGAGAATTTTGTTGCTTCACGATTTGCTACATTGCAGAGAAAATTGTGAAGCTTTAGAATTCCTCGCTCGCTTGTTCTAACTCCTAGTTGACCGTCCCTTTGACCACATTTCTGGGTGATTTCTTGCTTGATTCTAGAAAGATGGATAGGATAGGATCCATAACTGGATCATTTTTTAACTGCCCATATGTTTCACTGCTCCATTAATACCTCAGAACCTGTCGAACCTTGGCAACGGCTACAGAAACAAAGTTTGGCTGCAGAATTGCATTAATTCCGTAGCTAAATACAAATTTCATTCTAATAATAAGGAACAATTGAAAATATGAAAAATATATCATTAGGATACCTTACAATTTCAAAATGTGCAATTCAACACTTGTTTGATCTTATGGCATTGTAAAAAAGAAGGAAAGATAGTGAAAAGGAATGTCAAAATTGAGGCAGTCTTGAGGCTCCACATTCCCCCACGAGGAGACCATTGCATGTCCTCATGCAAAAACACAAAATTGTGAGTCTTTATCATGTTACTGCATCTTCCCTGAGGCCTCTGCTAAAACATCTAATTTCATCTTCTTTTCCTTCCTTCTGGTTACATCCGCCCTTGGCTTTCTCATTAGGAGTTTATATTTCATGTTTATGACTTCCCTATTTAGCCGTTTATTCTTCTTCTTTAAAATTTTGTTCTTCTTGAACAAAAAACCCATATGTAAAAGAATATTTTCATTTATGGTTTTCTCAATCTGGTTCTACAACTTCAAGGCTTCATGTTCTTGTTTAATATGCTTGTTTAGTGTCTCTAGTTCAAATATATATTGTTTTAGAGTATTCACAACTAGATGTTCTTGTGGACTATGAGGTTGGTCTTCAAAAACTGATGTCTTTCATGCATCTCTTTTCTCCAAGGACTCAATATAATCATAAATTTTCTACTGCACTGGGTCAATCTCTGGAGTTCTTCGACCTGGACTCTGAGTGGGTGAAATAGTAGTGGTTGATGGAACCTTAAGATCCTCTTCTAAATCAACAAATTCAGTTTCTTTTGAAGGTGGTTCTTTTGCTGTCTTACTGAGTCTAGAGCTTCTTCTTACTGATTGAGGAGGATTTTGAATTTTGGCCCTAATTTTCCTTATCTTAGGCTCTTCTAAGTTTGTGGATTCATCCTTCCCTTTTATGCTTTCCTCCTTCTTTTTATCAGTTTGTTTCTTAATTTGTCCCAAAATTTCTGTAATGGGGATTTTTTCCTTAGACTCTTCTTGAGATGGTTGTTAATTTTGAACTTTTCTTTTTATTCCTCTTTTTGCCTTGCTAAAACTAGGTTGTTCTTGTTCTGTTTCTTGGAAATGGTTCCGAATTAGGAAATTTTCCCAAATGTCCCCTAGGCCTTTAAGGTGGAATTCAATGAGAATTTTTATTAACCCGTGATGATAAATTGTATTGTCTATAAACTGATTTTTCTTCTGAATAGTTCTTGCCATTTTCTTCAAGCTATGCAATAAAAAGTATGGAAGACTTATTTCTTTATCTTCAAGAAAATTAATTAATAACCTATCATGGTAAAAGAACATGCATTTGAACCTTTTCTCACAGGTGACAAATTTTTGAATTATCAATAACAAATTCCCCCATTTTCCTTTAAGAGTTCTGCTAGGGATCCTTTTTTTAAAGATGTTAGTATCCATACCTGGGTTTTTTAGAAATTTTTTCCATCCTTCACCTTCAATCCCATCTTTCTCTTGTCTTCGATAGTCTAGTGGCTTCAGCTATGAAAGACTATGTTATTGAAAACTTGATATCTCTAATTTCGACCTGCACTCCATCAAAAGCTCTAGAAAAGGATTTAGTAACCTCCTAATTAACCCTTCAAAATTTTCCACAAAACTGAGAATTATCTGTATCATTTCCTTTATCTGTGGGTAAACTTCCATAAAAATTTTCCCTTCGGGTTTTGTCCTCGCAATTACTCCCATGGTTGTCGAGAAACTTTACCTTAATATTGCCTCTTTGATAGGGTAGACTGAGGGTTTCAATATGATTTAGGAGCATGAGTGAATTATGTTACGAAATGGATGATATGTAAGATTGAATGAATGATGAGGCTTCAAAATTATCGAAAGTGTGGGTGAGGTTAATGAAAATTGACCGTTAAAGTATGAGTTGGATTATTTCACCAATGAAATCAGGATTTAATGTTGGAGTGGTTGTGGAAATGATGAGGGTTAAGTGGCAGAGTGTGAGATTTGATTTCGATTTGACATGATCAGCTCTTTTAATAATGATTTTGAGTTGGTGGTATAAAATTATCATCTAATTCATATGTCAATGTTTTCATCCTTATTATTAAATAAAAAATTTCATTTGCATACCTTAAATTTTGATGTTGCTAACCTTCTTCTCTTTGTCTTGTCTTCAGGTATTCTTTAGTTTATTCTTCAACTGCTTCAGTAAAAAGGTCCTGTCATATCTGAGTTGCAGAAATCCATTAGAGCTGTAGATCCATCATTTCTATAGCTATATTTTTATTTTCTAAAAAGAAAAAGAAGAAGGGATGCTAAGAATTGGGATTTTAGAACAAGAATAAAGAAAATGTAAGGTGCCAAAAATAGACCTTTGGTTTTCACCTTTTATTTTTTGTATAAGTGTGCCAATCAATGATTGGTTATATATATATATATATAATTTTTTTTTTCAAAGTAATAAAAATGAAAAAAGACTTCTAAGTTGGAGAAGAAGAACAATTCTTCTTAACCAATTTCATATTAGCATTATCTTGAAAAGTCTTAACAAATTCCTCTTTTGTCAATGGCTTGTGATAGATCCTTAGTCAATGTACATTTACAAGGAGAGGAACTTTTTCTTCATTAATGGTTATGATCCTGATTTCTCCATTATCAAAGAATCTCTCAATTTCATAAGGCCTAAGCCAATGAGTTTGAAATTTCCCTTGAAAATATTTGAACTTTGAATCAAAGAAAAGTGCCCAATCTCTTGCTTGAAATTTTCATTCTTTGATATATTTATCATGCCATTTGGATCTTTGTTGCTAAATTATGATGGTATTTTGAATTGCATCTTGTATTATTTCATCAATCTCATTGAGTTGTTCCATTCTATGCCTTTGTACTTCTGACAATTCAAGTCCCAATTTAATTGTTGTCTTGAAATTTTTTGTTTGGAACTCTATTGGAAATAAGACTTGCTTCCCATGAACAAGTTCATATACAGGGAGTATGTCCTGTTGTGCTTCTCCATGTGATGTGGTAGGCCCATAAAACTTCTGAACGCTTTTCTACCCAATTCCTTCTATGCAAATGTACAATATTTGTGAGGATCGCCTTAATCACCTTATTAGTGGACTCCAAATTTAACTAAGTCTAAAAATTGAGATGACAAATCTTGTAAGGATTAATTTAAAAAAAAACCTAAAATTTTGAAACCCAAAAGTAATTCTAATTTTTATATCTTTTGAGAATTTAATGTGAATGAAACTTAAACCAAAGAATCACTAAAACTATTTATTTTTTATGCTCGGAAAAGAAATCACTATTATGAAGTAAAACTATTTGAATTCACAAGACAAAATTGATTCAAAACTAGAAAGGAAATCTTCTATTACTACTTCAAATATGTCTCACAAGAACTAATCTATGATAAGCTACTATTGCATGAAAATGAACTAATCTAATCCTTGATAAACTAATCTATGCAAAACTAATCTGTGCCAAGCTCTTATGATAAATTATCTATGCATTTTTAACCATCTAGGAAATAAATCAATTCAAATGCTGGAAACAAAGCATCTACTCTAACATAATGACATTCCGGAAATGATGATAACAAGTAATGAAATAAAAATGATAAACTGAACATCTATACTATAGAAATGTGGAAATGATTGCAATGAAAATAGAAATAAAAGCAAATCATGTATCTACGCTACGAAACATAGTAAAAGCATAAAAATCAAGCTATGAAATAATATCTAAATGCAAGAACGTAAACGAAATATAACCTCTTCTGTTGTAGGGGCCGTCCACAAAAGATGGCTTTGAGTCTACTGTTTACTAACTTCGCATTGAAACTCCAGAGAATTTCTTCATTCGATTAGGAAATAAAAACAAAGTTTTAATGATATCACAGTCTCACAATAATTCGTATTGTTTATACAATTACTCAGCCTGATATTTATAAAAGACTGTCATTAAATGTTTTTAGGTTTTTACGCCTTCTAGGACTAAGAAAATTCTATTTGAAATTCTAAACAGAAAGGAGAATTTTTTTTCTTCACGATTTGCTACGTGGCAGAGCAAATCATGAAGATTTAGACTTCCTCGCTCGCTTGTTCTAGCTCCTGGTTGACCGTCCGTTTGACCGCATTTCTGGTGATTTATTGCTTGATTCTGGACAGATGGATAGGATAGGATCCATAACCAAATCATTTTTCAACTGCCCATATGTTTTTCTACTCCATTAATGCCTCACAACCCATCGAATTATGGCGTTGGCTACAAAAACAAAGTTTGGCTGCATAATTGCATTAATTTTGTAGCTAAATACAAATTTCATTCTAATAATAAGGATCAATTGAAAATATGAAAAATAGATCATTAAGATACCTTACCAATTCAAAATTTGAAATTCAACACTTTTTTGAGCTTATGGTGTTGTCAAAAAGAAGGAAATATAGTGAAAAGGAATGTCAAAATTGAGGCAGTATTGAGGCTCCACATTCCCCCACGAGGAGACCATTGCATGTCTTCATGCAAAAATACAAAATTGAGAGTCTTTATCATGTTATTGCATCTACCCTGAGACCTCCACTAAAACATCTAATTTCATCTTCTTTTCCTTCCTTGTGGTTACACCCACCCTTGCCTTTCTCATTAGGAGTTTATATTTCATGTTTATGACTTGCATGTTTAGCTATTTATTCTTCTTCTTTAACTTGTTGTTCTTCTTGAACCATAAACCTAGATGTAAAAGATTATTGTCATTTATGGTTTTCTCAATTTGGTTCTGCAACTTTAAGGCTTCATGTTCCTGTTTAATATGCTTGTTTAGTATCTCTAGTTCAAATATCTCTTGTTTTAGAGTATTCACAACTAGAGGTTCTTATGGATTATGAGGCCGGTCTTCAAAAACTGATGTCTTTCATGCATCTCTTTTCTCCAAGGACTCAATATAATCATAAATTTTCCACTTCACTGGGTCAATCTTTGGAGTTCTTCAACTTAGACTTTGAGTGGGTGAAATAGCAATGGGTGATAAAACCTTAAGATCCTCTTCTAAATCACCAATTTTTTTTTCTTTTGAAGGTGGTTTATTTGTTGTCTTACTAAGTCTATAGATTCTTCTTACTAATTGAGGAGGATTTTGAATTTTGGCCCTATCTTTCATTATCTTAGGCTCTTCTGAGTTTTTGGATTTATCCTTCCCTTTTATGCTATCCTCCTTTTTATCAGTTTACTTCTTAAATTTTCCCAAAAGTTCTACAATAGGGATTTCATCCTCCGACTCTTCCTGAGATGGTTGTTCATTTTCAACATGATTTTCAAATTTTCTTTTTCTTCCTCTTTTTGCCTTGCTACAACTAGGTTGTTCTTGGTCTCTTTCTTGGAAATGGTTTCAAATTAGGAAATTTTCCCAAGTGTCCCCTAGGATTTTAAGGTGGAATTCAATAATAATTTTTATTAACCCATGATGATACATTGTATTGTCTATAAACTAAATTTTCTTCTAAATAGTTCTTGCAAGATTGGCAAAGTCCAACTGCAGGGAGAACACTTATTTCAACCACTTTGGGATTCTAGGATCTAGCCCTCTGAGAATTGACGAAGGGATCTCTCCAATAAAGTGCAAAGATAGATTTATATTTTAAATGCTTTGAGTAATGATATTAGGCTAGTTATGAAGTCTGAGGGTTTTGTTTGTTTTGGATGGTTGAGCATGATTATTATTTGGGTGGAAATTTTTAAATGGAAAGAGTTTCAAAGGTGTGAAGTTGCAAGCGATCAGAACAAGCTTTGGCTGAAAAGATAGATATAACGCTGGTTTTAGTCCATTGGGCTATGGAGTCATAAAAGGGTTCAATTGAAACAACAAGGTTCAAGAGTGGTCCATGGGGCAAGTCATCTATGTCTAAGGATCTCTTTAAAGTTGATTTTATGGAATGAAATGATACAACAAGAAAGGGAATTAAACAAATGAAGAACAAAGAGCGACCTAAAATCGGGTAAGTACTTTGAAACTATCCCTCGCTTTGACATACACTTAAGAGAGACATAAAAATTAATCTAAGATACGGTAATTACTTTGAAACTAGCCAGACTTTTGATGCACTTTCAATAGAAAAACATTTAAAACACAAGGGAAAACACATATGATAACAAAGAATAGTCTAAGATCAGGTAAGGACTTTTAACCTAGCCTGCTTTCAACACACTCTTAGGAAAACTTTCAGATAGTCTTTGGGGATAAAACTAAAGGATAGGGCCGACCATAATTTCCTCGGTTTCATCTCTACTTAACATAAACTGAACATAACATTCAAGAACAACATTCATCTGTGAGAAAGTAGGATGAGGTAACGCCAGCATTCCTAACTGCTTAAATTGAATTAAATCATTCCTAAACAACACAATTTGGAAGAAAACATATAGATAAAGCTTATAAGTCAGAGAAGGGTACTGATATACAGTAAATCCTAACTCTATGCTTGCTGTTCTTTATCAGAGAAGACGGACAAAGCGAAAACAGAAATAAAATAACAATTTACAATAAGAAATAACATCACCGTCGACATAGACCAGGATCCCATAAATTAGTTTGTGTTGATGCTTCAAACCAGTTACAGCTTTAAGTCCAATGTTTCAGTTCAGCAATCATCTTCACTTCTCAGACTAACTTATTTAATCACAAGCAGAGCTTCAAGAGCTTGTGAACACTATTTACAAGTAGAAATTTCAAGCTCAAGTATATTTCAAAGTTCTGCAACCAACGTTTACAATGAACTCCTCAATAAGATTTATAGAAGTATGAGGAGGTCGAAAGAGAAAATATCTAAGGGTTCAATTAATACAGTTTAGTACTTCTCGGCCTTTGAGGGGCTCAATGGAGAAGTTTATAGATATTTTCTTGTATTAATTGATTTACATTAATTATTTAAGCTCGGTGGGATGATTTTGTTGACTTTGAGGCTCTGTGTCATCCCTATAGTAACTCAACAAATATTTTGCAATAAGTTCTTCAGCTGAATTAACTGTTTGGTTGTCGTGAGGAAAATATCCTCTATTCTGGTCATTACTCGGCCTCTATTGAATGCTGTGAAGCCACAGGTGGAAATCTGGTAGCTGAGAGGAATCAATTTGCCTCGTATGTGGCGGTGGAGGCTCTCTATCTGATAGATATTATTGATTTTTTCCTTACTTGTGTTTAATTGAATGGATTAGGCTTTTTATTTCGATCTTAGCCGTAATCTATTCAAACTGTGTAAATCAGCTTCAATTCTTCATTTCTGGCTTGATTTAATTCTTCAACACTGATACTCTTTTGTTTTGATTTAATACTCTGTGTCTTGTTGATGTGCAGGTATAAAGAGGGTCCGTATAGCGTCAATGCCCATGAAACATTGACGAAATGTGGCTTTGAATCCCTGTGGATGGTTCCTCTTTTATGAACAAAGGCATGGGATCATCATGCCCATCCTTTGCCTTTTCTCCAATATAATGAGAAAACCGTAAAAACCTGCACAAAACAATAAAAATTAATAAATCCTGCGTTTATGTGGTAAAACTACTTAGGAGGCTGTGGTTAGGAGAAAATGGTGGAGATTAAGTTGGATCCGTCGATCTAGAAAAGATCAACGGTGGGGATTAGTTGTGAATATACAAAGTGAAAGAGTCACTTTATAATTATATAGGCGTAAAATGTGAGAAAATACAAAGAAAAAGGGAAAAATCCCTTTGGCGGAGGAAATTTGTTAAGAATTGAAATTGGGGTTTCAGGATGATCGTGGGCCGTCGGATGGGATCAGGTCAGGAGATCAACGACGGAGATTGCACGTTGAAAACCTTTGGTAGAGGTAGAGGGCAATAGTGAAAGGCCAGATTAGAACACGAAAAATCATAATAGAAATGGGGAAAGGCGGTTTCAAAGGGAAAAACAGCTGTTTTCGCGTGATAAAAAGGCAGGTAGGCGGTATTGCCTTTTCGAACACGATATGCGTCCCCGCCCGACACATGGCATCAGAAAACAGATTATATCGCGTGATTTTTGAAAATTAACCTCCGTGTTGAAAATTGCGCGAAACTCCACGTTGGCCGTCAAATCTGGGCCCTCAGATCGAACGATGGAGAGTGAGCATGAAATTGGCAAGATGCGCAGGTGGAACGAGGTGGGGGCAGAGGAAGGCGGTTTTAATATAAGCTGTTAGATCAAAGATTTGGATGGCGGAGATCAGATCTGGAGGGGAGCAAGACCCACAAGGGTAGGGCCTGTCGGGGTTAATATGGGCCGTTGGATGAAACAGATCAACGACTCAAATGTGATCTGTGATTTAAATGAAATAATACAAAGGCAGAGAATGGGTTAATAAGGACCATTGATCTGCAGAGATCAATGACCAGGATTTGGCCTAAAAAATTATGAAGTGGGTATATGATTTTAAACCAAAGTCGGGAAATGCAATTTGGACCGTCTGATCTGGACACGTGGACGACCCAGATGCAATTGGAGGCATGCGATCAGTGGGGGAAGAACTCGAATGGCGTTGATGCAATTGGTTGTGGGTCGTCAATCTGCAGATCAGATCGACGGTGGAGGATGCGTCGGAAGGTGACCAATCGAGGGTGGGGAAATATTTAACACGCCCAATGAAACATTTCCGATGCGATACAGCGGTGGCCATCGGATTGGCCCAATGATCAACAACGAAGAAGGGCTTCGACCAATGAACGAGCGGGACCCTTTATATTATATGAAAACCCAAAATTAACGAAAATAAAAAGGTTTAATTACATTGGGCGGGTTTATATATATGAAATGGCACCCGGTTGCGGGGCCTGTGGTTTATATGGAAAACAAAAGGCCTAGGGCTTATACATAGAAAGGGCCAATCAAGATCGGGACTTCGGATTGGGCTTTTCAATCTACCCATTTTAAAATCTCTGATGCAATTAGCGCTTCGGGACTTTAACTGTTGGTCTCGGATGTAGGTTTATATGGAGAGAAGCGGAAGGCGGGGGTTTATACAACGGGGCTCAATCGCTTCGGAATAATGATGCGGGACTTTTCAATCTACCCATTTTCATTAAAAAACATTGTTCTTGCGGATTTAGACCAAAACTTAGGAAAGGGGTATTTATGATTTTAGAAGAATTTACATTGGAGAGGTTTATACAATGTGTTGCTAGTTAGGTGCCCGATTGTGAGCTCTCGGGTTTATAAAAGGGATCAAAGGACCAGAGTGTTATATACAAAGGGCCAATCGGCATCAGATTTTCAAATAACAAAAAGACTTGCGTTCAATGGAAAATCTTGATTGCGATAAGCGCTTTATGGGTCTAGCGCCTGGTTCCAGGGCGCGAGCACATGTGGGGAAGTGGTTAGGATTTAGCCCAAAGGGGCTCAAGCCTATAGTCAAAACACTTATTTTTTATGAAATTTTTCAAAGTTTTTGATGGATTTGGGGGTTTCGGTAAAGTTTAAAAATGAGTTTTAAACTTTGTAAAAGGATTTTCATGAAGGGAAGAAGGGAAATCATGAAAAATAGAGGAATTTGATGGGGAAAAACGAAGGTTAGTTTTGAGTGGAGGAAAGGGGAAAATGGAGTTTTGCAGCAGTCTTTTCTTCATGGAAAACAATAGAATTTCTGAGTTTTGAAAGGGAAACAGTAGTGAAGATAAAACAGAGGTGTGATGTCTTCATGAGTCTTCAAGAGATAAAAAATTTTGCAATAAAACTTGTTCCTTGAAGGCTCCAAAAATGTTTTAGCCACCTTTTGATATAACAAATTTTATAGGTGGCTAACAATGGCTCCACTTGTGGATGGTGCCTTCATGAAGGCATCAAGAACTTCAGATTTTCATTCTCTAGGAGGCTGATCAGTGCCTTATCCATTGGGCTGCCTTTCTTTACTTGGATGATCTTCTTTTGCTCTGAAACATGTTAGCAGCCATGAAAAACAATGGATCTTCCTCAATAAGCTTTCTACCTACCCAATCCTACTGATCTAACATTTTTTCTTCTTTAGAGTGCACTTGGATTCGCAAACTCTCTGACAACATTTTATTCTTTTGAAAGCAAAAAATCTAATCTATTTCTACTTCTTATTTCTCCATGAACTCAGATTAAACAGTTGAGTTCATATGCTTCTCTACCTAATCTTCTAATCTATTAGGATTAAGCAGTCTAAAAGATTTTTTATTCACTAATTTCTAAAATAGAAATTTAAAAGCATACAAGTCAGGATTTAACAGTCTAACTTGTAGCTGATCTATGGCATAGAAAACAAGCTGCACATAGATATTATTTTACAGAAAATTAAATCAAAATGGAAGGCTTAAGATCTGAAAATTCAAAGCACGACCTTGATCTTTTCTACATCTCTGTTTTAACTTTTTTTTGAGCTGTTTTCTCCTTATTATCTGGTTTAGATTTTGAGCTGGTTAGAACCATATTACCTCTTTTTTTGACTCATGAAATAAATAGATTTGAGTCATTTCTCTTTTGAAAACTAAGGTTTATATTTTGAGCTTGTTTGAACCTTTAATTTCTAACCTAATCTATCTAACTGATAAGCCAAGATTAAGCTGTTTGGAAATCAAATTCACTAACCTATCAGCGGTCAATTTAAAACTAATTAGTCAAGATTAGGCTGTTTGACTAATTAGGAGTGTGTTTTCAAGAGTGGCTTTTAAGCTTGCACACTTTCAAACTTTATTTCTCTTTTTTGGTATGGGGCTTTACCTTTATTGTTTTTACAATCTGCCCTCTTTTCTTTCTTCTATTGTTTTTGTATTTTTGATTTTTCTAAATTTGAATGTAATGATGGATGGAATATTTATAATGGAAAAAAGAAGATAAAAAGGCTTCAAAACATGGCATGGATCAAGAAAAGTAATGTTTGAGCATCCTGCCATTGACAGGACATCCAAACAGTTTGGCTCCACTCAACTCCTGTAAGAAATAGGCATTGTTACCAGCAGCTGAATGAATGAGATAAAGGCCAAGGCACAAGTTTTCAAATTTTCCATGCTTTCCCTTATCTTCTCTCCTTGAATCCCACTTTAAGATTTTGTCCCCAACATTGAAATTGTTGGCCTTTGTTCTTCTGTCAAAAAGCTTTTTGATGTTGTCCTGCTTTTGTAATGCTTTGTTATAAACCTCCTCTCTGGTTTGTTGAAGGTGAATGGTCTGATTTATTCTTCTGATCATGTCATTATCTTCAGTTTGCAACTCTTGAATCAACTTCATAACAGGCAAACCAAGGCTGGTTGGAAAGATTGCATCGGTACTATACACAAGCTGGAAGGGTGACATTCCAATAGATTTCTTCAAAGTCAATCTGTCAGCCCAAAGTGCATGAACTAGCTTTGTGTGCCAAGACTTCTTGTTGTCCTCCAACAGCTTCTTGATTATGTTCACCAAACTCTTGTTTGAGGATTCTGCTAGTCCATTACCTTGAGGGTAATAGGCCATGGAATGACCCAATGTAATTTGATATTTGTGACAGAATTCAACCATATTCTTTGATCCAAATGCTGCTGCATTATCAGTGATGATCTTGGTAAGACAACCAAATCTAGAGAGAATATTAGTCTCTATGAATTTTATAATGACAAAATCATTGGCTTGCCTACAAGGGATGGCTTCTATCCATTTGGTGAAGTAATTTGTGGCAGTGAGAATCCATCTATGCTGGGCAGAGGATGGTGGATGGATTTCTCCTATGAAGTCAAGTCCCCACTGTTAAAATGGAGCCTCAACAGTGATTGGATGCAGAGGTAAGGGTAGCAGCTTCCTTTTTCCTTCAAAAATTTGGCATTTATGACAGGCAATTATCATCTTGTGTACATCAAGAAAGAGAGTGGGCCAATAGTAACCAGCCCTTAATATTTTGTTGGTTGTTGTCTTCTAGTAGAGGTGGACTCCACATTCTCCTTCATGGAACTCATGCTTAACCTTCTCTGCATCAAACTCGGGCAAACATTTAAGCAATATCCCACTTGCATTTTTCAAATAAAGACATTTATCTATAATGCAGTACTTTATAGATTTTGACTTCAAAAACCTTGCCTTTGTTTTTGATAAACCGGGGGGTGTATTCAAATTAAGCAAAAAAAATAAAATATCAGCATACCAAGAGGAATTCATAAAATGGTCTTCAACAATGGGAGTTGAGAATTCTTCTTGGTCATCTAAAGCATTAATCATATTAATATCAAGAACTTCAAAATTGGATTCAACCATTAATCTAGCTAGACCTTGGCCTTTGATGAGTTTAGTGGGCTTTATCTCTAAATCATATTCAAGAATAACAGCAATCCACTTACCTCTCTTACCATCTGGGTCCTGTGTTAGAATGTCTTTCACAACTGAATTTGGGACAAAGGCAATGATGTGTGAGTGCAAGATGTATACTCTGAAGTCTTTCAAAGCTTTAACCAAAGCAAAAGCTTGCTTCTCCATAATTTTATACTTCAAATAGGCATCCCTCAATGCCTTGCTAAGGAATGCAATAGGCTGCTCTTGTCCTTGTGGATTTTTCTGTAAAAGGACAGCAACTATTGTGTGTTCTGATGCAAATGAAAAAATATAAAAATCTTTTGAAAAATCAGGACTTATTAGAACCGGTGTTGTGGTTAACACTTGTTTCACCAGCTCAAAGGACTTCTTTGCTTCCAAGGTCCATTTTACCCCTTGCTCCTTCTTCAACATGTTTTTTATATTCCTAAGGAGCTCAGCCAAGTTGGGTATGAACCTTCTCAAAAAGTTAATCTTTCCAATGAAAGATTGCAACTCCTTGATGTTTCGAGGATGAGAGATTTGCAATATGGCCTCAATCCTCTTTGGATCTATCTTAATACCCTCTTCTGAAATAATGTGCCCAAGGAGTTTACCTTCTTGGAGACCGAATAGTGTTTTCTTAGGGTTTAAAGATATCCCAAACTTTCTGCATCTCGAATACTCTTCTCAAATGTTCTAAGTGTTGTTCATCTGTCTTTGAAAACACAGTGACATCATCAAGGTAAATAATGATGAAGTAGCCTAATTCTTCCAAGAATGCTATGTCCATGGCTCTCTGAAAAGTTGCTCCAGCATTCATAAGACCAAAGGGAATTTTCACATACATGAAAGTGCCCCAAGGTGTAGTAAATGTTGTCTTTAGTTGATCATCAGGGTGGACTAAAATCTGATTGTACCCTGAATAGCCATCTAGCAAAGAAATTCTTTTGGAACCAACTACCCTTTGTAATATGTGGTCCATCTTGGGTAAAGGGTAGTTGTCCTTGAGTGAAGCTTTGTTTAAGTCTCTAAAGTCTATACAAAGCCTAATCTCTCTTGTTTTCTTCCTAATTGACACCAGATTAGACACCCACTCAGAATATCTAATAGGGACAATAATACCAGCTTCATACATTTTCTTAATCTCCTTCTCAACCAAAGGTAATTGAACAGGGTTTATTTTGTGCAGTTTCTATTTGAATGGCTTTTGGTTTTCCTTGAGAGGGATTTTGTGCTGAATTATTTCAGTGTCGTAGGATTTCAGATCTTCGTAACTCCACACAAAATCATCATAAAACTCTTTAAACAGATCTATGTATTTGAGTTTAATGTGAGCTGGTAATCTCTTAGACAGTTTAATCATTTTCGGTTTTAGTTTACTGCCTATATTACACTCTTCCACTTCAGTCTCTACAGGCTCCAGTTTTGGCTTCTTAGCCACATCATTGAAATCGAAGAACTCTTCTAAAGGAGACAGACCCTTTGGCAAACTTTCATCATTAGACTACAGAGTTTCTCAGTCTTCTATTTCTATTCATGCAACCATTTATATTTTTTTTTGAGGTTTTCTTGACAATAGATTTATATCGGAAAGCTCAGGAGACAGTTCTTCTTCTCCAAGAAAATTTTCTTCACTAGGGCAGTCTGTCTCATAATCTGAATCCGAACTGTGAAGTTCAAATTCATTTTTGAACTACATGAAGTCTTCTATTTGTTTGTCTCCATTGAAAACTTGCCAATATTTGTCATTATCAGGGATAACTGGTCTAAATTTAATCTGAGTTGTACATACTTTGGTTTCATATGGCGTTAAACACGTTCTAGCTGCAAAAGCTAAGCATGTTATTCTTTCTTCTTAGGACAAAAATTAATTGGGACTCCTCAAAAGTTTTCAAAAGATCCACAACATCGTTTCGATAGGCTCTGAGTCTAGAGTGGTTAGCGTTGTATTCCCCGTTGACCTGCCTAATGATTAGTTCTGAATCCCCATGCGCTCTAATTCTTTTGGCTCCTAATTTTTTCAACAAATGTAAGCCTAAGAGAAGGGATTCATATTCCGCTATGTTATTCGAACACTAAAAGTTTAATCTACAGGAAAGACTTTCTATGTGGTTTTTTTCAGTGTTTCATATCTAGACACCTGCACCAGCATTGCTCCTAGTGTAGGACCCATCAAAGTAAATACTCCACAGAGGAATAGTTTCGGGTTCTTTCGTTTGATTACTGTCCTCTTCAACAAGTGTGCTTTCGGCTTGTTCTTGAAAATCAGCACTCTGTTGAATCTGTTTTAATTCCTCGGGTTTTTCACTACGTTGAGGAATGATTTCTTGACTCTCAAGGTTAAAAAGAAATGGACTAATGATTTGTAGTTCAATACCGGTGTGTTGTTTGTTGTTGTTCACGGGTTCAGCAAACTGTTTAGACATTTCTATGGTGTTTACCTCCTCCTCTCTATCGACCATTAACTCTATTAAAGTGACTTGCTCAGTGAATGATTCATCGTTAAACAGGATAAAAGAATCGAAGCCTGTATTTACAGAATACAGAGGAGAGTTTTGAGGTCTGTGTAGACTAGTGACCATGTATTGCATATGAGACTCCCTGTAAAGTCTTCTTGTCTGATTGAAAACAGGGATGGTCGCATAGGTCATGTCCATCTGCATAGTCCCTTGTAACTTAGCCCCCCAAGACCTAGATAACAACATTCCATACTTTAGGGGTACATCGGCCACAACAATATCCATGACCAAACATTTGGATGGAATCTGGGCTAAGTTAACGCAGAGGTCTTTGATTAATCCTAAACATTTTACTCTTCTTGAGTCAAAGGAGTAAAGCTCTTTATAAGGTCTAGTTATTTCTAGACCCAGGTTCTCCATTACAGCTTTTGGAATTAAATTATGAGAAGCCTCTGAGTCATGCATAGCGTTATGCAAAATTTTTTCATGACCATTTAAACTTACATAAAAGGGAGGAACAGGTCCCTCTTGATACCTACCTTCAATCTTAGGACCAAAAATAAGCTCTGGTTTATCATCGTTAAGATTGACTGTGTCATTATTATCCTCTATGTTTAAAGCCTTCAAAATTTGGGTTCTATATACATTTTGGGCAGCTAGTTCGGAGAGAGGAACAGAGATTTTAATTTTGGAAATTTCCTACTCGAAACTGAAAGGAATTTGACTCTTTGAAGTGCTTGTCTCAGCCCTATTAACTGTCATTCTGTCAGCAAAATCTTCTTGTTGATTTGTTCTATTTACATTTGACAAAATAGTTTTAATAGGAGTACTAGCTGAAGTGTTAGTACTGCTAAGGTCTGCACTCTGTTTTGCATTGTTTTGAGTGCTTTTCTCTTTACCTTATCATAATTTCCAGCCACTGCTTTATCCTTTTGTTTTACAATTTTGGGTTTATTTACAGTGTTGTTTTGTGAAGATTTTTTAGAGGTTTTGTTACTGGGAGTTTGTTGATTGGTTTTAATTCTAAGGTCATACTCTCTTTGAGACTCTATGATGACATTCTCCATGTCTTGATAATAACTTTCATCATTATCTCTTTTGTCATCATAAGGTGTGTATAGACCTTGTTTTCTATCATAATGAACCTCAAAGTCATCATTATCTACTCCCAACATGTTGATATCATCTTCCTCTATTTGCTCATCTGTGTCTTCAACCTCACTCAAATAGTTTTGATGAAAGGGAGGAGTGATCTGTTGATCATCTTCCCTTGGTCTATTTTGAAGCTGGGTTCTCCTAAAATTTTGATTCTGGTTTTGATTTCTGTTTTGAGGAGCAGTTTGTTTTTGACTTGCTTGTGCTCTCTCAAGAATGCTCATTTTCTTCATCATCTCCTCCATCATTCTTTCCATTTTTGAGATGGAAATAGAAGGTGTGGATTCCTCTCTGAAGGACACTCTCTTCTCATTCTTCATTCTTGCTCTTTTCTCCATTAAGTTGACTTCCACAGCAAGATCCCCTTTTTGCATATCTTCAAGGGTTAAAGGGTCTCTTTCTCTCAGTTGATAGGCCATTTCAGGGTCCAACCCTTCAGGAAACTTGTTCAACGCTGAGCCTTGTGGAGGTTTTAAATCTGGGGGAAGGGAATTATATACACTATTAAATCTAGTGCAGTAAGCTTGTACACTTTCCCCAGTGTTTCTGTGGAGATTTTTGTAATCAGAGAGTATTTGAAGAGGGTTTTTTCTCACTTCCCATTTGTTTAATAATGTTTGATGGAAGGCTTGGAGATCATTTATACTATGGGGGGTTAAGCCTTTAAACCATTTTCTTACTTCTCCCCCCAAACTCTGAGAAAATAGTCTAAGTTTGACAGAATCATCATCAATTTCATTTCTGTCAAAGTAGTCATTCATTTTATCCAAATGTTGTGATGCAGTTGTAGTATTACTGGCATCATACAATGGTATTTTGGACTGATAATCCTCTGGAAGATTTACTAAGGGAACTGGAAGGACTAAGGGAGCATACCATGCTGCCATGATATGTGGTGGGGGTGGATTTACAAGAGGTGGATTAACAAGAGGGAAAGTGGGCTGAAGTGGAGTGGTTTGGACAGTGGATGTCTGGTGAGAAGATGTGGATGGACCATGAAAAGATTGCTGAGCTGATCTGGGATGAGAGACACCTAAATTGTGAAGGAAATGTAAATCAGGTGGTGTTTTTTCTCCACTACCAGGATGTTCACTTGTTTTAGGAGATGAAAGTGAATACTCAGAATCTAGCTGATCTAAATCATCAAGAGACCTAGTTCTAAATGGATTTCTTAGATCTACTTGTGATTGTTGTAGAGCTGCAAGATTTTCAGGAACTGAATTAAATCTCAAGGGTGATCTGAAAACAATTGAAAATTTTTTCTTAGGAGACTTCCTAAGGATAATTTCTAGGTTATCAACTATCTCAGGTGGGTTTGGGTCAGATAGGCTCTAGTATGAATCTTTCTAGGAGCTGCTATGTTGTGTTCTTTAGACCCTACTAAACAAGAATAATTTAACCAGATATGACAATCTTTGAGAATTTAACTGATCTTTTTTTACACAAATTTTAATCCTAAAATCCTCTTACTGAGTTTAAATGATGATATGATGATAATTTTTCTTCCCAGTGGAGTCTTAAAGGTTTGTTTAGGATTTGTGGAGTCGCCAAGTGGAAATTTTTAGCTCCTTTGGAGGTAAAAGGTTTTATGGTCCACTACCATGTTTATTAAATACCAATCTGAAATGTTTTTTGGGTTTTTCTAAGTTATTTTTCAGTCCTATTGGTTCTTAAGATGTCCTAAATATGTTTCAAAACTTAGCTACGATTATAAGACAAAGACAGTCTGCTCTTAAGGCTAAGCTAGCCGATCTTTCAAGCTTAGATAAACTCTTATGAGAATCCTAGGGTCTCCTTAGTTTGTCACTAATTCAAACAAGTTTCATCATGATTACCATTCCTTGGCAGTTCTTGAAAGGGAACATAAGATGAAATTTGACTCAGTCCCCAGTGGAGTCGCCAGAAGATGTTAGCTCCCTGTAATTAGCAATATTTGCAAAGTCCAACTGCAGAGAGAACACTTATTTCAACCACTTTGGGATTCTAGGATCTAGCCCTCCTGAATCCAGAGAGGGATCGATCCAATAAAGTGCAAAGATTGATTTATCTTTTAAAAGATTTTGGGTAATGATATTAGGATAGTTATGAAGGCCAAGGTTTTTGTTTGTTTTTGGATGGTTGAGCATGATTATTATTTGGGTGGAAAGTCCTAAATGGAAAGAGTTTCAAAGGTGTGAAGTTGTAAGTAATCAGAAAAAGCATCAGCTAAAAAGATAGATATAATGCTGGTTTTTAGTCCACTTGGCTATGGAGTCATAATAGGGTTTAATTGAAACAACAAGGTCCAAGAGTGGTCCATGGGGAAAGTCATCTATGTCTAAGGATCTCTTTAGAATTAATTTTATGGAATGAAATGATACAAAAAGAAGGGGAAATTAAACAAATGAAGAACAAAGAGTAACCTAAGATCAGGTAAGTACTTTGAAACTATCCTGCTTTTGGCATACCCTTAAGAGAGACATAAAAGTAATCTAATATCTAGTAATTACTTTGAAACTAGCCAGCTTTTGATGCACTTTCAATAGAAAACATTTAAAACACAAAGGGAAACTTTAAAGCAAATTTTGGAGAAGAAACTAGAGGACAGATCTCACCATAAACTTCCCTAGTTCTGCTTTACTTGGTAAAATTTCAAGACAAACACATAAGATAACAAAGAAAATTCTAAGATCAGGTAAGGACTTTTAACCTAGCCTGCTTTCAACACACTCTTAGGGAAACTTTCAGATAGTCTTTGGGGATAAAAAAATAGGATAGGGCTCACCATTACTTCCTTAGTTCATCTCTACTTAACATAAACTGAAAATAACATTCAAGAAAAACATTTAGCTTGGATAGTAGGACGAGGGAACGCCAACATTCCTAACTGCATAAATTGAATTAAATCATTCCTAAACAACACAATTTGGAAGAAAACATATAGATAAAGCTTATCAGTCAAAGAAGGGTACTGATATACCATAAATCCTAACTCTATGTTTGTTATTCTTTATCAAAGAAGATGGAAAAAGCGAAAACAGAAATAAAATGACAATTTACAATAAGAAATAGCATCACCGTTGACATAGACTAGGATCCCATAAATCAGCTTGTGTTGATGCTTCAATCCAGTTACAACTTTAAGTCCAGTGTTTCAGTTTAGAAATCATCTTCACTTATTAGACTAACTTATTTAATCACAAGCAGAGCTTCAAGAGCCCGTGAACACTATTTGCAAGTAGAAGTTTCAAGCTCAAGTATATTTCAAAGTTCTGCAACCAACGTTTACAATGAACTCCTCAATAAGATTTTATAGAAGGATGAGGAGGTTTGAAAGAGAAAAGATCTAAGGGTTCAATTAATATAGATTTAGTACTTCTCGGCCTTTGAGGGGCTCAATGGAGAAGTTTACAGATGTTTTTTTTCTGTATTAATTGTTTTACATTTAAGAATTAAGCTCAGTGGGAGCTTTTGTTGACTTTAAGGCTCTATTTCATGATGTAATAACTCTGCTTATATTTTTTACATTAAGTTCCTTTTGCAGAATTAACTATTCAGCTGCATTGAGGCAAATATATTCTTTTCTGGTCATTACTCGGCCTCTATTGAATGCTGTGAAGCCATAGGTGGTAATCTGGTAGCTGAGAGGAATCAATTTGCCTCTTATGTGGCAGTGGAGGCTCTCTGTCTGATAGATATTATTGATTTTTCCTTAACTGTGTTTAATTGAATGGATTAGGCTTTTGATTTCGATCTTAGCTATAATCTATTCAAACTCTGTAAATCAGCTTCAATTCTTCATTTGTGGCTTGATTTAATTCTTCAACGCTGATACTCTTTGGCTTTGATTTAATTGTCTGTGTCTTATTGATGTGTAGGTGCCGCAAAGGGCTCATATGGCATCAATGCCCATGAAGCATTGACGAAACGTGAAGTTTGAACCCTGTAGATGGCTTCTCTTTTATGAACAAAGGCGTGGGGATCATCATCCCAGCCTTTGGTGTTTTATTGAATATAATTAAAAACCATTTAAACCTGCAAAATACACACAAATTTTATGAAATCCTGCGTTATTTGGTAAAACTGCTTCAGAGGTTGTGAGAAGGAGCATGGCCATTGGATGAAATAATACAAAGGCGGAGAAGGAGTTTATAAGGGTCGTTGATCTATAGAGATCAACGGCTGTGATTGGCCGAAGAAACATTATCAAGCGGAACGCATAAAATATAACCAAAGTCGGAAGGATTGATATGGACCATTCAATCTGGACACGTGGACAGCCTAGATGCAATCGGAGGCATGCAATCGGCGGGGGGAATAACTTGAATGGCACCGATACGATTGAGCGTTGGTCGTCGATCTACGGATTAGATCGACGGTGGGGAGTGAATCGGAGGAATGACCAATCGGAAGGGGAGAGAAAATGCGCCTCATAAAATCTTCGATGCGATGTTGCGCTGATAGTTGATCGGCTTTAGATCAACGGTCAGGAATGGGTTTGATTAATGAAAGGCGGGACCCCTTATAATATACGAAAACCAAAAAATTTAATGGAATACAAAGGTTTATGTGTCGGGTGGGGAATATATATATGAAATAGCTTGGCGCCCATCTGCGGGGCCATTGGTCTATATGAAATAATAATGAGATCGAGGTTTATAAACAAAGGGCTTAATCACATCAGAGGTTTTAATATGGCAAATAGACTTGCACACTCCGATTTCTCCGATGCGATAAGCACCAAAGGGTTTAGCGCTTGGTTCTAGCGCCTGGGCATATGTGGGGAAGTGGTTTAGGCTTAGCCCAAAGGGGCTTAAACCTGTAATACAAAAAATGTACTTTTTATGAAATTTTTCACAATTTTTTTATGGATTTGGGGGTTTCGACAAAGTTTAAAAGTGAGTTTTAAACTTTGTAATGAGGATATTATGAAGGGGAAATGGAGAAAAATGGAAAATAGAGGAATTCCATGGAGAATAAAAGGGTAAAAAATGAGGTTAGTTTGAAATGAAAGGAATGAAAAAATGGTGTTTTGCAGGAGTCTTCTTTCTATGAAATCAACAGGATTTCAGAGTTTAAAATGGAAACAAAAATGAAGATTTAAAGAAAGGACATGATGTCTCCAAGAGTCTTCAGGAGATAACATGTTTTAGCAATAAAACTTGTTTCTTGAAGGCTCCAAAAATGTTTTAGCCTGCTTTTGATATAACAAATTTTATAGGTGGCTAACACTTCTAGTGCCAAGTTGTAGTTTATTTACAAAATTTATCTCATCTTCTTGTGAGACATACCCTAATCCTTCTTGTTCTTATACTTCATTTCCTTCTGCAGCAACTCTAAAGACAACTTCTTTGACTTTAGATGGACCTCCTTTCCTCATTTCACTTGTCGTCAGAATCCTCTGAAGTTAAACAATAGTAAGAGTTTGTGGATCATGTTTCTCTTCAATAGCAGACACTTTTGACTCGAATTTAGGAGTTACAGATCTTAAAACCTTTTCTACTAGAGTAGTGTCAGTTATGGTTTCACCCATATTTCTCATACGATTTACAATATCATCCTGACGTAAAAATATGCTTTCTTAATTATGCATTCTGAGTTTTTCATATTGAATTCTGAGAGTTTGGAGTTTAGCACTTTTAACCTTGGCATCACCTTCATAGTTCAAAATTATTTTGTCCCATATCTCCTTTCTTGTATTCAACTACATGACTTTGACAAATTTTGATTTAGTCAAACTTCCCAATAATGCATTGACTGCCTTTGCATTGGTCCCATAGTTCTTTCTTACAGCTAGATCTGTTGGAACTGAAGTTGGATATTGATAACCTTCTTCAACTATAGCCCATACATGTGCTCCAAGAGACTGAAGATGGGATATTTTCCTTGTCTTCCAGAAGATTAAATTGTTTCCATTGAAGAGAGGCGGCCTGATAGATGTTTTTCCTTCTTGATTGCTCAACTTAGCTGATCTTCATTCTAGCGATTAAGCTTCTCTAGAAGGACCTGCTCCGATACCAATTGTTGGGAAAAATACTAAGAGGGGGGGGGGGGGGGGGGTGAATCAGTATTTAGAGCTTATTGATAACTTTTACTTTTTCTTTTCTAAATTTCATATGTGACTTTAATGAACGCAACTAGCGTATACACGTGCATAAACCAACAAAAAATTGTGTATACTGATACGATTTTATTGTTAGAAAAATTTCAAAAACAATCTTTAACTCAGCTTATTAGTTATGCATCTATTAGTTAAGCATTAAATATGTGTAGTAACAGAAAAATAAATCATCACAAGAGAATCACACATTAACACCAAGATTTAAGGTGGAAACCCAATTTGGGAGAAAACCACCATTGTTGTCATCTCTATCTTCAATATTTATTATATCGAAAACTGCTTACAATATTGTACTGATGCAAAATCATATCAGTACGCAGGCATCTACCTACAAAAGGCTGCAACCTTCTCTCATTCTCTAGCTGCTACTGGAAGGGAGCTTCAACCCCCTGATCAGAACACCAGCTTCTACTGGCAGGAAGCTTCTACTTCCACACTAAAGGCTTCAACCCTCAGAAACACTGCACTGACCACGTTTCATCAATTTTCACACTAGATCCCACAGCTTCAACACAACTCATCATAAGATCAACAATAATATAATTAACCCAAACTTCAATCAGAACAGTGAGATTACTGTAACCAGAACACAGTAATAAACCCAGACTTCAGAATCGATATTTAGAATAAAAATCAACCCTGAACATTCATTATCTTAAAATGCATACGCTACTTTGCTTCACTTAACCCGTGTGTATACACGCTTTCCTTCACACCAACCTGCGTATAGATTTGTAAATATTGTTTTATAGAATGTGATCAGTCTCAGATCTAGATCTGAGTCTTTAGTCAGACATATTTTCATAAATGTAGAATCCTTACACATTCAATCATTATTAACTATGCTTACTCACCCATTGATCAAATATGTACATATTCAACTTAGCAGCATGTACAGTATTCAAGCAACCTAGATCTACATGAAGACTTCATTTACAAACAGTAGAAATATAGCAAGAATAAACAGATAACCTCAGAAATAAGCTTCAGTAAACCCTAACTCCCATACGCATTTTTACCGAGATGAACCAGCGTATAGATCTGTGAACAATAAATTTGCAGATAGTTTCAGATCTATAGAACTTAACCAGATTTCTTCACTTTACTTCAGCAAGCATGCTCCAGGTCATATCTAATCATCTCTTCAATGGATCATACAAGAGCATATTCATTTCAGGTCTAGAGATCCTGAACCATCATTGTATCCAAGGGTGCACCATTGTTGGGAGGATTAATCAATCTTGCGGACAAGATCGATCTCCCTAGTACCAAAAGGTAATCTAGCAACAAATAGCCAAATAAACCTATCTTTCTCTAAACATATGTGATTTACAAAAGAATACTATAAAGGTGTTAAGGACTTACCGTAGATCCAATGCTTGTTCGAAGTAGTTGTCCCTCGATCACTTGAAGGAGTTATCTTTATAAAGATGTAGTTACAAACAAGAAAACATTAAATAGCACCTGTATAGTAAATATTATAAATCATGCCTATCATGGTGATCAAGGAATCCTTGAAATAAACAGTTAATTAGTAGCTTATTGATAAAAATGAATTCATTTGTATTAACTTTGAAAGAAGGAAAACCTTACAACCTTAGCCTTGATGTTGAACAGGCCTTCTCGGGGTCCGAAGCAGGAATCTCCTCTACTCTGACAAGCCTTTCACTCTTCCAACCGAGATAGATAGAGGTATGTGATCTTTCCTCACAAAATCTCAGTTAAATGAGTCTGAATCCCAACAGCACTTTACCTCAAACAATTCTAAAGCTTGAACTCCCTTTGAGGCTACCCAAGGCCTCTTTTTATAGTGCAAAAGAGGAGGTTTCAGTTCCAACTATGAAGGGATAGAATCCTCCTTCAAAGGGATAAGCTCCTCACATCAAGGGGTTAGCTCCTTAAGGTAAGGGATACATGAACCTCAAAAGAGCAGTTCTACCACCGCAAGATTATTTCTAGAGGCTTCTAGAATTTACTGAAAGTGAGCTTTTTGAGTTTACTTGCGCCTTTTAATCTTTTACAGGGGTCCGCACCCATAACACAGAGAAAGTGCGTTTAGGTACGCAGGAGTCATGAACATTAGGTGCGGAACCGTGGGCAAGATGAAGAGAAAGTGCGATACCAGAGTTAAGGAGATTTTTAAGAACTTTTCTCTTATTTTCAAGGCTTGACATGAAGAACTGATGTGTTAGACTTGCAAAGGAGGAAGTATGAGTGATAATGAGCTTGTACAGATAGCAAAATGTCAAGATAACAATTTTCAGTGCAACAACCATAGATTCAGATCTATCAACTAGAACATATTTCATCTCATGCAGATATACCTCAGAGAAAATTATTTAGTAACAGTCCGTACACATGCACACCTTGCACTATGATCTTCTTCACCTTATATAGAAATATTCTTTATTAATACCATGAGTCAAAACCACACAACTGCTGATGGTATTCTTTCGACAGAATCAAATAGACGACACAGCGCTCAAAAAAGTGGGCTAATACCATGGTAATGTCTCCTGGTATCATCTTTTTAGAGTGAAAAAGGCATACGCGACTTGGATCGTACTTATCAGCATGTATACGTGAGTATACGTGACTTGGCCTGTACAAATCCGCATGTAGAACCTGCAATATGAAAATTAACCAAACTTATGTTGGATATTGCACATTTCTCCTAATTGACTACTAATCTGCTCCATAGGACATATACTCCATATTTTACCAGAGAGTTTCCATCAAGGAAAACATATTAAGACATCAGAATCATATTGACAACATTATCTATGGGAGCTAACAACTTGGGGAAGTCGACATTGGGAGGGGTCCAAGCCGGCGGAGGGGAGCATGGGAGGGAAAATAGAGGAATAACGAGGGGAGGGCCAATGGAGGAGTATGGAGGGTCACCTGTGTATAGTGGAGAAGCCCGAGAGTTATCAAAGGGGAGTATGCGAGGGCCATTGGAGGAATATGGAGGGCCACTTGTGTATATTGGAGATGTCCAAGAGTTAGCGGAGAAGCCTGAGAGTTATCAAAGAAACCCAATAGTTAGCAGAGAAGCCTGAGGCTAAGGAGGATTGTTTCAACGTCATTGGATTTGGAAGTTCCAATGAATAGAGGTCTCTTTGTTTTATGAAGCTTTAATAACTCAAACACAGGAATAGCGCAAGGAGCACAACCGAGAAATGAGGCTAGAGAAGTGCTGGTTTTTTTCATGTACAGTTTATCCTGGTCATGGCATTCAATTTTTGTGCAATTATTGCAATATATTCCAATTTTTTTGTTCCAATTGTCATAATAATTTTAGAATGAATCGTAACCCTCGAAAGGTGAAGTGGAACAAATCATACAGAAAGGTACATGGAAAAGAGCTTACTAAGGAACCAATGTTTGAGTTTGAGAAAAGAAGAAACTTGCTTGAGAAATCTGATAGAAATGTTTTTCAAAATACCTTGAAGGCAATCAAGAAGATTGAGGAAGTTTGTATTATCATGGAGGGAGGCATGAAGAGGGTGAACCGTCGAGAGGATTGTGTCGTTATGGAGGTGTGACGACAGAATGAAGGGATGGAGAGAACTACAGGAGGGAATTGTCGAGGACTATATTACAGATAAGGATCGAAAAAATTTGTAGTGACAGTTTTTCCAACTGCAGGAAGAAAGGCAGAGAGACAGGTTTTCCAGGAGTAGGAGGGAGTTACAAGGGCAGGAATGTCTGTTTCGGGGAAAATCACCACCCTAGAGTTTGATGAAGTTGAAACCTCAGGAAAATGAGCATGCAATTCGAAGGACTCACACAACCACATCCATTCTTGAAAAACTAAATAGAGTAGATCAAGGAACGTACCGTAGGTCGCGTTTTGTAGTAGATCCCACGGGATCCAAACCCCAAGAACACTTCTTTCTCCTTAACCTGAAAACGAGAAAGAACGTAGCCACAGAAAAAGAGCTTGGTTGTACAATGGTTATCTACCCTAAACGTTAGTGAAATCCATGTGAATCATTAAATAAACAATAATAACTGCTTGAATAATAAATACTTTCACATATGCAAATATATTTCAACACATGTATTTCAGGAACAGGACGTTTCTTCTGTATTATGAATAGCATGTACAGTAGTAAAAGTGGAGAGATCACCTGAATCATCCCACGATCCTTGGCGAGACCGTCGTCTGGATTCGTCCCACCCTTGCCTCGCTAAGAATTCTTAGCGAAATTTATTGCACGTGAGATGACATATAGATGGATGAATGAACATCTCCTGAAACAAAGGTTTCCTATACCGAACTTTAAGGAAAGTGCGGGAAGGCACGATGAACTTCGTTCGGATTCCAACGAGTATAATATCAATCATTTCTCTCTCCCTTTGGCCATACACATGAGGGCTTTTTATACATCCTCAAAGTTGTTTCAGTCAGTTGGAAACAGTTGGCCACGTGCTAGGGTGGTTGAACTACTGGAGTAACCATCAACCCAGCCCGAAAATAGGGATTTTTTATATATGTTTTAATCATTTTAATGGCATACGCGGAAAAGTGCAGCTGGACTCGCGTATACACGCGGAAAAGTACGGGCATAGTCACGTATGGGGATTTTAACACTGTTTTTAAGTGAATTTTATCCAAGTCCATGGGAATGGGTGCCCAAAGCCATATAAGCAATCATGAATCATATGAAAGTGAAAAATGATGCTATAACAGATGCCCCCTAATATATGAGGTCAGAAGGGGTACATGATGGCCGAAATGTATTATGCACATCGAAGGAACTTCGCAAGGACAAGAGAAGACTTCACCAGATTTCAGCCTGCCAAAAACCAATGAAAGAAAACAGAGAGTCAACTCATGCTGAGGCGGGCATACCCATGCTCAGTCAAAAACATATGTATATAAAGAGTACATAGTGGATCCAAAATGTATACAAGTATAACTGAACTGCAAGTACGCAATGAATCATCTGAGCAGGGCCCGACAGTAGAAGTCTGAATCAATGTCCAAGTATCACATATAGAAAGCTGATCAAAGATACTGCAAATAGATGTCTGATCACAAAGTAACGAAATCTCCAAGTACCAAATCATAAGGGTGGAACTCATGGTACAATCACGCAACTCGGGGGCCAACATATAAGATGCTGTTGTACTGAAACTACAACATATAAGGGTGTGCGGCATCACTGGCAAAAACTGAAAGGACTGTCAAAAGTGAACCGCAAAATGCTGATGCAACCCGAGGTCTTCACCGATCACAATGGCACAATTCTACACAATGGGAATAAATGAGCTGAAGTCGACCATGTGAGAAATCGTTGGATTACCGGTCAATGATGTAAACCGTTAACCAACGCGAGACAACCCACCAATAATGAAAATGAGTGTCAAGGTGCCCCAGTACAATCTAACAAGTGTGAATAAATGAGTTGAAGTCGAACACTTGGAAGAATCTACCAATCAGGAGGCAATGATGTTTCCCCACTGTCGATAGCGAAGAGTTTGCCACTGATGACTGCAAACCCTAAGGTACTGACAAAAAGACTCTAGACCTTATTCCCCGAGCAATGAGTCGGAGTCGATGGGAAAAGATCTGCTGGAAGGAAGGCATTAAGGCATCCCACATCAGTCCAGCGCGAGTGTAACCCGCAGGCCAAGATTTGGAAGGAATCGGACGAAGCAAAGTGACGGAACCAAACCGAAGTACGTTTCCGACATGCACAAGATGAAGCTAGCGCACAGAAGAAACCCTCTGAACCAACCAATAATGAAAGCTGACACAGAGGCGAGAAATCCACCAATAGGGTCAAATGGAAATCAAGGTACTGCACGAATCCCAAGTGTGATAATGTATGCTGACGTCGAACACAGGGGAAACCACTCAGTCAAAGACCCATGATGATGATCAAATGCTGAGCACAAGGTCACCTATCAATAATGGAAATAGGCCCAGGGTGCGGCTCTAGGTTTGCTCTCAGAGCAATGTGTCGTAGTCGATAAGAGACAAACCCGCCGGCAAGAAGTCAATGGGGACCTTCTCAAACCAGCACGAGGAGAAGACCAAAACATCTGATGTGATAGAACATGATACTGACAAGACCGGGAAGGCCGACTGAATAATGAGTCAAGAGACACCGCAGAATGGCCGACTCAGGCTAGACTTCGCTTGAACAAAAGCACGACTCTGTGATGACCATGGCAGTAAAAAGTGACACTGTATAAGTCTGTCTTGCAGGAGGCAAAACAAACTCTCCATATGATTGGAAGAGATAACCAACCGGGGGAGAACTGACAAGTGAAACATGATAAAGGCTGAACCTAGGTCAAAACTAAAACCATCCCAAATGAAGGAAATATATATAAGTATATGTGCTTTGTTCAAGGGCGACAAACTGACTCTGTACTGCCATCAAAACAACGAAGATACATCCCGTTCCCGCTCTTTTTGTTATATTTGATTTTTTGTCTTTTTCATATAATAAGCCTGAAAAAGAATAAAAGAATGCTATAGTACAATGGATAGAACGAGTATCAAGAAACAGATGCACTAGTTCCTGGGATAGGAACAATCCTATGCTCAATGCAAGGTGGCGGAAACTGGTAAGCGATACTCAGAGGAATGTTCCATCCATGGGTAAAAAGGGTGTCAAGTCACGATAGCTAAGTGCATGTAATGGTTAACTTGTACAGATAGACAAGGTCAAAAGTTGGCTTAAACATCGAGTCCAAATGAAGCCGGCTAAAGGCCAGGATAAACAAGTAGCCAATATGCAATGCAGTAATACAACTCAACAACACCAAGGAGCCTCTAGGGTAATAGCCAGAAAAATGATAGTGAGGAAGAAGAAGAATGAAGCTTCAACACATAAGTCATGGCGGGACTAAAGAGGACTCCCGAGCCTACATAAAACGTAGCATGGGCAACAAATGCTAGCGAGGAACTAACTAGGAAGCCCATGTAAAGGAAGGCTCTACCACCAAGTCATGATTAAAAAATCGGCGAGTGAAATGGGTGTAATACTCATGACCTGATGGGATCGACCCTAAGGCAAGTGATCAGTATGGAGGCTAGTATGCAAGATGCAACAGAAAGTGATTTCCCTAACCTATATGCCAGTGAAGATCATATACCTGCCGTGAAGAGTCGGTAATCATGGATCAAAAACCGGGAAAAATCTCAAAATCGTCAAAATGTACCTGAAAACATACCAAACTGGGCACTTCCAAGCATCCGGGTTATGCAGCTTAAGATAGATCGAAAAAATAAGCATAACAAGTTTTTGCGAAAATTTTCAACTTTTTAGGCATAAATAGACAAATTACCTCATATTTGGTTCATTATTGCATTGCTGATTTGGAAAAAGTGCTCTGGAGCAAAAAACTTCTTTCGTCAAATCAGGAACAACCGACTGTCGAAACGCGCCGAAACTTCAGGTAGGCTCCTCAATCATCCTTGTCAATCATTTTGTCCATTTAGAAATTAAAATTAAGTGATTTTTACCATTAAAACCCTTGCTAAAAAATGCGGACTTGCGCATACGCGGGTTCATTAAAGGAAAGTCGCGTATACACGCGACTGTGCACAGAAAAAGTCGCGTATGCGCAGGTTCAAAACTTAAAAAGCGTGGCTAATGGATAATTTAATGAAATTTGACAGGATGACAATCTCATGGAGAGAACGTGAGCATAGCGTGATTGATCAAGAGGTCATGCAAGATCGAGCATCGCAAAATATCCTTCGGAATTACGGATTGTTCAAATTCTTCAAAATGCCAAATATGAAAAGCAATGTTCGGTTGCTAGAAATGCTCGTGAATTACTGGGAACCAGATCAGGATTGCTTCATTATTGATCAGATGCCAATACGCATTGAAGTGGAAGACATATATTTCATTACTGGACTCTCCCGGAGGGGAGAACCAGTAGACTTGCACGGGAAGCCCCTGGGAGGGTTAACCGTGGAAGACTATGTCCACGTTTATTGCGTAGAGGGTTCCAAAAAGGTTGGAACTCAGATTGCAATTAAAGATGTGAGGGATTTGCACATGAAAATCCTCCTTTTCACCATCAGCAGAGTGGTAGGATCTGCCTCTCTACATCAGGCGTCCAGGACGCAAATGAGCATAGTAGTAGAGTGTTTGACTCATGTGTATGATTGGTGCACAGCCTTGTTACTGAATATGAAACAACAGTTGACCTCAATCCGCCAAGTAAAGACCAAACACTTTGGCTATGGTACAATTTTGACAACATTCTTCTTTGAGAAGATACCAGCTTTGAGACCCAGAGTCATTTCTACCATCAGTAGCCCGCGGGACCCAAGAATTTCCCGTTGGGCAGACATGATGAAGAGACTGGGGGGTAGTGAAGTACCCCGGACCACATGGGACGATGAGTTCTTCCTTTGGTGGGGAGAACAAATCATCGCAGTGGACAACTATCCCTATGCCGGGATGGACTTTCGTGGAGATCCAGATCTAGTTCTTCGACTAGGCGCAACATGGGGAGCAGTCGATAAGTTTGATTTTTTGATTATGTAATTTTTTGGATTTTTTCAATATGTATGAAAAATGAAAAACAAACATGCTTTTGATTGGATTCATAATGACTGACAATTCCAAAAATGATCATGATTCAGATGTTGGACCAGTTCGACCTGAGGGTCTTCCGCGCCACAAGCGCCGCAGGGGTGAGGTAGAGACAGTGGATTCAGACAGGACACTCCAGGCCGTGCAAAGGAACTTGGAGGGACTAACCCGCCAAATACCTATGGCTACCGTGGAGGACCTGCCAGAAGCCATCCAGAGACAGGTGGTAGGAGAACCCCGAGACTGGGTTAGATTATTTCGCCGAGTTGCCTCTGCAGTCACGTTCTATAGGAACACGACTTCTGGGCAGGGACCTCAGGAGTAGACAGATATTATGTATTAGATGACTATATATTTTTTGATACTGAGCATGATCGGGGTATAAGCCCAAATTTTTTATGACTTATGGATCCAAATTTTGTATAGTTTTTTAAACAATCTGATGATATATACAACGATTTGATATGATGTGACAAATGTATGACAAAATGTATGATGTTTTTGATGATTAAATGTTATTGTATTGAATGATTAATATGCCAATCAAGTGCCTGATTAGCTAATGAGTCAGCCAACCAATTGTCAGCTCGAGTAATATGAATGAAAGTTAAAAATTGAAATGATCGTTGCAACAAACGTACCCTCAAAAACAATCAGAGTAAAAATGGATCTCGAACCCGATAAGTATTGTTCAACTGCGACACCACCAGCTGGGAGTCCAAGAAAACTACTAACGAATCAACATCCAAAGATATTGCCTCCGAGAGTAGGTGAATAACTGCAGTGTATTCTGCTACGTTATTGGAAGCAGGATCAATGCAGACTGCTCTTGATACTAACAGCTGACCGGATGGATGATGGAGCACCCAAGCCGCGGAAGCCAAGTTCCGGGTGTGTCTACTAGCACCATCAGCGAAACCATAATGACTCATCACTCGACACAACCTGCCAAAGCAGATCAAAAACATCACCATCATACCAAAACCTAAAAACCAGATATGTACAAAACAACAAAAACTATATACAAAAGCAATATGCCAGACCGAAGCCTAGGCATAATACTTTTTCAAATAGAGCCCATTTCTGGGCTCCGACAACTCGTTCCCTTCGAAATCAACCAAAGTATAAGCTCCTTTCTTAAGGACTTTCTTAACGATAAAGGGGCCATACCACATGGACTTAAATTTTCCTGCCCCCAGGGCATCCTTGTCTTGGGCATAAACCAAAACAAGGTCACCTTCTGAGAAAGCCCTAGGCTTGACCGTCTTATCATACTGAACCTTTACCCAGTTTTTATGCGCCTCATTCATCGTGGCAGCATCCCGACGCTGCTCATCGAGTTGTTCCACACGAAGGAGACGTTCTGCCAGACTAGAAGTGTCCGAAAGAAGCTCGACAGCTAACTTAAGTGAAGGAATCTCGCATTCAATAGGAAATACGGATTCCAGCCCGTAAACTAACTGAAACGGAGTAAAGCCAGTTGCAGTTTTAACTTACGTCCTATATGCCCAAAGTGCAGGATATAGCATGATATGCCAGTTGGACCGAGCTTTATCAATTTTCCTTTGAAGAATGGTCTTCAAGGATTTATTTACGGCTTCCACCTGGCCATTGGCCTGCGGATAATATGGAGATGAATGCTCCTGCCGAAAACCTAACTTTGAAGCCAACTCAGCCATCATGCTATTCTGAAAGTGACTTCCATGGTCAGTGACAATCTCTTTGGGAATACCGAAACGAGCAATAACCTGGTTGAATAGGAAAAGAGTTGCAGTCTCACCATCGTTCCTAAAAGTAGGCATAGCCTCAGCCCACTTCGTGAAGTAGTCTACTGCTACAATAATATACTTGTGACCTTTTGCCGAAGGCGGGTTACAAGTAGTAAAATCAATTCCCCACTTTGTAAAGGGATCGACAGTTATGACCGGAAAAAGCGGAGCTGGATGAGTGCACATTTTTCAAGTATAAACTTGACACGGATGGCACCTTTTGACCACTTCAACACAATCTTTGAAAATTGAAGGCCAAAAGTACCCATCACGCAAGATTTTTTGGGCTGTAGCAAGCCCAGATAAATGACCCCCACAAGCCCCATTGTGGGAATCATTGAGCACAACCTCAGCTTCTTCGAAAGTCAAGCAACGTCTTAGGATTGAATCAACCCCTCGACGATATAAAGCATCACCAATAATCACATAAATTTTAGCTAAGTGACGCAGCTTACAACGCTCATCTTTCGAAAAAGAAGAGGGAAAATTCGTAGTCTGAAGATATACGATGATATCTCCATACCAAGGATCTTGTGTAGAGATAAGAAATAAATGTTCATCCGGAAAGGACTCATCATAAGCTATCTCTTCACCACAGGGCAACTCGGAGATCAATTCTGCGAAAACCAATGATTTCTTGGATTTGGCAGACATAAATTCAAGATCAAATTCCTGCAAAATCACAATCCATCTATTGTATTTGCCCCCAATCACTCGCCTACTGAGGACAAATTGAAATGGATTGGCTGCTGCCAAAACATAGGTTTTTCGAAGAATAATGTAATGCCGGAGTCGCTGCACAACATGAACTGCTGCTAAGGCTAACTTTTCTATCGGAGTGTACCGAAGTTCAGGACCTACCAAGCCTCGACTAAGGTAGTATACAACATGCTCAACAAGAGCATCATCTTCCTGAACCAGAACCATACCGATAGTAGATTCTACTGCTGCCAAATACAAAAGAAAATCCCTGATATAATCAGGTGGACTCAATAAAGGAGCAGAGGTCAATGCTTTTTTCAAAGCATCGAATGAGCGCTGAGCGAAGTCATCCCAAAGAAATGGGACTCCTTTTTTCAGCAATCTCATAAATCCCTTTGTGACTTCAGCATAATTAACGATAAATCTCCGCAGAAAATTAGCCTTTCCTTGGAGACTTTGAAGTTGACGGATAGAGGACGGGGGAGGCAACCGAAGTATTGCCTCAACCTTGAAGGGATCTACCCTTATCCCTTCTCTAGACACAATAAATCCCAACAACCGACCGGATGTAACCGCGAAAACGCACTTGTTCGGATTCAATCTAATCTTATAGAAACGACATCTTTCAAATATTTGACGGAGGTGACTGGGATGATCCATCCTCTTGCGAGAATGAGCAGCCAAATCATCCTAGTATGCCTCGATAATCTTTTTGATGTCATGGAAGGCATAAGACATGGCCCGCTGAAAGGTAGCCCCAGCATTTTTAAGACCAAAAGGCATCTTCTTGTATGGAAAAGTACCCCAGGGACAAATAAATGCAGTCTTATGTTGATCTTCAGGACGGATAGTAATTTGATTATATCCAGAAAAACCGTCCATGAAGGAAAATATTTCATTACCGGCACACTCGTCAATGATCTGATCGATAAATGGCGTGGGGTAATTATCTTTAGGACATGCTTTATTTAAGTCTCTGAAATCTATGCAAACTCGAATGGTTCCTTGCTTTTTATCTACCGGAACGGGATTTGAGACCCATTCAGTGAAAGAAACATGGAAAATGAATCTCGCCTTAGGCAGCTTTTCAACCTCAGCTTTGATAGCTGTTGCCTTCCTAGGATTGATCGGACGAAGTTTTTGCCTCACCGGCTTAGCGTTTTCATAAGTCTTGATCTCATGCTGGACAATAGATGGATCAATGCCAGGCATTTCCTCATAAGACCAAGCGAATACATCCCTATACTCTTTAAAGAGTTCGGTGTAAATTTGAACCTCTTCACGGGAACATTCAGCTCCAATGAAGACATTCTCGATAACGTTGGGATCCCTGGAAATGTTCACCGGGATAGTAGGCGAAATCACAGCCATGTTCCCTTCAGCATAAACTTGTGCTGGTGCTAAAGGGTTCAAGACTGGGCGAACAGGACCAGGAGATGGAGGACTTGGAAAACTTGACTCAACTTCGCTTAACTCAGGTAAGAAATAAGACCGATGATGCAAATCATCCCATGGTCTCTCTACACCAGTCATGGCTTCCAGAATTGCCTCTTCAGATGGAAGAGTGGTATCAAGGCAATCCTGGGCAGAAGAAGAATCAATAGTCCAAGCCGGAGCCACATCACCATCCAATTCCTCCGGTGAAAGAGAAGTTGGAATGGAGTCTGTAGAGTCAACAATGGACTGATAAGCAATTTCTGCTGCAGACATTGGAAATTCCATTCCACCCACTTGACCTTCCGCTAATGTGGCAGTAGGGGAAGGTAAGGTCCAAGGGTCCGAAAAATAATGAGTTCTAAAGAACTCTCTTCGAAGAGGAGCCTTGGAGGACGAAATAGCATTTATATGCACCGTAGGAGGTGGGATATCAAAAGTACCCATCAAGGAAGAATACATGCCAACCCCTAAATTCTCAACAGGCGCCTTGGTATTATCCAATTTTGGAATAGTGGAGTCAGTAGACGCATTCGGGTCTACAGGAGGACAGTCCAGTTGATCCACTGTAACAATCCTCCCTTCGTGAGGGAAACATATAAGTCGAAATAATGAGGATGCAACAGCATCCATTTCATAAATCCAGTTTCTTCCCAACAGAAGGTTGTAGTCCAAGCTTGCGTCCACTACCTCGACTTCTATATTAACAGTTTTTCCCCCAACACAGATGGGCAAAGCTGGGATAATACCATGGGGTCTATGAGAATGACTGTCAAACGCAGTCAGAAGAGTGGTAGATGGAACAGATTTGGGAGATCCAATTGTCTTCCAACAAGCGAGAGACATCACACATGTGGAAGCACCCTCATCAACGACTGTCCGAAAAATATTGGTTTTCCGGTATGACGATTTAATATGGAAGGCCATATGATGGGGTAATCTCTTCTTAATATTCGACATATCAAATGTGATCATAAGAGAGTTCTTTGGATCTACAGCTCCAATGGCAGCGAGCAAAGCACTGCGCTGAGCCGGACAGGACTGGAGCACCTCGAGGGCAGACATAGCACAAGGACTCTGCGCCAGATCTTCTACAACAGAGTAGTTCTGGGCAGCCCTAGCATTTGGATTAATCGTTGCCCGCTTAGTAGATGTTTTCGACATCCGAGGTAAAGGCTCGACAGTAGGCTTCGGAATGTGAAGCGGCTCAGTAGCATCAGGAGCACCCTTAGATTTCGAAGCCTCAGCTTCGCCATAATCACGGGATCTCGTGGCGATATCCGCGTGAGCACTCATCATGAAAATGTTTGACGGAATCTCCCCTTCCTGGGTGCCCCCAGAGGGAGCCCCGGGATTTTGATTCGCGCCAACAACAAGTTGTTTCCCTTGGGGAAAAGGGTTAGTCAGCACAGCCTGGGAACTAGAAGAACCCTGCTGAGCTAACAAGCGCTGAGCATCCTGAATCTTGGGGCAAAGGTGAGTAAGATGGTCTCCATTACACAACTTGCATGGAAACTTGACTTTCTTCTTATCCTTTGGCCCCTCACCACCTTGCTCATTAGACTTTGTATTACCCTTCCCATTCTTGCCCTTATTTTTATTACGTCCCTTCTTCTTCCCATCGGATTGTTGATTTCCTTTGGGGTTAGAAGACTGAACGGCATTCACCGACAAAGACTGAGAAGGCGATGACTCAACAGGCACAGCCTGACCAGAAGAAGCAGATTGTAAAGACAACTGCTGCAATTGATTAAGCAGGCTAGTTGCACCACTATCGATCGATCCCACAATTCCATCACCATGCGGACCGGGCTTAGGCTTAGACAAGTCTAATTTGGAGCGCGGAGCATTTGGCAAATATTTCTGGAGGACCCCGGACTGAGAATAAATTAATTCAAGCTGCTGGGCCCTAAAAATGGCCTGCTCCTTGGAAAATACCCCAGACAGGGATACATCCTTAGAAATGTCTGACTGCAATGATTTCAAGAACCATTCCAAGAGGAATTCACCAGGAATATGAGCTTTAATAAGCCTCTTCCTTCTCCTCCATTCCTGAATATGATCAGAAATGTGGGTTGCATCGTCCTGCTTGAAATTAGCCACGAGTTCAGTCCCGGCGTCATAACGGACTGGCAACTGGAAATGGTTGAGAAATGTAGTAGCCAGGTCTCCAAATGTAGCAAAGCTGCCCCCAGCCAACTCAATGTACCATTTGGCAGCATTTCCCGTCAAGGTGCGTTGAAATAATCTCAACCTAATTGAATCGTCATTCAGGGAGTTCGATGAGCACCAAAGATGGAAAGTGGTGATGTGGTCTGCTGGGTCCTCTCCATTCTTACCTTCAAACTTTGGAATGTCTGAAGGAAGTTTAGTAGGAACCGGAGGCCACCCCGGACTGTAACGGATCGGATCGTTAGTCAATTTCGACAGATCTGGCAAGTTTAACGTTGCCAGGAAAGGTAAACGAGGAGTAGCTTGAGGATTCCACCCTTGGTAGGATGGATTCCCAACATTCTGAAAAGAATAACCTGGATTTGATGAGGCACCAGGTTGCCAGAACTGACCCATAGAAAAAGGAGAAGACCCCCCTCCCAATGAAGAGTTACCAAAAACCTGACCAGTTCCCACTCCCGAAGTATTAACTGAAGAGGAAAGTCCCTGATAGGGGTTCCACGCATTAGACAGAGGAGAAAAAGCCTGATAGGTACTCGACAAAGGGAAAGAAGTATTCCCTTGATGACTAGCGTAAAACTGATTCCCAACCCCCGCTGACGTAAAGATAGGATTCCAACCAGTGAAGGTTGTCGAACTCTGACCTCCAGACCAAGGGTTAAAACTCTGAGTCTAGGAGGTAAAAGGAAAAGACCCTAAGGAAGGATTCGGATTAGGAATATGTCCACTCCCGAAGGGGAACCCTTGAAAAGAAGCTGATCCACTAGCCATAGAAGTCATGGGTGTAGATACAGCTAAAGCGGCAGAGAAGGAAAACGAAGGAATCCCACTAGTGGGCATTCCAAAACTAAAGGGACCAGAATGGGAAGCTTGTGCTTGGGTGTGACCAGAGCCAAATACAGCAGTACTAGAAGCAATTGTAGATATAGCTATAGTGCCCCCTGCTCCTACTGAAGCAGGGGTCTGAATGCCTGCAGTACTCACAGCCGAAGCTGCGTTCCCAGTCGTGGCCATCGAAAGATAAGAATAATATGGAGGGTCTTCTGGTCTTGCAGACTCAAGACCAATGTACTCCACAACAAATGGATAATCAGGAGGCAAAGGAGATGGAAGCGACTCAGAAGATTGAGAAACTTCCTCTACTTCTACTTCTTCTCTTGCTTCTTGCGGAAACAATACTCTATAGGTGAGTGGAGCGCTCCTCTCAGAATCGACACCAGAACCGATAACAGGACCTTCGGACCCTTGTGGAGGATCTCTCTCCACTGCGTCAGATACCACAGAGTGGTATACACCTGCTAAATTACTCCTACGCCTTCTCAGAGAAGGCTCTCCACTCTCGGGAGATAACCCCCGGATTCTCCTCGAACGACGAGGCGCTTGATCAACCACTTTAATAGATTAATTAGACTCAAAAAATATCAAGCTAGGCAAGCTAAGGAGCAAAGAGAATTCACTAAAAATATCCCTGAGATACAACCAAACAAGCAGCCTTCAGGTATTTCCGCTCCGGGTGATTAGGACCAGACACCAAAATACAAGAAAGAGAAATATAGGACCTCCCGAAAGTAGTCTGCGATAATTATGGCCCAGGCCTACTAGCGAAGGTATCAGAAACAGTTACACCGACCTCCAAACAACAACCTTTGCCGGCACAAGTACCCAAGCTTCGCAAGGGCACCCCCCAGAAGTACTGCTGAAGTGATGCGACGTCTGCCTCAGGTACCACGGGTATTCCCCCCCGCAGTCACCTATGTGGAACCTAGGAATGGCAACTATGGGCACCAATCCGTGTCAGAAGCCGGGCGGAACGGTCTTGAGGTTAGATCCAGCAAATCAGAGAGGGGGTATCTCTCTTCTCGGCCTTCACTTCCCCTCGCGCTTGACTCTCTGGAGGAGAGCTTTCCCGGTCCACCTAACGGAGTTGGATTTCACTCAATTAATCAACTTCTATGTTTTCAGTTTGAGTGGCCTTGGAGAGTTAACTCTCCACTCACCTAATCCAAGGCCCTACAACCTAGCTAGTTGGTGTATGACACTTGGTAAAAAAAACTTGCTAGTTGCTTTTAGATTATAGCGCTTATTTTAGTTGGCTTTAATTAAGTCAAGGGATATGGCGATGAAACTTGTGATGTTTTGACGCAGAAAAGAAATTAATAAAAACCAAACTACATGCAAATGTAGTTATTGTCTTTCGATGAAAAGCAATTTCTACACAGGTTCTACGAGTTAATATATTTTTTCTTTTCAAATAACAAGCTCACACTCACAAAATCTATGAAAAAGACTAAATGCTTGAGTGCACCAAATGCAAATCACTAAGGTGGTGTTTACTTCTAAGATGCAAAAATCTATTGAAACAAAGAGAAATTTCCAAAGAATCCTTTAGTTTTTATCGCTTTTCAGTTGCCCACCAAGCTAATTCCCAAGTCAGGAACCCTCAGCATAAAGACACCGAAATGCACTCAAAATAAGAGAAAGAAACCAAAAACAATTCCCTTCCCAAGTCAAGCCAAAAACCAAAAGCAAGAAATCTCACCAAAGTTCCAAAATGATGAAAGAAAACCAAAACAAAAACATGAAACAAAAGCAATGGACAAACAAAAATGTTTTTGTGCTTTTTGAATTTATAGAAGAAAGATTTTAAGAAGAGCAAGAAAGCTATCAAACTTCCAAGCCAAGAAACTCTGAATTTCAACCAAGACTCCAACAAGAATGCTCAAATCTTATAGTGCTAGCTAGTAGCAAGATTCATGCAAGCATAAAGAAGACAAGAAACTCAACAAGTCAGCTTGGGAAAATAGCAAACCCTTGCAGCAAACAAAAGCTCTAAAGAACCAAAAAAGACTCTTCAAAAATCGCCACAAGACCTAGTCAAATGAAAAAAAGAAAACTAACCAAAAGAAGGCAAGAACTAAGGCGCAAAGAAAAACATAAAGGTAGGCAAGAGTAATTGAGCAGAAGCTCTCTGTTCTGATTAAGCAGAACAGCCAAGGATCCCAAGAAAGAGACCTTGGTACTCAAACCAGGAGTGCAAGCACCAGAAGAACAAAATTTGCCAAATGACTCAGTTTTCAATCAAACAAGAGAGAAAAAGACTGATAATCACTTCTAACCCAATCCAGACACCATAAAGATGCTGTAGGAACAGACCTTCACAGGCAGACAAGACCAAAAAGCTCAGAAATTAAAAATTTCAAAATTTGCCTAGGTATACGCTATTTGTCAGTTATGCAACTAGCGTGCATACGCGTCTGTGTAGAGGGAAGCCCGAGTATACGCGGTTTTATCTAAATAAACTCACGTGTATACGCTACTGCGTGCAGAAAAAGTCGCGTATTCCAAGGTAAATAAAGAAAAATACAAAAAATCAAGTCTGGATAAAGAACCAGGTCTTCAGTCTGATCAAGAGAAACTTTACTGGACTGGAAAAGATGATAAAAATTGTTGGAAACCATGAAAACCACTGAAACTACCCAACAGGGGAATCACAAGAATGTGGTCCCCAGTGGAGTCACCAGTTCTGTTTCAGGGAAAATCACCCTAGAGGTTTGTTGGGTTGAAACCTCCACAGAGCGGGGCATGAAATTCGAGAAGGACTCACACAACCACATCCATTCTTGAAAAACTAAATAGAGTAGATCGAGGAACGTACCGTAGGTCCTACGTTTGTAGTAGATCCCGCGGGGTCCAAACCCCCAGCCACACTTCTTCCTCTTTAACCTGGAAACCAGAAAGAAACAAGCACGAAGAACTGGTTGTACAATATATATCTACCCTAAACGTTAGTGAAATCCATGTGAATCATTAAATAAACAATAATGAATGTTTCAATAATAGATAATTTCACATATGTAAATAGATTTCAACACGTGTATTTCAAGAACAGGACGTTTGTTCTATATTATGAATAGCATGTACAGTAGTAAAAGTGGAGAGATCACCTGAATCCTCCCACGATCCTTGGCGAGACCGTCGTCTGGATTTGTCCCACCCTTGCCTCGCTAAGACTCCTTCAGAAGTTGTGCACATGAGATGACATATAGATGGATGAACATCTCCTGGAAACAAAGGTTTCCTATACTGAAGTGGGAAAGTGCAGGAGGCACGAGAAATCAGACTTGGATTAGGGATTCCAACAAAGTATAATATCAATCATTTCTCTCTCCCTTAGGCCATACACATGAGGGCTTTTTATACATCCTCAAAGTAGTTTCAGTCAGTTGGAAATAGTTGGCCACGTGCTAGGGTGGTTGAACTACTGGAGTAACCATCAACCCAGCCCGAAAATAGGGAATTTTTATATATTTTTTAATCATTTTAATGGCATACGCGGAAAAGTGCAGCTGGACTCGCGTATACATGCGGAAAAGTACGAGAATAGTCGCGTATGGGGATTTTAACACTATTTTTAAGTGAATTTTATCCAAGTCCATGGGAATGGGTGCCCAAAGCCATATAAGCAATCATGAATCATATGAAAGTGAAAAATGATGCTATAAGAATGTCGGGAATAGAGTTGGCTCTAATACCAAGTCGGGCAGGAGGTAACTCCATAAAATATAAACCTTTTTCTTGTACAAAGGTATTCCATATTCTTGAAAAATCAAAAAATCAAAAAAATTTTAAAAATGTAAAGAGGGTATACCCTAAAAGAAAAATTAAAGGGTAAAAAGAATAAAATGGTAAAAAAAAAGTGGAAGAAATGAACCCCAAACAAAAATATACCAGGAAAGTGTGCAAGTCCAAATGCCACTACTATTTCATTTTCTGTAATAAATCAATTGTGTGCAGCTTGTCAAACTTTTGCCACAATTCATGAAGAGTCAAACTGTTTAAACTTGACTCATTCATTTTTCAATTTCATGTTGTAGAATAGAGAATAAATATCTAGCCAAACTGTTTAATCTTGGTAGATAAGTAGATAGGTAGAGTTAATAAAAGTGCTCAACAGTTTAATCTGAGCCCTTGGATGTAATAAGTATAGACTTTGATAGGATTGCCATGTAAAAGAAAAAGAAGTTTGATGAGGGTTTGCCAGTCCAAGTGCACCCTAATAAAGAAGAGAAAATGGTAGAGTAAAGTAGGTATGGTAGGTAGATGTTGTTGCTGAATTACATGTGATGAATGATGGTTCTAAATGCTTTCAGTTTTTACTTTCATCACAAAGTGCAAAGACAGATACTACATGGAAAAAATTTCACAGCAGAGCAAAGTCAAATTATTAATTTCCCCTCTCATTTTCCCTAAATATTTTACTAATTTCCCCTAAGTGCTAAGAAATTTGAATATTAGAGGGGCTCAAGGAATTTCCTTGACTTTTGGAGGGACCGGACCCTCGGCCCAATAATTGAAAAGCCCTAAGTACTTGAAGTTATCCATTAGTATACTCATTCACTCTTAATCATTTCCTAAGTAAAATCCCATTTTTACTTAGGAAAATCATGCTGTATTTCATAAAGTCCCTCAAAATTACTTGCTATGCTAAATCTAAGTGTTGAAGTTGATATAATGCAATTTGCTTCATAAATCTTCACTTTCTTAGTTGTGTAAAGTATTTTAAGTTTTCCTTATTCCCTTGTCATATTAACTCTAATTTATCTATTAAATCCCTAGTGAAAATACCTTTTCCTATATATATAACTCCTCCTATGTAATATTCCAGAAAACCCACTTATTATGATTTTTAACCAAAGTATTTATTCCTTAGTTGATTAAACAAAAACCCAATATATACTCCCTTTGGTTAAAAATTATCATTATATAATTATCCCCGCCCCTATGGTAAAAAAATCACATCGGTTTATTAGCATATAATAAAAATATTGAAAAAGAGTTTAAAACATACGTTTATATGTTTTAAATGGAAAAAAATAAAACCCGAAACCCATCCGTAACCCCGACCCTTCATAAACCATTGAGATTAATTAATCACTTGGATTAATTAATAATCACATCCCTCCGCCAATGAAATCCCGCCCGAAATAATTAATTAACGTTGATTACTTCGGACCCCCGATCATTTACCCCCCCCACCAACTTCACGTCATGTCAACCGTTGGATCATCCGCCTGGAGATCTACGGTTCGCAAACATTCCGCTGCCCATCTCCCATCCGAGAATTAACTTGCGAAATTAAAAGTGGTTTTCAAATAGTGTGTGCTACGTGTCAATCTCTGAATCGCTTCGCTGCCCATCCGCCCAAAACTGCTTTTCCGCAAAGGTGGTGCGGAAAATACCACTTACCGCCCGGACCCGGTGACGCGTCCTCCCGTACCGGATGACGTCATCATCGAAAAAAACAAAAAACCCGATTGAATTTGTAAATAAAACAAAAACCCGTTTATTTCTGTCGTTTTCACTGCTGAAAGAGACTGTGTCCTCCACTGAAGAATTCGAAACTTCCGCTGATTGAGACGCCGCCAACCAAAATTGCTGAACGCCATTGTTAGACCAGTGCCCAAGCATCCATCCTCCATTGACCAGTACCTGTAAATTTTGAACTTCTCCATCAAACAGGTATTTATTCAATTTCTTGCTGGAACTCTTTGAAAAATCCACTGTCCTGTGTTAAAAATTCGTGCCAAAGTCTGAAAAAGGGTTAATATCAGTCTATTCTAGTTCATGCAAGTAAAATCAAAGTTCCCAGAAACAAAATTGCGCCCGGTCTGTGAAGAAAACCCCGAAACTTCCATTTTGAATACACAAGAACCAAAATGGAAGCTTCGGCAGCCCTGAATGTAACCCCATTGAATGCCCCTCACAGAGAGTTAGAATACTTACCATTAATGGATAAAGACTTTCAAATTAAAGATTTAGTTTTCGATGAAAGTCCCCTTCGAAGTTATTGTCGTTGCAGAGACGATTATTCGAAGGGTCTGGATGTCATTGGATTGTGGGAATCCAATTTCCCGAGATACCTTATCCCCTCAGTATATATTTTCTCAGAAATTATCCACTACTGTCACTCCAACTATGATTCAACTCAAAGGGCAGTGTTGTCTCCTGACCAGAGTATCCTTTTCCCCATCACTCCTCAAGTTATCAATACAATGCTCCATTTTGAACCTGATCAAGATCTTACTCCTTTGTCTATGGAAGAACTACTCGAAAAGTCTACCCAACTGCCCCCAGAAAAATTGAAATGCATTTGCCAGACTTTTATGTTACCTGAACATCAACCTAAAGGGCCCCCTCCCTATGGTTTTGCTTATTTTAATAATTTAGGCAAACTCATCCTGAATATGATATCCTTTGTCATGGGTTTCAATACAAGTGAATATGTTGATGAAATAACCCTGGTATTGCTGTCTATCTTTACTCCTGGGCAACCCCCTGCAGTAAAATATGACTTTGCATCTTTCATTGCCAATAAAATCCATGACCAGTTCATGAGGTTAGATAATGAGAAAGTGTTTAAATATTCCTCAGTCATTTACCATCTCATCATCTATTATCAATCAGAGAAGTTCCCTTTTCCTGTTAAAAAGCTTGATGCCAAGGAAAACCCTAGATCAGTTATATTTTGGTCTGCCATAACTCACTCTTTCTATAATTCTCCTTATTCTTATGCTGAGTTCATCGATCTTTTTGTATATCCTGCAACTACCTTGTTGACTGGAATTCCCCCTCCTAGGCTCAGTAATGAGATTAAGAAGACTTTGCAGATTTCAAGGACATATAAAGTTGGGGACTGGTATTTATACCAAAATCATTCGGTCATCAGAATATATGGATGTGAATTATATCCATTCAGGTTGCCAAAATATGTGCCTATGAGACTTTTTGCCTTAGAATATTTCAGGCAAATGAATAATTCTGATATGATTCATTTTTGTAGTGTAAAAAAGAAAGCCCAACTCAGGATCAAAAGTCAATTAGGTCCCTTTATATGCAATTCTAGGGACGCTGAAAGAGAAGCAGAAAATATACTACAAAACCGTTGCAAGTTACAAAGGAGTTTCCGTTGGGTTCCTTATGATCCATTTGGATTTATCTATGATAAAAGAATGAAGAACAAATCATCCCCATACTTTCACCACAGGATTCCTGAAATAGAACAATATGTTAATCAAGATGAGTGGGTGGAAGGAACACTAGTTGAGCAAGATAATGAAGAAGACAATATAAACAAAATTATGAAAAATCTTGAGAAAGAGTTTGACCTAGAATCTTTTGGTCAAGTGCAGGTACCTCACATTGGTACTTCTTCAGTAGAAAATCTCCAACAGGGATCACAGGAAGAGAGTCCATCAATTGCAGTTGAGTCTAAAGGTAAAGGGAAAGAACCTGAGGTACAGGTCATTGAAACTTTCAATATGTCAAAAAAGCCTCAAACCTCCAAGGCACCAGATCAAACACAGGTTTCTCCTGTTCAAGTTAATCATCCTGAGGTTTCAGAATTATAGACTCCATCTAATATGGAAATAGGCAAGAAAAGACAGGTTGCTGATCCCACTCCTCCCAAAGAGACTTCACAACAATACCAAGCTAAGAAGCAGAAACTGAATCCACTTCCAGAAGTGGAATCTATAGATGAGATGTTTGATGATGAAAGAGAAGATAGTCAACTAACTGGTTCAGTTAGTATAACACACACAGGTCATAAAGGAAAGGAGTTACAAAAACAACTGAGCACTGAAGTATCTTCCTTTAAACAGCTAAAAACAGATACATGTGATATAAAGAGAACTTTCATTAATATAAAAGCGAAGAATGATCCATTGAGAATGAAGGTATATGATCAATATCTGAAAATGGCTCCACACAATCAGGAAAGATTAATGTCGGCGTTTGACATTCAACAAGGCAAAATGATGATGAGCCATTTCAAATCCAAGGTGCCAAAACCCATGACAACATCTGATTATATTAGGACCAATTTTGAGGTCCTGGCAAAAGACATTCATCCCTTGGACCAGATAGAGTTGCATAAACAAACTGAGGAAATGGTATATTCCACCCTTACTGATAAGGCCATGGCAGCCCTTAGGCTGCAAGATTCTTTAAATAATACAAACACCCAGTTGCAAATTGAGAAGGCCTCTTCTCTGGCAAAAGATAACAGAATAAAGTCTCTGGAAGACATAATCATCAGTTTGGGTCACAACCCCAAAGATATCAAAATCATTGAGGCACTAACTAAAAAGAAAGATGATGATTTTGCAGCACTAAGAAAGCAACTGAAATTTCCAGCCTCGAGGCATCCTCAGACTCAAGAAGTTTTGAAGGAAAATTCACAGGAAGAAATGATGGAGTTGCTCTTGAAAATGACTGAGCAACTGTGTGAAACAGAGAAAGAATTGGAACAAGCATTAAAAGAAAAACAGGCTATCATGCAAACATCTACAACAGAGGTCACTACAGGTACTACAACAACAGATCAACAAACAGAGTCATCACAGGTAAACACTTCCAGTTTAAGTTCTGATGAATTGATAAAACAAATGGAAAGTTTAAAACTCAGAGTCACAGAACTTCAAACCACAAAATTTCAGTTAGTAAATTTGGAGCAGAAATATGATATGTCTAAAAAGACTGTTGCTGATAATACCAGGGAAATTAAAACACTGGAAAAATTGGTGAAGGCTTTAGAAAAAGATCTTTCATTAGAAAAGCCTTTGAGAGAAATAAACGAAATTCTTTGGGATAATATAATTGAGACAATAAAGAGTGTTTGGTCCTTTATTCAAACAATATTTGAACAAAATGACTTGATCAAAGTAGCTCAAGAAGAAATAGACAAAACCAGAGATGAATTAAGGGGCAGACCTGAGCAAGCCAATCAACTTATACAATTTTTGAACACCCAGACCAAGCAACATCTTGCAGAGCTTGGAATTGATGACAGGACAGGCACTATTTTATAAATAAAAAGAGTTTTTACCAAAAGAACTCTTATGCAAAATTTGGAAAGGAAATGCTCAGATATTCTGGAAGAAATTAATGCTTTCAAAGGAAAATTTCAGGTTTTATTGGACAATTGGTTACCCAGTCTTATGCTCTCAGAGGACAAGATAATGGACTTGGAAACCTATGTTAATAAAATAGTTATACATGCTTATAACACAACTGCTCATTCTATCAGTTCGTCTGAAGCAACATTGCCAACAGGGAGGAATCTCTACGACAGGTTAAAGAATTTGTTTCATCTTGAGCATGAAATAAAGTATTTGTTCCCTAATCAGCCCACTTTTTACAGATACACAGAGGCCGATGAAACATTAAGAAAACTTAAAAGAACCATAATAGCAGAAGATCAATGGTGGGAAGACTTATTGGAAATTTTGTAAAATTTATCTTCAGGTAGAGAATTTCGTCTTTTTACCATCATGTAAAGGATAAATAATGAGCACAGGTTAAAGAGTATCAGTTGGGCAGTTGAAAGAGTATCAGTAGAAACGAAGAGTATCAGACAAGTAAAAGAATTACTCAAAGGGACAGCATCGAGCCCTATTATAGCACCTGCCTCCAGCACATCCGCAAAAGGAGGAAACAGCACACCAGCAATTACTTTTTGTCCTATCTACGAGACCATTTGTCTCCTTTTTATTGTAACTTATTCATTAGTCACCCTAGATTGTTGGCTAGGTTAGTGTAAGATATTTTCAATCATTTTTTGTATAAATAAACCCTCAAAGAGAGTATTGAGGGTGGATTCTACTACTTCGCTGTGACATTGATGTTTTTGGAATAAAAGCGTTTTGGAGAAATTTATGTGGCTTGCTGGATGACAATTTGAAGCTCAGGACTTTTTGTAGGATTCATGTGTCTGACTGCAGTTCAATAAGTCTTTCTATCCTATGTCTTAAGTTTTATATTTGTTTATAATATCATTGTGTCCATTTCTGAATACTTGACATAAAAGAATAACTCAGAATTTACTTAATTGTACTCTGAGTTCAGTTGTGATTATTCTAAATGTTTTCCTCTAAATTAATTATAAGCAACGAATTCTTAATTGCTCTTGCTTCACTAATTTAAACATTTTGGTTACTATAGTAAAGAATTCTTCACTGCTCTTTATTTGTAATCATTTCATTTCTTTCTTTTGAACATGGTGAAAGATTCTTAACTGTCTTTCATCCCTTCAAACCCATTCCATCCACTTTAAATTTTAAGGATTGTTCTATATTTGGCTATCTAGCCCTGCAAAGCCATCTTGTGTGTAGAATAGAAATCCAGTAAAGCCATCCTTTGAATTCATAGCCCAATGGCCTGAAAATATTCAACCTTGCCCTTAGTTGGCGAATTCCACCATTTTCAAACAAACTCTTGGATCTATAACTAGCCTAAAACCTTCTAAGAACAAAGATAAATTATAAAGAGAGAGCCCTCTCTGGATGCAGATTGGCTAGATTCTGCATCTAAAGATTGGTTTGTGGTTACCTCGGGTATACTTTCCTTTTCCACAACTTCAAGGAAAACCTGAGTGATAACATAGTGGCGACTCCACTGGGGACCTGAATATCTTTATTGTTAATATTTTTTGCTTATAAGCTATGGACAGAGTCTGAAGATCAGCCAGGTAGCCTTTGAAATGCTTTTGCTCTGCAAATGCATAGTAAATAAATGTTGCTTCAGTCTATCTCTGGTTTAGCTTAAATAACTGGACTTTAGTTTAAAACATGCAATTAGACTCTCTAGTTTAATAAGTCTTTAAGAAATTTTAAATCTCATATCTAAAGCCTCTTAAAGAAATCATAGAAGTTGTTTTGAAAATTCACAAAAAAAAAAAAATCATAAAAAACTCAAAATTTGGTTTCTTGAAGAACTAACTTTTTCTTCAGAATTGTTTTACAGGTTTAGATCTGATCTATGATGGTGGACAATGATCAGACACACAAAGGTTAAAATCATCCACCTGGCGACTCCAAAATCAATTTCACTACTAAGACTCCATTGGAGGAATGAACCTGGAAGAACAATATGGAAAGATCAAGCTTTCAACTTGGATTGTTTTCCAAGACATTATGTTCTTTCTAAATTGATAGAGTTTTCCAATGTATATTGTATTTTAGAGAATATCTTAGAGTAGTTTTTAATTTATCTCTTTTGAAAATTGTAAATATAAAATCTCCATGCACATTTGAGCATCATTCTTCTGACTCTTTTGATATCATTTTCCAATCAAGACACTGTTGATCAGAGATCCAGAGCTTCAAGTTTTAGAGCAATTCCACAACCAAATAATCCATATTCCAAAGCATTAATAGTGATACTGGATGACAGGGTTTGTGGAAAATCTTTCATTTGATGAAATTTTAAATGAATTCAGGGATGAGTTATCAAAACTTCAGTTTGATGAGGATTTTATAAGAGCTTTCTTTCTTCTTTTTAAATCAAGAAAATGTTCTCCTCAAGTTAAAAAATGGCTTCTTGATATAATTTCTGAAAATTATGAAAATGAAATCAAACTTTTGCATTCTCAAATTCAGTCATACAATTTCCGAAATCTTAAAGAATTCTTTGAAAATATTCCTTCTCCAAAGCAAGAGGAAATTGTACTATATTTTGAATTACATATTGAAGATGATTATTCTTTCAAACACAAGACTGAAGAAATAAGTTTATGGTCTAATATTCATAATTCAATTGAACAATTAGTCATTGAAGGCCTAGAAGTAAATAACATATATCATGCTTTTATTGATCCTATATCAGATTATATGGAGAATCTTTTGAGCCCAAATTTGCAAACATGTTTTCTCTATAAGGATCAAATACATCAAAAGTGGCCTTTACACATCATATCGTTTATTATAAAGGCACATGATCATAACATACTTCCAATTTTGATCACAAGCAATCAAGTTATCCATTTATTTTTACAGCTACTTGATTGGCTTCATTGGCATTTTTGTATTACCCGATTCAATAAGGTTTTTAGTAGATTAGAGTAGGTAAATGAGTGCTAATAAGCTCAGAATTTTGAGCATTTTTTTAGTTTTCAATTTTCAGCTAGTTTTTCATTAAGTTGGTTTGAAAATTTTTGTGTGTTGTTTTAGTTTCAGATCAGATTTCAGGTTGCAGAAAAAGGACTATATTCAATTCAAGATTTTCAGCCACAGCAAATGCATGTGTGAGATTGGACCAAGACAGAATATTTCCAACTGGGAAACACAGTTTGGATTGGATGGTGACTTGCTGAAGTTGAAGCTCGAAGTGAAGGCCCTAAGCTTCAGAAGTTTTACTATCATATATACAATAAAGCCACCAGAAAAAGAAGATTACATAATTAAGTTTGAAGGCATTTTGAGGCATCTGACCTGCTGTTCTTGACTTTTCTCCAGGAAAAGCCATCCCCAAGTGGAGCCAGTGTTAGACTCCTATACCAATAGGTGTCATTTTTCATGATTGTATTATTGAACTATGTAATATGTCAAACCTTTTTCTTGTTGCAAAGGTGTTCCATATTCTTAAAAAATAAAAATTTTAAAAAATGTAAAGAGGGTATACCCTAAAAGAAAAGTCAAAGGGTAAAAAGAATAAAATCGTAAAAAAAGTGAAAGAAATGAACCCCAAACAAAAACAAAGGCCAAGGAAAGTGTGCAAGTCCAAATTCCACTACTATTTCATTTTCTGTAATAAGCAATTGTGTGCAGTTTGTCAAACTTTTGCCACAATTTATGAAGAGTCAAACTGTTTAAACTTGACTCATTCATGTTTCAATTTCATGTTGTAGAATAGAGAATAAATATCTGACCAAACAGTTTAATCTTGGCAGATTAGTAGATAGGTAGAGTTAATAAAAGGTGCTCAATAGTTTAATCTGAGCCCTTGGATGTAATAAGGGTAGAATTAGATAGATTTGCCTTGTAAAAGAAAAGAAGTTTGATAAGGGTTTGCAAGTCTAAGTGCACCCTAATAAAGAAGAGAAAATGGTAATGTAAAGTAGATAGGGTAGGTAGATGGTGTTGCAAAGTTTCATATGATGAATGATGGTGCTAAATGTGTTTAATCTTTAACTTTCATCACAAGTATTGAAGCAGAATATACATTGGAAAATTCAAAAAAAGCAAAGTCAAAATCATTAACTTCCCACATCACTTTCTCCCTAAGAGTTTTACTAATTTCCCCAAAGTACTAAGGAATTTGAAGATTAAAGGGGCTCAAGGCATTTCCTTGACTTTTGGAGGGACCGGACCCTCGGCCCAATAATTGAAAAGCCCTAAGCACTTGAAGTTATCCATTATTATACTCATTCACTCTTAATCATTTCCTAAGTAAAATCCCATTTTTACTTAGGAAAATCATGCCATATTTCATAAAGTCCCTCAAAATTACTTGCTATGCTAAATCTAAGTGTTGAAGTTGATATAATGCAATTTGCTTCAAAAATCTTCACTTTCTTAGTTGTGTAAAGTATTTTGAGTTTTCCTTATTCCCTTGTCATATTAACAATTAATTTTATTTTAAATCCTTAGTCAAAATACCTTCTCCTATATATATATAACTCCCTTTTATAATATCCAAAAAACCCACTTATTATGATTTTTAACCAAAGTATTTATTCCCTAGTTGTTTAAACAAAAACCCAATATATACTCCCTTTGGTTAAAAATTATCATTATATAATTATCCCCACCCCTATGGTAAACAAATCACATCGGTTTATTACCATATAATAAAAATATTGAAAAAGAGTTTAAAACATACGTTTTATATGTTTTAAACGGAAAAAATAAAACCCGAAACCCATCCGTAACCCCGACCCTTCATAAACCATTGAGATTAATTAATCACTTGGATTAATTAATAATCACATCCCTCCGCCAATGAAATCCCGCCCGAAATAATTAATTAACGTTGATTACTTCGGACCTCCGATCATTTACTCCCCCACCAACTTCACGTCATGTCAACCGTTGGATCATCCGCCTGGAGATCTACGGTTCACAAACATTCCGCTGCCCATCTCCCATCCGAGAATTAACTTGCGAAATGAAAAGTGGTTTTCAGATAGTGTGTGCTACGTGTTAATCTCTGAATCGCTTCGCTGCCCATCCGCCCGAAACTGCTTTTTCGCAAAGATGGTGCGGAAAATACCACTTACCGCCCGGACCCGGTGACACGTCCTCCCGTACCGGATGACGTCATCCTCGAAAAAAACAAAAAACCCGATTGACTTTGTAAATAAAATAAAAACCCGTGTATTTCTGTCGTTTTCACTGCTGAAAGAGACTGTGTCCTCCACTGAAGAATTCGAAACTTCCGCTGATTGAGACGCCACCAACCAAAATTTCTGAACGCCATTGTTAGACCAGTGCCCAAGCATCCATCCGCCATTGACCAGTACCTGTAAATTTCGAACTTCTCCATCAAATAGGTATTTATTCAATTTCTTGCTGGAACTCTTTGAAAAATCCACTGTCCTATGTTAAAAATTCGTGCCAAAGTCTGAAAAAGGGTTAATATCAGTCTATTCTAGTTCCTGCAAGTAAAATCAAAGTTCCCAGAAACAAAATTGCGCCCGGTCTGTGAAGAAAACCCCGAAACTTCCATTTTGAATACACAAGAACCAAAATGGAAGCTCCGATAGCCCTGAATGTAACCCCATTGAATGCCCCTCACAGAGAGTTAGAATACTTACCATTAGTGGATAAAGACTTTCAAATTAAAGACTTAGTTTTCGATGAAAGTCCCCTTCGAAGTTATTGTCGCTGAAGAGACGATTATTCGAAGGGTCTGGATGTCATTAGATTGTGGGAATCCAATTTCCCTGAGATACCTTATCCCCTCAGTCTATATTTTCCCAGAAATTATCCACTACTGTCACTCCAACTATGATTCAACTCAAAGGGCAGTGTTGTCTCCTGACCAGAGTATCCTTTTCCCCATCACTCCTCAAGCTATCAATACAATGCTCTATTTTGAACCTGATCAAGATCTTACTCCTTTGTCTATGGAAGAACTACTCGAAAAGTCTACCCAACTGTCCCCAGAAAAATTGAAATACATTTGCCAGACTTTTATGTTACCTGAACATCAACCTAAAGGGCCCCCTCCCTATGGTTTTGCTTATTTTAATAATTTAGGCAAACTCATCCTGAATATGATATCCTTTGTCATGGGTTTCAATACAAGTGAATATGTTGATGAAATAACCCTGGTATTGCTGTCTATCTTTACTCCTGGGCAACCCCCTGCAGTAAAATATGACTTTGCATCTTTCATTGCCAATAAAATCCATGACCAGTTCATGAGGTTAGATAATGAGAAAGTGTTTAAATATTCCTCAGTAATTTACCATCTCATCATCTATTATCAATCAGATAAGTTCCCTTTTCCTGTTAAAAAGCTTGATGCTAAGGGAAACCCTAGATCAGTTATATTTTGGTCTGCCATAACTCACTCTTCCTATAATTCTCCTTATTCTTATGCTGAGTTCATCGATCTTTTTGTATATCCTGCAACTACCTTGTTGACTGGAATTCCCCCTCCTAGGCTCAGTAATGAGATTAAGAAGACTTTGTAGCTTTCAATTACATATAAAGTTGGGGACTGGTATTTATACCAAAATCATTCGGTCATCAGAATATATGGATGTGAATTATATCCATTCAGGTTGCCAAAATATGTGCCTAGGAGACTTTTTGCCTTAGAATATTTCAGGCAAATGAATAATTCTGATATGATTCATTTTTGTAGTGTAAAAAAGAAAGCCCAACTCAGGATCAAAAGTCAATTAGGTCCCTTTATATGAAATTCTAGGGATGCTGAGCGAGAAGCAGAAGATATACTACAAAACCGTTGCAAGTTACAAAGGAGTTTCCGTTGGGTTCCTTATGATCCATTTGGTTTTATCTGTGATAAAAGAATGAAGAACAAATCATCCCCATACTTTCACCACAGGATTCCTGAAATAGAACAATATGCTAATCAAGATGAGTGGGTGGAAGGAACACTAGTTGAGCAAGATAATGAAAAAGACAATATAAACAAAATTATGAAAGATCTTGAGAAAGAGTTTGACCTAGAATCTTTTGTTCAGGTGCAGGTACCTCACATTGGCACTTCTTCAGCAGGAAATCTCCAACAGGGATCACAGGAAGAGAGTCCATCAATTGCAGTTGAGTCTAAAGGTAAAGGGAAAGAACCTGAGGTACAGGTCATTGAAACTTTCATTATGTCAGAAAAGCCTCAAACCTCCAAGGCAACAGATCAAACACAGGTTTCCCCTGTTCAAGTTAATCATCCTGAGGTTTCAGAATTATAGACTCCATCTAATATGGAAATAGGCAAGAAAAGACAGGTTGCTGATCCCACTCCTCCCAAAGAGACTTCACAACAATACCAGGCTAAGAAGCAGAAGCTGAATCCACTTCCAGAAGTGGAATCTATAGATGAGATGTTTGATGATGAAAGAGAAGATAGTCAACTAACTGGTTCAGTTAGTATAACACACACAGGTCATAAAGGAAAGGAGTTACAAAAACAGCTGAGCACTGAAGTATCTTCCTTTAAACAGACAAAAACAGATACAGGTGATATAAAGAGAACTTTCATTAATATAAAAGCGAAGAATGATCCATTGAGAATGAAGGTGTATGATCAATATCTGAAAATGGCTCCACACAATCAATAAAGATTAATGTCAGCATTTGACATTCAACAAGGAAAAATGATGATGAGCCATTTCAAATCCAAGGTGCCAAAACCCATGACAACATCTGATTATATTAGGACCAATTTTGAGGTCCTGGCAAAAGACATTCATCCCTTGGACCAGATAGAGTTGCATAAACAAACTGGGGAAATGGTATATTCCACCCTTACTGATAAGGCCATGGCAGCCCTTAGGCTGCAAGATTATTTAAATAATACAAACACCCAGTTGCAAATTGAGAAGGCCTCTTGTCAGGAAAAAGATAACAGAATAAAGTCTCTGGAAGACATAATCATCAGTTTGGGTCACAACCCCAAAGATATCAAAAGCATTGAGGCACTAATTAAAAAGAAAGATGATGATATTGCTGCACTAAGAAAGCAGCTGAAATTGCCAGCCTCGAGGCATCCTCAGACTCAAGAAGTTTTGAAGGAAAATTCACAGGAAGAAATGATGGAGTTGCTCTTGAAAATGACTGAGCAACTGAGTGAAACAGAGAAAGAATTGGAACAGGCATTAAAAGAAAAATAGGCTATCATGCAAACATCTACAACAGAGGTCACTACAGGTACTACAACAGCAGATCAACAAATAGAGTCATCACAGGTAAACACTTCCAGTTTAAGTTCTGATGAATTGATAAAACAAATGGAAAGTTTAAAACTCAGAGTCACAGAAATTCAAACCACAAAATTCCAGTTAGTAAATTTGGAGCAGAAATATGATATGTCTAAAAAGACTGTTGCTGATAATACCAAGGAAATTAAAAGACTGGAAAAATTGGTGAAGGCTTTAGAAAAAGATCTTTCATTAGAAAAGCCTTTGAGAGAAATAAATGAAATTATTTGGGATAATATAATTGAGTCAATAGAGAGTGTTTGGTCCTTTATTCAAACAATCTTTGAACAAAATGACTTGATCAAAGTAGCTTAGGAAGAAATAGACAAAACCAGAGATGAATTAAGGGGCAGACCTGAGCAAGCCAATCAACTTATACAATTTTTGAACACCCAGACCAAGCAACAGCTTGCAGAGCTTGGAATTGATGACAGGACAGGCACTATTTTAGAAATAAAAAGAGTTTTTACCAAAAGAACTCTTATGCAAAATTTGGAAAGGAAATGCTCAGATATTCTGGAAGAAATTAATGCTTTCAAAGGAAAATTTCAGGTTTTATTGGACAATGGGTTACCCAGTCCTATGCTCTCAGAGGACAAGATAATGGACCTAGAAACCTATGTTAATAAAATAGATATACATGCTAATAACACAACTACTCATTCTATCAGTTCGTCAGAAGCAACATTGCCAACAGGGAGGAATCTCTACGACAGGTTAAAGAATTTGTTTCATCTTGAGCATGAAACAAAGTATTTGTTCCCTAATCAGCCCACTTTTTACAGATACACAGAGGCCGATGAAACATTAAGAAAACTTAAAAGAACCATAATAGCAGAAGATCAATGGTGGGAAGACTTATTGGAAATTTTGTAAAATTTATCTTCATGTAGAGAATTTTGTCTTTTTACCATCATGTAAAGGATAAATAATGAGCACAGGTTAAAGAGTATCAGTTGGGCAGTTGAAAGAGTATCAGTAGAAATGAAGAGTATCAAACAAGCAAAAGAATTACTCAAAGAAACAACATCGAGCCCTATTTTAGCACCTGCCTCCAGCACATCCACAAAAGGAGGAAACAGCACACCAACAATTACTTTTTGTCCTATCTACGAGACCATTTGTCTCCTTTTTATTGTAACTTATTCATTAGTCACCCTAGATTGTTGGCTAGGTTAGTGTAAGATATTTTCAATCATTTTTTGTATAAATAAACCTTCAAAGAGAGTATTGAGGGTGGATTCTACTACTTCGCTGTGACATTGATGTTTTTGTAATAAAAGCGTTTTGGAGAAATTTATTTGTGGCTTGCTGGATGACAATTTGAAGCTCAGGACTTTTTGTAGGATTCATGTGTCTGACTGCAGTTCAATAAGTCTTTCTATCCTATGTCTTAAGTTTTATATTTGTTTATAATATCATTGTGTCAATTTCTGAATACTTGACATAAAAGAATAACTCAGAATTTACTTAATTGTACTCTGAGTTCAGTTGTGATTATTCTAAATGTTTTCCTCTAAATTAGTTATAAGCAACGAATTCTTAATTTCTCTTGCTTCGCTAATTTAAACATTTTGGTTACTATAGTAAAGAATTCTTCACTGCTCTTTATTTGTAATCATTTCATTTCTTTCTTTTGAACATGATGAAAGATTCTTAACTGCCTTTCATCCCTTCAAACCCATTCCATCCACTTTAAATTTTAAGGATTGTTCTCTGTTTGGCTATCTTGCCCTGCAAAGCCATCTTGTGTGTAGAATAGAAATCCAGTAAAGCCATCCTTTGACTCCATAGCCCAATGGCCTGAAAATATTCAACCTTGTCCTTAGTTGGCGAATTCCACCATTTTCAAACAAACTCTTGGATCTATAACTAGCCTAAAACCTTCTAAGAACAAAGATAAATTATAAAGAGAGAGCCCTCTCTGGATGCAGATTGGCTAGATTCTGCATCTGAAGGTTGGTTTGTGGTTACCTCGGGTATACTTTCCTTTTCCACAACTTCAAGGAAAACTTGAGTGATAACAGTTCATTTATTTTACTTTTCTGATTGTAAATACCATAGAAAATGTTAGATTGGATTGGATGATTATATTCTAAATTTGAAGCCCGAAGAGAAGGCCCTAAGATTTGAAAGATATAACATCATATGTCTGAATAAAGGAGATCAAAGAAAGCAGTTTCAAGGCAATTAAAGTCAAAGTTCCAACGCCACTGACCAAAAATTTGTTGACATCTCACCAGGAGATTCCACCCCCAAGTGGAGCCACTATTAGGGTCTTATAATAATAGGGATCATAATTTTGAATTGACTATGTTGAGTCTTGTAATATTGTACATACTTTTTCTTTCTGCAAATGTTTTCCCATATTAAAAAATGAAAAGAGGGTATGTCCTAAAAGAAAAATCAAAGGACCAAAAGAAAGAAGATCAAAAAAGAATATAAAGTATGAATCCCACAAAAGAAACAAAAATAGATCCTGAAAGTGTTGCACATTTAAATGCCACTACTTTTAGTTTAGTTTACTTTATGCAAATAAAAATTGTGTGTAGCTTGTCCAAAATGCCACAATTCATGATAATCATATAGCTTAAGCTTGATTCGTTCATGCTTTTAAATTTCATGTTATGATAGTTAATGAATAAATATCTGACCAAACCATTTAATATTGGGAGATCAGTAGTTAGGTAGAGAATAGAAATGAACTCATCAGTTTAATCTGAGCCATTGGAGGATACAAGGTTAGAAATAGGTTATTTTGCTTATCAAAAGAAAACAAAATGGTCAACAAGCTCAAATGCACCAAATAAAGGAAGTAAAAATGTTAGGGTAAATAAAGGGTAGGTAGATTACTTTCACAAGTAAAGAAAAGCATCAATTAGCTCATCTCATATCACTAATATCCTCCTAAATACCCTTCCCCTTGCTAAAATCCTATTTTCACCATTGGAAGTCATTTCCCCTTGTAAAATCCCTTTCCTTTGACAAATACCCCTTTCTCCTTATTCTAATCCTTTTCCCTTCCTAAAAACTCCTTTTCCCCTTCCTAAACCCCTTTTCCTAGTTAAAAACCCATTTCCCTTCGAAAAATTCCTTCCCCTTTACTAATTCCACATTATTCAATTAAAACATGCAAAACCTACTTTGCGTATTTTTAAAGCACTAAAGTATTATTGGGCCCCACTTCCCTTTTGATTTAATTCCCCACTCAATACAATACCCTCTTATAATATTTTAGCCTATAGACCATATAATCCTGGGTCCCACTATTAATTAACCCCGCTTATTATATATCCCTAACCCACTTTAGATTAATCCCCGATCCATTTTATATTTATCCCATCGCATAAATTTATATTACCTGACCCCCTTTATATCATCCTAACCTCGCTTATTATATTCCAGGACCCGCATATATATTATACCCCTCCGCATAAAGTATCCCCGGGTCCCACTTATCAGAACCCCCTCACTCTTCCATCCGTATGATCGTCATTCATCAGATCTAACGACCAATAGACCATTTTTCACCCCCGACAGTCCAATGTTTAAAGAGCTGTGGGGGCGGGGGGGATGTGAAATGGGTGGTTTCACACACCCTCTCCCATGCCACGCGACAATCCCACAATCTATCGCATCCCCCATCCTAAAACTATCAATCTGCTTTTCGCGATGTGATAACCACCAAACCATCTCCGCGCCATGTGATGATACTACCTTTGTTTGAACCCGTGCACCATTGAAATTAAACAAAGTTCAAAGGTAATAAGTCCCAACCCTTTTCAGTTATTCCCTTATTGTTTTTTATTTGCGGAAAAGACCCAAAAACCTTTACCGACAGAGAATTGAAGCCTTTGCAGAACAAGAAAGCCCCTGCTGCTGCCTGAACCTTCTGCATGACTGAAATAACCATTTTACAGGTAATCCTAAACACATGAGACCATTACTTAAGCTTAGAAAAGTAATAATTGATAATTGAACAAGTTAAATGGCCTCCTATAGTATTATAAGTGTAAATCGTCTGCAACCACCTGTAGTAGATGTTGACCACACCCCTCTTGCTGATAAAGACTTCAAAATCAGTGATACATTCACTGATTTTAACCTTTTAGAGCTCCACTGCTGGAGCCATGAAAAATTCATTAATCAGGCTGATGATATCCACCTCTGGGACTCAAACCTACCCAAATACATCTTCCCCTATAAATTTTATTTTCCAGACGTCATTAGACTCCGCAGATCAATTATTTTCCTAATTAAAGAACTCTAGTAACCCCATGACAAGATATTTTATTCACAATCACTGCTCAATCCATAAATCAGATGCTACAGATCCAACCAAAGCTTTATGAAGTCCCATTATCCATTGAAATCCTGACTGAATTATATTTGAAGCTGGACTTTCCCAAGAGATTTCAAATATTCCAAACCTTCCTTCCTCCATCAGTAGAAACCCCAAAAAGTAATCCTCCATATTCATCTTCCATATTTTCAGAGAGACCTAGACAGATTATTACAATGCTGTCATGCATTTTAGGGTACTTTACTGATGAACATGTAGATGCTTCTATCCTAGGTTTCCTATCCATATTCTTCCCAGGTCAGCCTCCTGCTTCAACCTTCAACTTTTCCCAATATCTATAAGATGCAATCCATGAACAGTTGGTCAAATTACTAGAGGAAGTATTATTTAAATACTGCTAAGTTTTGTTTTATATTTTCTTATATTTCCAATCAGAAAGGTTTGCAGTTAGCCTCCAAAAATTGGACACAGAGGGTACCCCCAATATGTAGTCTTTTGGGCATCCTTGATTAGGAAGGATTCCACAGAATTAAGCTATAAAGACTTCATTGATTTATTTGTTCATTCACTTGTTAAAATGTTTATTTGTTCATCCAATTGTTAATATGCTAAGCAGTAGCATTCAACCTAGAGTCACTGAAGAGATAAATAAAGTATTTCAGTTGTCAGAACAAAGTAAGACAGGAGACTAGAATTTATACCAGGATCATACAGAAATTAGAGTGTATGGAAGCCAACTTACTCCATAAAAGCTTCCAAAATACCTCCCAATGAGGTTATTTTTATTAGAATACATCAGACAAATTTTGAACGCAGATGAAGTCAATTTCCTTTCACCAAAGAAGAAAACTCAATTCAAGATCAAGAACTAGTTAGGGCCTTTTATTTGCTGTTACACCATTTTTTTGGTCATCTAACCTATTATCATTAGATGAACCCAAGTACACCATGCAAGACCAATTTTACCCTAAGTAAAATTGCTTTCACCACATTTGTTTATATTGCATGGTCATATTTAACCCAAAATAAGGAAATCAATTAAATAAATCATTATTTATTTGATTATTTCCTAAGAATAAGTTATTTAAATCATTATTTAAATAATATTCTTAGTTAAATTTGACTAAATCAAATATAAATAATTAAATAAACCATTATTTATTTAATTATATTCCCCTCATTTCCCTTAAATAATAAGTAAATCATTTATTTATTTGTTATTTACAAATAAAAGAATTGACCTGGCAAGTCAAAAACCCTTTTCCCTCCAACAAATATAATAAAATATTCCTAAAGGGTGATTCTAGAATTTGATTAATAATATTTTATTCATGCATCGAGTTCTAGAACACCCTAATATTTTGTTATAAATAGAAGGGTTTTCCCCATTCATTAGTCACCTTCATTGCATTAGATCACTCTGGATCTACTCTTGGTCACCATTTTCCATTTTTTTTTTATGAACTCCCATTGAGTTCCATGTTTTTTTTTCTACACCAATTAGAGAGAGGAATTTTAGATCTGAAACACTGAGGACTTCCAAGAACCCATCCCACTAAGGAGAACCAGAAAACACCTTTCTTGTTTTCCTCTCAGGTGCCCCATTCTTTAATATAATACAAATCAGTCTTTTAAACACTTTGTTCTTGTCTTGTCTATTGGATGCATGGAGCCATATTATATTTTATCTGCTTAATGTCTTTTTGTGCTTAGATCTGAATTTGTGCAGCAGACTTAAAGATATTTTGCAACCATAATCGATGTTAGGGCTATTTGTTATGCGTAGCTAAAGTGACCTGTCCTGAATTACCACATCTCAAGACCATGGTTAATGAAACGTTTCCAGAATCCGACATCCCAGTCCATGTCACCATACTGGATTCTATCCCAAAACTTAAGAACTTGCGCACCAATCACCCTTGTTCTTTGTGCAATTTCCATGGCCACTATACCCACCTTTGCCCCCGCCTTGATGAGTATCGTGCTTCTTTAGCCACATACCGCCAATTCGAAGCTGCCCTCGCCCGTCATCCTTCTTCCCTCACTCTGGACCCCCTGTCTACTACGATTACCATTTCTCCTCCTGATATTGAAATAACCGACACTTCAGCTACCATTTCCTACCTTTCCTCATCACCGCAATTCTCGGATACCAACCCCTTAGTACCTTCCCCCGACGCTTCGCCTCATCATTCAACTGCTCACTCTGTCACCTCACATGACATCGTACCTGTGAGCCCTTCCCATCACAATCAAGAGTCTCATCCCTCTACCTCCTCAGGTCAACCTCTTCCATCCTCTCTTCCCATCTTCCAGTCCGATGAAGACATCATGGAAGCCATGACCAACCCTGATTTTCCATGGGACGATATGCAACATCGTGCATATTTCCTCCCACATCAATCCCATGACCAATATTACCTCGAATCCAAAGACTTCATTCCTGATAAAGTTGATTGGTTCAAAAACCCCATCCCTGCACCTGACGCTTTCGAAGAAGGTAATATGGCTAATATCTCTCCCACCATCAAAATCAACATTTCTATCAAGCCAGGTATTGAAGAACATATCACCATGGGTGCCCAATTCAGTCCAGAAGAAATTGAAGCCTACACGAAACTCTTCAAAGAATTCCGTGATGTTTTCGCCTATTCATACTCCGAAATGCCCGGACTTGATCCTGCCATTGTCGAACATCACATCGACACATGGCCTGATGCCGTTCCAGTTCGTCAAAATTTGAGACCCATCCATCCTTCTAGACGTGAAGCCATCAAAGCTTAAATCGGCAAGCTCCGACAGGCTGGTTTCATTTACCCCATTGAATATACCACTTGGGTGTCTAACCCAGTTCCCGTCCTCAAAAAACAAGGCACCATTCGTGTTTGCACCGACTTTCGCGATCTGAACAAATCTTGTCCAAAAGACAACTTCCCCACACCATTTATTGACCAAATCATCGATGAGTGTGTGGGGCACAAGATTATCTCCTTTATGGATGGCTTCTCCGGATACAACCAAATTGTTATCCATCGTGCTGATCAACTTAAAACCGCGTTCATTAGTTCGTGGGGCACTTTCGCATACCGAGTCATGCCATTTGGCCTTAAAAATGCTGGCTCCACCTTTCAACGAGCCATGTCGTATTGCTTCCATGACTTAGCCCATATCATTCTTGCCTATTTAGACGACCTTACTGCACGGTCTAAACATCGGGCCCAACACCTTCATGACCTGCGTATGATTTTTCTCTGATGCCGCAAGTATAACATTCGCCTTAATCCTTTGAAATGTGTCTTCTGTGTTCCCGCCAGTCGTCTCCTCGGCTTCATCGTGTCTAAAGACGGGATAACTCTCGACCCTTTGAAGGTTCAAGCCATTCTTGAACTTCCTCTGCCCCGTACCTTACACCAGCTACAAAGTCTCCAAGGCAAAGCTAATTTTCTTCGCCGATTCGTTCCTGACTATGCCACTACCGCACACGGCTTCCTTAGACTTCTTCGATCTCACACCCATTTTGTCTGGGATACATACGCTCAAGAGTCTTTTGATGCCCTCAAGCATGCTCTCACATCTGCTCCCTTGATCCGTCCCCCTGACTTTGACCGAGATTTCATTCTATACATCTCCGCTTCCACCTATTCGGTTTCTGGTGTCCTTATCTAGTAGGATGATAACGGTGTCGAACATGTGATCTATTATGTCAGTAAGAACCTTTCCGGTCCACCTGTGTCCTACTCGCATGAAGAAAAATTAGCACTAGCTGTCCTGTTCTCGGTCCAAAAATTGCGTTATTATATCCTCATGCGTTCCACCAAGGTTGTGACTGATTCCAACCCCATGGCTTTCCTATTGAGTCGCCGCATCCTCAATGGGAAGTACGCCCGTTGGGTCATTATTCTCCAAGAATTCGAACTTGAATTTGTCACCCCAAAAAGTAAGAAAGGTTTAGTCCTAGCTGAACTCATTTCTGATTTGCCTACCTGGACGCAAGATACTCCAATTAATGACGCTCTTCCCGATGAACATTTGTTTGCCATCACCACCGACGACCTTGGTACGGTGATATCCTTACTTACTTGTGAACCCAAAAGTTCGCCCTTCACCTTGATTGTGATGCTCGACGACGTATCCGACACCAAGCGTCTCGCTATCTTTTAATCGACGATGACCTTTATCGTCGCGACGTAGATAATGTCCTTCGTCGTTGCCTCACCCATGCTGAAGCCGAGCAAGTCCTAAATGCCTGTCATAGTGGCGCTTTTGGCGGCCACCTCTCCGGCCTCGCCACCGCCCAAAAAATCATGCGTGCTAGGTATTTTTGGCCTTCTCTCTTCAGTGATTGCATTGAAGCAGTCAAACACTGTTCCAATTGCCAACATTTCGCCTCAAGGTGCGAGCTCCTCCCGCTCCTCTCCATCCTGTCGTCAAAGCTGGTCCTTTTTGCAAATGGGCCATCGAATTTATGGAATGTAGACCTCCATCTGCTGGTAACCACAAATATATCATCGTGGCGGTTGACTATTTCACTAAATGGGCTGAAGCTATGCTTACGTTCAACAATACGGCAGCCAATGCAGCCCTATTTTTCTTTAACCATGTCATTGCTTGCTTTGGCGTTCCAAAACAATTAGTCTCAGACCATGGCCGACATTTCAAAGATCAGATTTGGCATGAGCTCTCCTCCCTATTGGGTTTTGAACACCAATACTCATCTTCCTATTACCCCCAAGGTAATGGTCAAGTCGAGGCGGTTAAAAAAATTCTTAAGACCATGCTTCAACGCACGGTGAATAAGCACAAAACCAATTGGCATCTCATGCTCTTCCCTGCTTTGTGGGCCTATCGTACTTTTGTTAAAACCACCACCAGTTTCACTCCTTTCCACCTTGTCTTTAGCGAGGAGGCCGTCTTACCAATCGAGTGTGAAATCCCTTCCCTTCACTTGGCCGTCAAACTTCTCCCTGATACCCAACCTCTAGAACAATGGCTTATCATGCTTGAGCACGCCTCTGAAGACCGTCATGTTGCACTGCAAACACTCGAAGCGGCCAAAAAGCGCACCAAGGCTCAATATGACTGAAAAGTACAGCTGCGCACCTTTCATGAAGGTGACCTTGTTCTAGTATATGACCAGGCCCACGATACCCTTGGTCATGGGAAATTCAACTCATTGTGGCTAGGTCATTACATCATCAGTAAAGATCTTGGGAAGGGAGCATATATTTTAGAGGAATTTGAAGGCCACCCCCTTCCTAATCCTCGCAATGCACTCTATCTTAAGAGATATTACCCTTATCATTTCCTACTCGAAATGCATGTTTTATCTCCTTGTAGATAGCCAGCATAGGTTTGTTTTTCTCATTCACTACTTCACCAGGACACATGTTTCCCACAAAGTCTTTCTTTCCCTCTTCTCCAAATTGGATTTCCTCACTTACAACACTTTTTTTTGGGGCACCGCTTGGCCTCCATATTTATTCTTGTTTGTGTCGATTTCCATCATGAGATACCATTTTGTACTCATGTTTTTCGGGTCCCCCTTGGACCTTTCATCATTTCTTCCTGATCATTAGTGTCTCTTTGTTCGTCGCTCTACTATTTTCCCTCGTGCCTTAGTCAGGGTTCCCTTATTGCCTCACCTATGGCGGACCTAGTTCTGTCGACATCAGCTCATTTACTCCAGAAGTCAGGTCTAGGGGACAATGTACCTTGGTTCAAGCTCTTCCTAGCATGATCGTGATATATACACTTGATGGTCCAGTGACGCAACAACATCTATTGGTGATTCCCGGGCATGTGTGAGATGTCTCAACCCTCATGAGGGGGTGGCCCTGCAGGTAGCCCCCCACATGTCCGGCTGACTTCATTTCCACCCTTGATGCAGCTCCTCCCATTTGATGATATCAGCCTCAACCGCTTGTGGCGCCTCTTCGATTTGCACGTATCAGTCAGAGTTTGCGAGCCCTTCCCTGCGTGTAGGGGGCATTTGGGTGTATTTGTATCTCATGTACTACCATATTATTGTATAAGTCCTGACGATTATTCCAGGCATCACATGTATGTGGGATTCATCATGTTATTTATCTGGCTCATGTTTAGGCCAACATATGCTTCATTATTGCGTTCCGTGGTTTTCCGGGTGCCTTATTCTTTGTACTTTGTCTTAGCGGGCATAGGTATGCCTCCCCCGCCGCCTTTAGCATAGGTACCACTTCATATACTAGAGACTTGTTGCACCTGTAAGTCTCATCTCCTCAGGGTCTAGTCCTTTAGCACATCAGACAACATCACATTCCTCTCTCTCACTTTCCTTTCGTCATCTAGTGATTGAGTTCTTACAACGTACTTCGGTCATACGATTTGCTCCTAAAACTCGTACGTTGGGGGGCAATCTGTTACACCATTTTTTTGGTCATCTAACCTATTATCATTAGATGAACCCAAGTACACCATGCAAGACCAATTTTACCCTAAGTAAAATTGCTTTCACCACATTTGTCTATATTGCATGGTCATATTTAACCCAAAATAAGGAAATCAATTAAATAAATCATTATTTATTGGATTATTTCCTAAGAATAAGTTATTTAAATCATTATTTAAATAATATTCTTAGTTAAATTTGACTAAATCAAATATAAATAATTAAATAAACCATTATTTATTTAATTATATTCCCCTCATTTCCCTTAAAGAATAAATAAATCATTTATTTATTTGTTATTTACAAATAAAGGAATTGACCCAAGTAAAAAACCCTTTTCCCTCCAACAAATATAATAAAATATTCCTAAAGGGTGATTCTAGAATTTGATTAATAATATTTTATTCATGCACCGAGTTCTAGAACACCCCAATGTTTTGTTATAAATAGAAGGGTTTTCCCCATTCATTAGTCACCTTCATTGCATTAGATCACTCTGGATCTACTCTTGGTCACCATTTTCCATTTTTTTTTTATGAACTCCCATTGAGTTCCATGTTTGTTTTTCTACACCAATAAGAGAGAGGAATTTTAGATTTGAAACACTGAGGACTTCCAAGAACCCATCCCACTTAGGAGAACCGGAAAACACCTTTCTTGTTTTCCTCTCAGGTGCCCCATTCTTTAATATAATACAAATCATTCTTTTAAACACTTTGTTCTTGTCTTGTCTATTGGATGCATGGAGCCATATTATATTTTATCTGCTTAATTTCTTTTTGTTCTTAGATCTAAATTTGTGCAGCAGACTTAAAGATATTTTGCAGCCATAATCGATGTTAGGGATATTTTTTATGCGTAGCTAAAGTGATCTTTTACGACGAAAGATTCATACTAACATTTGCAATAATAGGAATGCTAGTTAGCAAGCAAACAAGTATTTACAAGATTTCAAATTCAGTAGCAGTTTCAAATGGAAATATGACCCCTTGGGAGTCATAATTAAGTTAAGAGTCAAATTCAAATTGACCCCTTTTATTCATAAGTCAAATCCTAAGGTTAAAAAGTATTCCAACCAGTCAGAGTGGTTGGAAAATACTTTACAAGAGGTGGAGAAGCAGGTTGATACTAGTTCCATCCTACTTACTCCAACCCCACAAGACATGATCTCAAAGAGGCCAAGAGAGGAAGGTTCTTATTCTGCAAAGACTACTTCTGATACCAAATTCAAGCTAATGCAAAGGAAAAAGACAAAAATGAATCCAGTGATTGAATAGGAAGAGATAGTTGAAACAGTTGAAGTCATTGATACTGATATAATTGTCAAAGATAATGCACCTCCAATAGTTTTAGAAGAAACACATCAGCCATCAACATCCTGTGCACAAATAATTCAGAAGCAACACAGTGCAGAGGTTTCATCATGAAGAAAACCAGTGGACAAAGAGAAAGATATAATGGAAAAATACAAAGAAATTAAAATGAAGAATGAAGCATTGAAAGCTGTAACTTATGCCCAGTATTGGAAAAAAACTCCTACTGACCAAAACAGATTACGTTCAACCTTTGATTAAAAAACTAGAAATATGCAAATGAAATTTTTACAGCCAACAGTGCAGGCTCCAAAATCATTAGCAGATTACAAGAAAACAACCTTTAAAGTTCTTTCTAAAGATGTGCATCCTATATATCAGTTTGAGTTTCATAATCAAGCAGGAGAAATGATCTATTCCACTATGAAAAACAAGGCTTTAAGTGTCCGAAAACTACAAAATTCTCTAGAAAATATCAGAACACAATTAAAACTAGAGAAAGCCTCTTCACAAGCAAAGGATAACAGGATAAAATCACTTGAAGAATTGGTCATGGAGTTTGGATATAATCCAAAGGATATCAAAGCAGCAGAAGAGCTTATCAAGAAGAAGAATGCAGACATAAATGAATTGAATAAATAGCTGAAGTTACCTACAACAGAGCATCCACAAACTAAATAAGTTTTGGATAATGAAAATCAGAAGGATGAAATGATGAATCTCATCATTCAGTTGATAGCTCAACTGAAAGAGATGGAAACTAAAATGGAAAAATTAGTGCAGGAAAAGCAAGCCAACATGGAATCAGTTCCTATTACTGCCATTCCCATAGCTTCAACATCAGCGTTAGTGGCCACATCAGCTCGATTATTCTAAATTTATGTAGATGTTCTATGCTTGATGCAACTTTAATTTATCTTCAATTCCAGACAACAATCACATAAACAATAAAGTAAAATGCTGATTGAACATACGAGTAGATCGACAGAAGACAAGCCAGAAATATATATTTGTGTTGGTGCATTACGGTGGTCAACGAGATGCTTCAACTAGCAAAGTCTCAATATGGTCAGCTAACCAGCAATGTCACACAACCCTCAGGACAACCAAACGGTCAAATCAAAAGTCAACTCCAGAAAATTCAACGGTCAATGCAAACAACAGATGCAGCTAGGTCAATGCTGAAAAGTCAAAGTCAACATCTTGCTTCGAAAATAGTGCCAAAAAATGCAGATTAGGGAAATCAAATTTCTGGGAGATTTTCGGGTCATATTGACCTTGCGTTGACCAAAGTCAATGTTGGTCAAAATTGCTGCAGAAACCCTAGACCGAATTCAGAAAATTGCTGCTGCCAGATTTCCCACATGTGGAGAGAGAAGAGACTCCAAGTGATCGAACCAATCAGATGAGGAGAGAGAGATGTGTGAGGATGAGATCAGTGAAATTTCCTCCAATGTTGACCTTATTTATATCCATCATTGAGGTGTGTGACACATCTTGCTGGGGTACAAAACCTTATAGCCGACCCACACATATTTTGAATAGATTAAAAATAAATTCAAAATAAATGTTTTGCTCATCGGATCAAGATGATATTTAGATTGATATTGCACCTCTTCGAAAGAGGAACCCAATAAAAATATTGGTATCTTCATCTGAGCATCACAACATGGAGTTTGGACCTAGTTGTTAAAAATTAACACTCGCTCTCAACTAGGGAGAACTCCATCCACCTGTGCAATCGAAACATCGTGCATCATCCCACCGTAACTTGCTTTGCTGGCTTCTTTATTTTAGAAAAAAAGTGGGTCAGCCACAAAGACATTATTCCCAGCTGACAGATTCAATGCAAAGGTCTAAAACCTCTATAGGACTCACAAAGAGTCTCATACCAACCCGAAGTTGGTTTACTTGACCTGAAGTCAGTTGAAGGTCCGAAACCTCACTAGGACTCAAGTGAGTCATATACTAATCTGAAGTTAGTTTCACTGACCCGAAGTCAGTTGGAGGTCTGAAACCTCACTATACTTGATCCCAGATCAAGTGGTTGGACCATGCCATCCTAGATAGTGAGTACAACAATATATGATGTGTTCATCAATATTTGCTACTAGTCTCTAGCTTTTCTCACCTCACTGGCCAAATGAGAGGTACTTCCCATGAGTCTGGAACTCAAATGGGTAGGATGCATACGGGGCACAAATCATGAGAGGTAAACAAAATCAATTATGATAACAGTGGGGCAGAAGCACACCAACAAGGTTCGGCAAGCTTAGCTCTGTGGTTGCTTATAGCTCTGAGAAGCTATCCCCAAAGCCCCCCAGAGCTCCAAGAGCTCATTGTCCAACATGACCTTCAAAATAGGGTCGTTCCACGATACCAAGATTCTCATGGAAGGTCAGGAACTTGACCTTCCCTAGGGGCATTGTGAGAATATCTGTGACCTTCTCATCAATTCCTATATGATCGAGCCTTACGGCGCCTCGCTGTACCATATACTAGACAAAGTGGTACTAGCCATCAACATGCTTGGATCGATCATGGAACCCGGGATTCTATGACAAATTAATCCCCATATGGTTATCACAAAGGATAACGGTGGCATCTACACATGCTCTAATAACTCATTGAAGAGATTTCACTTCCAAGTGACTTCACAACAGGCCATACATGTTGCAATGTATTCGGCCTCAGCGGTGCTCAAGGCTATCGACTTCTGTTTTTTGCCCGAAGCAGATATAAGTGTGAAGCAACATCCAGATGTGCTCTTGCGATCCACCACACTGCCAACCCAATCAGAATCAATATATCCATGGAGTGTCATGCTCCCGATAGTGTATCTAAGCCCATGGTCTATCGTGCCCCAAAGATATCTCAATAGTTTCTAGGCACCAACCCAGTGAAAGTGATGAGGCTCAACCATATGTGGACTCAAAGTGTTCACTGCAAAACATACGTCCGGAAGGGTGTTCACTAAGAACATCAGGGCCCCTACGAGTTGAAAATACTCAGTAGTATTTTCTAACACAGGCCCAACAACGCTGCCACTCAACTTCATAAATTTGAGCTCCATTGGTGTCGACACGGACTTACAATCCACCATACCAAATCTTTCCAGAAGCTTCACAATGTATTTTCCTTGAGAAAGGAAAATCTCGCTAGGTCTCTGCTAAACCTCCAGGCCTAGGAAGTAATGCATCAATCCTAGGTCCTTCATCTTGAACTCAGCAGTGAGATCCCTCTTGCACTGATGAATGAGAGGGTCAAAACCTGTCAGGAAGAGGTCATCTACAAAAACACCAGAATGAGAGGTTTTCTCTATCAACCTTGAAGTAAAGGTTCAGATTAGCATTACTATGAGAAAATCCCAGCTTCATCAGGTAGTTATCTATCCTCTCATACCAAGCTCTGGTTTCTTGCTTCAACCCATATAAGGCTTTCTTAAACCTGTAGACATGGGTGTCCCGATCCTGGACTTCGAATCCCAGAGGTTGCTCCACAATCACCTCTTCCTTTATCGCACCAGAAAAAATGCGGTCTTCACATCCATCTGATGAAGACTCCATCCTTGCATAGCAACAAGGGATATGATAGATCGAATGGTGGTATATCGGGCCGCAGGTGAAAATATATCATCATAGTATATGCCTTCCTTTTGAGAGAAGCCACAGACAAAAAATCTTGCCTTGAACTTTTCAGCACTTCCATCAGATCCATGATTGATCTTGTAGAGCCATTTCGAGGTGACAACTTCTTTGACCTCCGGTCTTGGAACCACATCCCAGACATCATTATTCATAATCGACTCATATTCTTCGTGCATAACATCCTTCCAGACTTGATGCTTTACGACTTCTTCAAAAGATCCAGGCTCAGATTGTATGATAGTACTCATGGCTGCTAGATACCCTTGGTATCTATTTGGATTCTTGCTTTCACGGAATGTACCCCTTGGGGCCATATGTCCCTCGGCATCCTTGAGAGTGTCCCTAAGCCATGATGGTCTCTTTCCCATTGAAGGAGGTGGATCAATCAGGTCCATCAGTCCTTCTTGATTTCCAGGCCTTGCTTCATGATTTTCCTCAGATCTCGGAAGATTGACTACTTTCCTCAGGGAAGAATCTTTGTCAAAGGTAACATCGTGGCATATATCCACTTCCCTTTGAAGAAGCACATAGACTATATAATCCTTTGAAGTTTTGCTGTAGCCCATAAAAATTGTGGTCTCCCTCTTGATGCCAACTTCTCTGCAAAATTTCTTGAACTCGTTCGTCTCATATTCAGTGCCATTATCGGTCCTCAATATCTTGATCTTCTTCCCTGTTAGATTTTCCACCAAGGCTTTGAAGGTACATAACCACATGAAATCATCATCCTTATTCTTCAAGAATTATATCCAGGTTTTGCGAGAGAAGTCATCTGTGAATGTCATATAATTATAACATCCTCCCAAGGATGTCATGGGAAACATACCAGACATATCAGAATGTATCAATTGCAAGACATTAGATGTATTTGTGACACTTGAGGGGAAAGGTCCCCTTATATGATTTCCTTCGGCACAACTCTGACATACACCTTCATGATTATTATTTTCACTCATATGTACATAGAAGCCTGGAAGGGAGGGCTAGGGTAGGAAATTATTCATGTTATTATTTGAGAACTCGGGCATCCCCATCACCACCTTCCTTGCTTCAGGAAGGGCTTTGTAGTGAAGGTGTCCAAACCTTCGGTGTCATAGTTAAGTCTGTCGGATAGTATCACACGTCATCACTCCTAGTGGAATTCCTCCAACCTGGTAGAGTGTATCAACTCTAAACCAAATCATGATAACTTCCTTGAAGCTCTTCTTCCACATGTGCACCTTCCCAAAAATGAGTGCCACATTGAAACCTTTGTCTTCCATGGCCGATATAGACACAAGGTTCTTCTTCAAATCAAGTACATAGAGTACATCTTGTAAGCAGAGGACTTGTCCTTGAGAAAGTGCTTCCTTGAATCCCAGTGATGTGCCTTGAGGCACCACTATCTATCAACCTAACATCCATAGTGTCAGGTGGAGATGCAACAGAGAGGGAAGATACAAGAATGAATTCATTTCTTTTATCAACAATATTTGATTCCTCATACCTGGAATTTCTTGACCTTTTGAAAGGTTGACCATTTCCACCGGAGGGAGCCTTCCTCTTCCCCTTGAACCTGTTGTTCCTTTGATTTCCATTCCTCCGATTGTTGTTGTTGTCATCATCATCAAGAGAATCCTTCTTGAAAGGGAATTATCTAGCATAGTGACCTGGCTCGTGACAAGTGTAACACTTGCCCTTCTTTCCTTGGGCCCCTGCTCTTCCTTTGCTCCTTGGACCACCAAAGTTATTATTCTTAGAATGAGCAGTGAAGGCAACATTTCCTTCATTTTCATATTCCTTCATCCTTATCTCTTCTTGTACACATCTCGATAATACTTCTTCAAAATCAGGTATGACATTATTATAGAGAAAGGTAGTGTTGAATACATGCCATTTGGATGAGATGCCTACAAGTGCGGTGAGTACCATATCTCGACAACTATTGTCTCCCCGATAGCCAGTATATTATTCCTGATCTTGGCCAACTTCAGAAAATATGATTGAACAGACTTATCCCTACCTTTCTTCAGATTATTCAATTGATTCTTGAAGAATAAGACTTGATTCGCATTTTCGGACTTTAACATGTGGACCAAATTATCATACATATATTTGGATGTGCCCAACTCAGAGATGTAGGAAACCAAACTCTTATGAATTGAGTCCTTGATCATCAACTTTGCTTTGATTTCCCCCTTTTTGTACTTTGTTTTGGCAGCAGCGATTGCAGTGGATGGAGGCTCTGGGATTTTACCCTACACATAGTCCATGACATCTTGGTCTTCCAAATTAAGATCCAATTTCATCTTCCAAGCATGGAAGTGATCCTTCTCAGTCAATTTTTCGTCAGCCTTAAAGCCATTGTAATTTGAGGAACCCATCCTCTTCTTCGGTGATTGCTACAAACTAGGGATTTTTCTTCGCCTTAGCTTTGATACCATGTAAATTTATGTATATGTTCTATGCTTGATGCAAATTTAGTTTCTCTTCAATTCCAGACAACAATCACATAAACAATAAAGTAAAATGCTGATAAAACATACCAATAGATCGAAAAAAGACAAGCCAGAAATATATATCTGTGTTGGTGCATTACGACAGTCAACTGGATTCTTCAACCAAAAAAGTCTCAATATGGTCAGCTAACCAGCAATGTCACACAACCCTCAGGAAAACCAAATAGTCAACTCAAAATTCAACCCCAGAAAATTCAACGTTGTTAGTCAACGGTCAACGCAAACAACAGTAGCAGCTAGGTCAATGCTGAAAATTAAAATTCAACGTCTTGCCTCGAAAATAGTTCCAAAAAATGCGGATTAGGGAAATCAAATTTCTGGGAGAGTTTCGGGTCAAATTGACCTTGCGTTGACCAAAGTCAATGCTGGTCAAACTTGCTGTAGAAACCCTAGACTGAATTCAGAAAATTTTTTGCTACTAGATTTCCCACGTGTGGAGAGAGAAGAGACTCCAAGTGATTGAACCAATCAGATGAGGAGAGAGAGAGGTGTGAGGATGAGATGAGTGAAATTTCCTCCAACATTGACCTTATTTATATCCATCATTGAGGTGTGTGACACATCTTGCTGGGGTACAAAACCTAAAGCCGACCTGCACATATTTCAAATAGATTAAAAATAAATTCAAAATAAATGTTCTACTCATCGGATCAAGATGATATTTAGATCGATCTTGCACCTCTCTGAAAGAGGAACCCAATAAAAATATTGGTATCTTCATCTAAGCATCACAACATGGATTTTGGACCTATTTGTCCAAAATTAACAATTATCTACAGCAGTCCCAGTTACTAATGCAGTTCCAGTGACAACAGAAGTTCCGACTACTACTACTACTACATCAGCAACAACAACAGTAGTTCCAACAACCCATCCCAGTGATGAGGCAAGTAAATTGATTAAGGAAATGCAAGACATGTCAATTAAAACTACTGAGATCAATAAGATCAAAGAACAAGTGAAAAATTTAGAAGATGAAAAGAAATTGGCTGAAACACAAAAATCAAACAGATTAATTGAAATAATTCATAAGTTAGAAAAGGAGTTATCACTGAAAGAGCCACTAGCCCAAGAAAAATAGTAGTTGTGGGCCAATAACACTAACTTAGTTAATGATATTTGGCCTTCTATACAATTTATATTTGAACATAAGGAATTGATAAAGGAGGTTAGTGATGCAATCCAAAAGTTCAATGAAGAGCTTGGAAAGAAATCAGAGGAAGCCACAAAGGTAATAAAATTCCTAAATTATAAAAACAAGAAAGAATTAGAATAACTTGGGATAACGGAGAGACAATAGAACATCTTAGAGGTGAAGAAAGTGATTTCTAAGAGAAGTATGATGATACGTCTTGAAGATAAATTCCAAACAATGGAGCTTGCAGTAAATAGATTTATGAACAAATTTGATGTTTTGAGGCAGAAAGGTGTGCTGAATCCTTTGTTGATTAATGATAAACTAATGAGGCATGAAGACTATGATAAAAAGAACATGGAAGTAGCTAAAGAGACTTCCAACAATTCAACAATGAAAGGAGTTCCTACAGGAAAAGTACTCCTTCAGAATTTAGAGAACTTCTTCTTCCTTCAACATGAGGTAAATCACCTTTTTGTGAATAAGCCTACATTTTCCAAGTATAATGAGGCTGATGAAATTTATAGGAGGATGGTAAAAATCAAAATTCTAGATGAAGAAGCCCGGGAAAAATGGTGTGATTTACTGTGACAGGTAAAAGAGAGATAAGGTAAAAGAGTAAATAGAGTAGTCAGGTAAAAGGAAACTCACAGAGTTAAAGAGCAGGCAGATAAAGAAAATACGGGTTAAAGATAAAGAAAGATGAAGACATATGAAAGATACAGTCAACGAGAAAGAGACAGCCAGCGTGAAAGACAACAAATATCAAAGAAGCAAACAATAAATCAAATAAATAGGGACATCTTGCATTTAGTTTAATAGTTGTCTCTATTTTCTTGCATGAAGACATTTTATTTTCCTCAATTAAATCCTAAATCAGTTGATAGGGTATTTTGTAATAAGTTGTATAAATACTTCATAATTCGAAGTATCAAGGGTCAATTAAGTGAGGATTTCTGCATATTTCTATAGCTAATAGATCTATTTACCAGAGGGTTATTGTAATCATGTCTAGTTGACAGACATGAAAAGTAATAACGGCATTTCTTTACAGGATTCATATGTTGAGCTACTTCAGTGAAGTATATTTCAATTGCTCATGTTATTTTCTTAAGTATTCCATAAACTTGCATGTTTTCTAAATTTAAATGTTATAACAGGAATTTTATTGCAGAACTTGTTTAAATACACTCTGTTTTGAACTGTTATCCATTTTCATGTTTTCTTCTGATATCTGGTTTAAAGAATCCTTGATTTCTCTTTGATCCCGATTGACCTCCTTCACCTTCGTTCACTATTCGGTTTAAAGAATCCTTAACTTCTCCTTGATCCTGATTGAAAACCACTTCACCACTCAGCCTTAAGATGTTATTTTGTTCAGCTATCCTCCCCTGTAACATTTCCTTTAGAATTTGACCCTGTTTTTTTTTAAAGCACTTTGACTCCATATCCCAATGGAAAATGAAAAGGCATCTATCCATTTAAATCATTAATTCCATTAATCAACCAATCAATCAATAAAAAACAAATCAATCTTACATAACTAGCCTAAAATCAATTAAAACAACAAAGTTATATCATTAAGAGAGAGCCCTCTCTGAGCATCAGAAAGGCTAGATCCTAATCTCCAAAAGTGGTTGATAGTTACCTCTAATATTTATTTAAAGACACATAACAACCCTTGGAAATTTTTGGAGTGATAACACCCAACATCCCCAACAATGTGTGCTTCCTGTGCACTATAGATCTGAGGCCTACCACCCTGATATTGTGTACAATATCTCTTGAGATGCTCCTTACCACATATCCAACATTCCAAGCATTTGGTACAATCACCTCTATTCTGCTGCCCTCCAGGTTGTGACCCATGTCTTTGTCTAGCTGCATTGAACTTCTTATAAGGTGCAGCATTCTATTTCTCTTCTGCATTATGAGGCCTTATTCTTTTCTACTGCCATTTACCTTTACCTTTATATTTCCCTTTCCATCCTTGCTAAGATTCTGTCTTACACTTTGATTGCTCATAACAAGGTTTTAATTTCCCAATAACTTCGTCGAGTGACCGAGGCTCATCACACTCAATATGATCTCTAAATGATAATGGAAATCCACTGAAAAACCACTAAAATTTAGTCTTTTCGTCCTTAAGATACAGTACATACCTCAATATCTCTAGGAACTTAGTCGTATGCTCTTCATCTGTCATCGGTCCCATCTAAAGCTCATGGAATTCATTTTGTCGTAGTTGGTGAGCCATGGTATTGCACCGAGAATGTTGCAACTCCCAGGGGCCGCCCTACTTTACTTTATCAACCTGGGGTTCATGAAAAATTTGAGGTGAAAGTGTTATATACACAGTAGATGCATTTTTTTCATGTCATCGTCTTCTACTTCACAAAAGGGTGCTATTTATTAAATTATTATAACAACTGGAAAGTAAATTGCTGGAAGGAAATGACAGAAAGGAAACTGAACTAAATTACTAGAAAAAAATTCCAAGAATGACACTAATTTAATTTGCAGAAAACAGATAGTAGAAATGAAATTAGCTCTAAACCAAACTTAACTTGGCCAAATGACTAAATGCACTCTACCTATCCTATGATCTATCTACCATACTCCTATCCATGCAACTAAACTATCCATGCCTTAATTTTAATTAAAGAGAATTAATTCACAACTTAGAGGGAAGAAAAAGGTCTAAGAGGGCTAATGGGGGGTTTAACACATGAGATGAGGTTTGGAAGCAGAAAGAGGGGGTTAGACCCTTAGAGAACTTTATGATAGTGTGAGAAATTGATTTGGAGTGGACATAGGGATTAAACCCTTTGGAAACCTTATTATAACTCAAGAAATGACTTCGGAGCGAAAATAACTCAGAAATGCGATGGAAGAATGCAATGGATAGAAAAAGTTGTGATGTGCGATGTCGCAATCGCAACTTTGCAATTTTAAATGGATGCCAGTAAGGAATTAATAGAATGAAATAAATGGTGTGCAGTGTGAAGAGTGATGTGGTGGGTTGCGAATCGCAATATCACAAGTTTACAAGGATAATGGTAAGGCTTAACGAGAATAAACTAAATGGTGCGCAATGCGAAGTACGAAGAGTGACGTGGTGGGTCATGAATCGCAATATTGCAAGTTTACAAGGATATCGGTAAGGCTTAACAGGAATAAAATAAAATGTGTGAAGTGTGATTTGCGTTGCGGTAAAGGTTGCGGGCGGTGATTTATGATGTGATAAGTTCTGCGGGATGTGATTTGTGATGTGGTAAGTTATACAGGATGCGATTTGCGATGTGGTAAGTTCTGCGAGATGCGATGTGCGATGGGATGACATGGCAGTGGAAAAAGCTAAGAGTTGCGATTTGAGATTTTGCAATCGCAAAGAATGAGCGGTGAGTGTTAACGGTAGAAGTTAACTTGAGCGAAGTGCGATTTGCGATTTCACAATATCGCAATTTTAAGGAATGGGCGATAAGTGTTAAGATAATCGTTAAATGTTGCGATTGCGAAGTGAAACACACAGTGGCGGGAGTCTCGAGGAGAAAAGGCGGAGGTTTGGTTTTTGGTGGTTTTGTATGGTTTTTCACGTGTTTTCGTAAAAATGGTAAGCTGGCTGTGAACAGAGAAAAACAAAGAAATAAGGCTGAAGATATTTAGGGTGTTCAAAATAAGGTAAGTGCAGCGCTAAGGTGAGAAGTAAAGAAGGGAAATGGAAGCGTAAGAGCAGTACTCAAAAGTGAAGCACACCTGCGGATTCATGTATGGGAAACAGATAGAAATGTAGGATGAAATAGTGAAGGAAAGGCTTGGAATTGGTAATACAAATTCTTCCCCGAACTTGAATAGAAAGAAATTTTGGCCTGTGGGAAGGTCTGCCCCTACTCGAACTCTATTGACAGAGATGAGAGGGGGGAGACTTGACTAGAGTTTTGGAGTTTTTTCTCTATTTCACTATGCATAAAAAATTAAAACTACAACAACACAAAAACTAAATAGCAATGAAACTTACCAAAAGTAGATCTAAGTTAAATGACAGAGGAAAAACTAGCTAAATGACATAAAGGAAAAGATAATAACAACAAAGAAGCTAAGGCACATGGATTGGGCCCTAACCCACAACCCTAGACCTCTGAACTTAAATCAATCAAATGAAATCAGTCTGCTCATTTCATAAAAGAATAACTGCATACATCTCTGAAATTTTTGATCCCTCAATAAAACAAAAAGCTTCAATATTTCACAATAATAATTCTGAATGGAAGCGAGACTAGGATAAACTAAACCGTCCTAGCTCTAGCTCTGCTCTATTTATTCTATAGGGCAGCTAACAACAGCTCCCTATAAAATGGTGATTGAGTCCACTGGACTCCAAGTAAACCAAGACTGAGTGCTCTCCTCTTTGAGTTGCTCGGCTGCCTCTGGAATTCGAATTGTTGGAGAGAATCCTTGGGGATCCTTTGACTGCTTGTGGAATTTGAGTTGCTGGAGAGACTCTTTAGGATCCTTCGACTACCTTTGAGGGTGGAAAATCCTCCTATAATTTCTCCTTGCTGTCTCCTCCAAGTCTTTGTGATAAAATATTTATAAAAATGCTTAATAAATCATGATTCTCTCCACTCAACCTTATATTAGGCACTCAGAGTACGTTAGCCTTAATCACCACCTATACTATAAACCCAAATAATAATAAAAATGCAAGAAAAAGAGATCTAAGAAGGAAAAAAGGTGACTATTAAATCCTCCAAATGTGTCTAAAGATGGAGCTCATCGTCACCCCCCTACTGAATGGTTGCTAGTCCTCTGGGCAACTAATCGTCCCCCTCCATTTGCTTCAAAGCTTTGATAACCCCCCTGATTTCCTAAGAAAGAAGTCTAGGAGTTTCCCCAAGGGGATAAAATCCATCATTATTTTCTGCATTCTCCCATTCTCTATCTTGTGCATATGTGTCCTCTTCATCAGTCAGCCCTAGTAGCAAAGGTGGGCTAAGCTTTAGTCCCAACCATCGGATCTTTTTGGCCTGCATGAACCTCTTGTATAATGGTCCCCTTTCCAATGCACCCCTCAGTCTTTCTGGAGTATGATACTCCCTGTTCTTGAGGCTATGTGGGAGGCTGTTCCATCTCCTCTAGCTTGCCATAATGCACTCTTCTTTTATCTGCCTAGAAACATCATCAAAGTGGCCTATCACCTAGTTTTGAGTCTGAAGGTAGCTTTCAACCAGTGCAGGGTCCTTGTCAATCTCTCAATGTTTAAGAATGACTCCTCTTGGGCTGAAAAATTTTGGTTTGATATATAATGGTTCTCTATTTCTTCTTCCCATGACCTTCCATATCTCTTTGGCTCTATTGTCCTCATTCACCATCCAAGATGATAGAGCCATTAACTGCATATCCCCCATTGTAGGATTGGGGTCCCAAATCTCCAGATTTGTCAGCACAAAGTTATGCATGTAAAACTCTGCCATATTTTCCTGATCAACTATGTTGGCTTGATTGTAGAACTTCCTGAATTTCCTACAATCTTGGAAAGGGACTGATCCATGGGAGGATAGAGTGTTGATTTGAAATAGAGGCTATTGTTCTTTGAGGTAAAAAACATATGAGTCAGAGGGGAATCTGTGCTGAAGGGATTTTATGCATAAGTCCGCCATGGTGGCTACTTGGTCCTCTTTTTGCTGCAATTTCTCCTTTAGTTCTACATTCTCTGCCTGTGCCTTCTGCAACTTCTCCTTCAGAGATATTTCTTCGATTATTTCCTCCCCCCTTGGTGATTCTTCAATGATGATCGATCTTAGGGTAGAATTTTCTGGCTTTCTCTGATTCTTGTCAGCTCCGGAATGCCTAGAGGTCTGCCTTTTTATTTTTTCGCTCAGAGGAGCCATGGCGGCAGTTATCTTTGCGCTTAGAGAAGCCATGGCAGATTGTGACGTTGGGTTTTGAGTCTGTGTCTTGCCCAATTTCTACTATCTCTATGAATTCTATGGCCATATATTTTGTTTTGATTTGGCCCTTTGTCTCTCTCTCTCTTCTTCTTCTGGTTCTTCTTGTTTCTCCTGGTTCTTCCTCCTCTTCTTCTGGTTCTGCTTGTTTCTTCTAGTTCTACCCCGACTTTCTTCATTCTTTTTTTCTTTCTTTCTGGTTCTTCTTCTTCGTCTTCAAGTGATGCATGCTTCCGTCCGTCCTCTACCTCTAAAAATTGTCAATTCACTGTTTTGGATGAGACGACATCTCCTTTTATTAGATAAAGCAGTTAAATTTGAAGTACCAATATAACTTTGCTCAACTCCAGTTATGTCGTAGAAAATTGGTTCCTCCTCCCCGTTAATTCAGGATGGACTGTGTGTTTTCCTCCCCTTGTTCTCCTCTACTCCACTGATTTACAAATTTTATTTTGCATGCAAAGGTGGCATGTACTCCCAATTTTATTCCAGCCATACCTCACAGTGGTGGCCGAGCTAACTGGCCACCTTTCTGCCCCTCAAACTCTAAGTCTGCAAATTAATTATTTATGGCTATTATGAATGCGTAGCAAGGGGTGAGAGCTTATACCTGAGTTTACCTATTGTTTCAAAGGTGGTTACAGGAGCTGAAGGTTTGAGACAAGCCTTTTTAGATGCCGTGTTCTTCACCATATTCCTGTTCTCTGAGTGAGCAGCTTGTTGAAGGAGAAAATTTTCTGAATGAGATGCTAATCTTTGTCTTTTGTTTCTCTCTGTTGTGGATGTTGCATGGGGTGCTTGAGATGCCATGGGTGGCATTCTCATTCTCTTGTACTCTGCTATGCAGCTTCCCTTGTTTTCCTTCTTGGAAGTCCATGAACAACTTTGTTTTTGAAGGAACTTCCTGATGTTTGTAGCAGTATGTTTGTGTGCTGCTTCTCTTGCTACATTGTGCTCAGGAATGGAGGAGTGTGGTGTATGGAGGTGATGGAGGAAGTTATGAAGATGAATGGAGTGAATGATGGGATGGAAAACAATATAGAAGAAGGGAAAAGAATATGAATGCTTCCCTATGTTTTCCAGAAACCAGTAACAACCTACAAAACAATAAACACAAAAAAACACAGTGATGCAGATGCATTTTTTTGGTTTTGTTATTTTTTCTTTTTTTTTCGAAAGAAAGTGGGCTGCCCCCCATGGAGGTTTTCAACCGAAAAAATTTCCTTGGGTGGCTCAGAGAGGTTTTCACCCATGGATATTTATTCTTTTTTTCCCTTTTTTTTTTGAGAAAGTGTGCTGCCTCCATCGAGGTTTTCAACCCACAAGGTTAATTTTTTTTTTTTATTTCTTTCAGGAGTGTGGGAAACTATGGAGTTTCCCATCACATACACCTCTCTTCTTATTGAATTGATAAATTCTGCCCTTGACAAAGGCTTCTTGTAAATTTCAAGTCTGTGACCATTGACAAACAAGGGGATCCCTTCCTTATCTATGGTCCTGATTTGAACTGCGCCAATATCAAAGAATTTCTCCATTTTGTAAGGCCCCAACCATCTTGTCACCAGCTTGCCTTTGAAGTATTTAATCCTTGAATCATACAAAAATTCCCAATCTCCTTCTTGGAAGGTATTTTCTTTGATGTTCTTGTCATGCCATGCCTTTCGTTGCAGCTAAACTACCTCTGTGTGAACAAGTGCTTGAATTTTGAACTCATCCAATCCATTCAGTTTCATCAATCTCTCTTTTTGGGCATTTGTTAGATCTATATTTATTTCAACTGCTATTCTTAAATTATTGAATTCAAACTCAACTAAAAGTAGAGCTTTCTTACCATAGACTAGTTCATAAGGAGTGAATCCTATTGTTGTCTTTCAAGTGGTTTTGTAGGCCCAAGTAGCTTCTACCAATCTATCTGCCCAATATTTTCTGCTGTTGCTCACAACGTTGGTGAGGATGCTCTCTAAAGCTCTGTTAGTCACTTCTACTTGGCCATTCGCCTGAGGTTGATAGGCAGTAGAATTTATATGCTTAATCTTGTGCTTCCTCAAAATATTCTCAATGAGGTGAGAGGTGAAATGTGATCCCTGATCAATGAAAATTTCTCTAGGATATCCAAATTTGTAAAACACATTCTCCCTCAGAATTTTTTCTACTTTTTCTTCGGTTGCTACCTTCACTGCTTTTGTTGCAACCCACTTTATCAGGTAATTAGTGCAGACTATGATATGCTTATTTTTTCCGGATGGTGGATCGATGGGTCCAAAAAAGTACATGCCCCACTTGTCAAATGGCTCAAGATCCACCTGAGGGTGTAAAGGCATTTCATCCCTTTGTGTGGGTTTCCCCATCCTTTGGAACTGGTCACACCTGCTGGTGTATCTTCTAGAATCTTGGTGAAGGGTAGGCCAATAGTAACCCGCCTGCAAAGCTTTGTAAGCAGTTATCTTCGCAGCAAAGTGGCATCCACATGGGCTGTCATGAAATTTAGAGAGGATATCAAAAAATTCTTCCTACCTCACACATCTTCTTAGGATTTGATCAGGGCCTATCTTGAAGGGATTCCCCCCAATCCATGTGAAAGGGGCGCTTTTTCTAATGAGTCTTCTCCTCTCCCTGAATGAAAGATTAGGATGGAGTCTTCTAGCAACCAAGTAGTTGGATATATCAACAAACCATGGTGAGAGTGTTGATATAGAAAAGAGGTGTTCATCTGGCAGCCGGTCATCCACCATTCCTTCTTCACCTGCAGCGAGAACTAACCTGGACAAAAAATCTGCAACAACATTTTCCTTTCTAGGTTTATCAACAATAGTCAAATCAAATTGATGTAAAAGTAACAACCATATAATTATTATAGCATTAAAATATGGTTTGTTCATTAAGTACTTGATGGTTGCATGGTCAATGTGAACAAAGATCTGATATTCAGTGACATAATGCCTAAATTTTTTCAATGCATGGACAATGGCCAACATCTCCTTCTTAGTAACAGTATAATTCAACTCGGATTTGGACAAATTATTGTTGATGAAATAAATAGCATAAGGGATTTTGTCCTCCAATTTTCATAATTCTTCCCTGACAGCTTTGTCGAATGCATCAGTGTGGATGTGGAAAGGCAGAGTCCGGTTCAGACCTCGGAGGATGGGGGAAGTAGTCAACTGCTTCTTAATGAGCTCAAAATCCTCTTGACAAGGACCAGACCAAATAAAATTAGAATCTTTGGCCAATAACCCAAATAATGGCAAAGCCATCTTGTTGAAATCTTTGATGAAACTTCTATAGTAACCAGCTAAGCCTAAGAAATTCCTGACAAATTTCTGCTTTTGAGGAGCAGGTACCCTTTTGATGATAATGATTTTTTTTTCGGGTCTACCTATATTCCTGCTTGGGATATGGAGTTTCCTAATACAACCCGTGCTTTCTTCATGAATTCACACTTTTATGGGCTCAAGGAGAGATGCATCTCAATTCACCTTCTTATTACTTTACCCAAATTGGAGAGAGATTCCTCGAAGTCATCCCCATATGGTGTGAAATCATCCATGTAAATTTCGACAAATTCATGGACTAACTCAGAAAATATGCTCAGGAAAGCTCTCTGGAAGGTGGCTGGGGCACTACATAACCCAAAGGGTAGGACTCTATAAGAAAAGGTACCCCAAGGGCAGGTGAAAGTAGTCTTATCCTAGTATTCAGGGCTGATTTGAATCTGATTGTACCCACTGAACGCATCTAAGAAGGAAAATAACTTCTTCCCTACAAGGCCATCCAAGACTTGGTCTATAAAGGGCAAAGGGAAATGGTATTTATTGGTGGATTTTTTAAGTTCTCGATAATCAACACAAATTTTCCACTTCCAATTCTTATTTTGGAAGAGGAAAAGAGGAGATACCCACTCATTGTCGAATATAGGATATATGAACCCCGCATCCAATAGTTTCTTCAGCTCTTCTTTGACTATGTCCTTTAGAACTGGGTTCATTCTTCATTGGGGTTGTCTCACATGCTTGCATCCTTCTTTGATGTAAATGTGATGTCTGCATATTGAAGGATGCAACCATTTCACGTCCTTGTAATCCCAAGAAAATGCTTCAATATTTTCTTTCAAAAAATGGCATAGCTGCTTCTCTTCTTCATTTGAGATGTTTGGGTTGATTTTCAGAGATCTGGATGGGCCAAAATAGATAGCCTTGGTGGTTTCAGAGGTTGTCTCAACTGATTTCACTTCCATCCAAGGTTGGATTTCAGACTCTTTGACTAGGGTTTCTAGAAGAGTGTTATTGGAGGACTGGTTTTGAATGACATGGTCGATGAGTTCATCTTCATCAAGCTGCCCCCCTCTAAGGATAGAATCTATGGTACACATAGGGGCAGTGTTATATAACTCATATTCTTCATCCTCCAACCATATAGGGAGATCATGATCAATGGAAGGCTGGGCTGGAGGATATAACATTAGCTGTTTAGACAAAGGCCCATTTTTAATAGTCACGTTTCTAGCCTGAAAACTAATATAAGCATCTGCAGTGGCTAACTAAGGTATCCCTAAGATGAGAGGATAACCATTAAACTTGGTTTTTGGCTGCCAAACTAGGAAATATGTAGGATACTCCCAAGAGTCAATGGTAACCATAACATCCTCAAAAATTCCTTTCGGAGTTACTATGGACCGACCTACAAGTTGCAGAACTATTGTGGTTTTCCTCAAAGTCCCTTGGAGATTAAGTTTCAACATAGTTTCCTTGGTAATGATATTGATGGCAGCCCCTAAATCAATCTTAGTGTTGGTGACTATGACAATATCTATATGTACATCAAACACTGGACTACTAGGTTCCAAGTTTTTGGAAATATCACCTTCCCCAACATCAGGTCAGATATTTGTCCTACCACATTGATGGTGGAGGTATCTCTCTTCCTCCTTCCAGGTTTCTTGAAGCAATTTTCTTTGATGAGCCTATTGTAGATAGGGAAATCCTTAATGGCCTGGAGAAGTGGTATCTTTACACACAAATTTTCCAATTCTCCCAGGAGTTCAGTCTCCTCTGGGGAGTGCTGACTAGGGTGGATCAAGCGCTCGGGAAAAAGAGGTTGTTGGATCTGAGTGTTATCTTCTTCCTTTTTCTCCTCAACCTCTACAAGTGGAGATGGGGGATGGTTGTCTGGGAGTACTCTTCTCGACCTGAAATTAACCTCCTGTATCTCCACAACATAAGCTGGATGGGATGTTCCTCCACTGGGAGCCTGTTGTGCCTATCTGTTTTTTCGGTTCGGATTAGGCTGTGCAGGTATAGGTAGCTTAGGTGGAGCAACATGAGTAAGATGAGGTTGAGGTTGGGGTGGAGGAATTAGAGCAGGTAGTTGATTTTGTTGAGGCCTCCACCCTTGGGATGGATTGTTCCATTGAGGTTGTTGTGGAACATACTGCTGATATGGTTGGTTTAATAGTTGAGGATGATATGAAGGGTTGGAAGGCCAAGTAGGAGGTGTAGACCAGGATGGAGGAGTGGGGGTGTACCAAGGTTGCATGGGTGTGTTTTGCTTTGAGATGTTTTGGTCAATAATCATGCCAAATAATATATAATGTTTGTTTGTGTTTTAAAATATTTTGGAGGACCAATGCACAATATTGATTTTAATCAAATAGTTAAGGTTTTAAATATTACTGATAATATCAATATTTTAAAGTCAAGGCTGCTTGTTCATCTCATACAGTAATTAGGCTTTCATTATTTCTATTAATTAGAATAAGAAGATATGATTATTAAACATTGAAATTGAAATATTCAATAAACCATAAGCAATTATAAGCAATTATAAGAAAATCATTCTTTATAATAATTATAACTTCAGGAGGAATTATAAGGTTGCTGAGACATAGTCAACCTCATCTAATTATTTTGATAATAATTAAACATATGAAGAAACATAATGACAGAAAATTGGAAAACTCACAGGGAAGACAGAGCTGTACGAGATGAGTTCATAATCCTGCTTTGTATTATTGATGATCAATAAAACTTAGTACAATTTCTATTTACAAAATATTCTTATCCAAGGGTGCAACCATTGATAATTTGTGCATAGAGTTATTTATACTAACTTAAAAAAATTTGGAAATATCTTAAATGATCTTACAATAAAAGAATAAAGAATAAAAGAAGGAGACAGATTGATGAAGTGTCTCCATTATTCTGGAGGTTGTTGATGATTCGACCTGTTTTGATGAAAACTGTTGCTGACTTTTTCTTTTTCGCTAGAAGCTGTTGTTGACTTGGCTCTACAAAATTGGGTGTGTTGGCATGCTGTAAAATTAATTTTCAATGTATAGTTTCACAAAACTTATCCCACTGATCTTCACTCGGAATTTCAAAATTCGTCATTTTCCTGAAAACTTCATCCAACTCAGTAAATCTGTCAAAAGTTGGTTTTAGGATGAACAACTGTTTGACTTGATGCTAAATAATTAAGTCAAACTATAAAGCTTCAAGAAAATATTTTCCTATGATGTGACCTTTAATACCTACGATCTTTGTTTTATCTATTGCAATTGTATACAACTTTTTTCAATAATCTTCTAACTTTACCAACTTATCATCTAATCCAACTAAACCTGGAAAACATTTTTGATTTAAAAGATTAAATTTAGTATGAAACCTAATTTTTTTTTTGGTGCCTTCTTTATTTAAGGCAAACTATCCTATCATTTTTCTAACATGGATGTAATAAATATATTTTTCCTAACATTTTTTCAATTTTTTTTTTTTTTATCCATGTTCTAACTTAATTTTTTTTTTTTTTTTTTTTTTAAAACTACCATGCTAACTTATCAAAAACAAATAAAGTTACAACATTGACTCTAGTTGGGGACTGCTCCTCCCTGTGGGATGCAGAGAACATGTAGTTCCATGTGCCTTCTCCTTGAGCTATGGAGTCTTTTATGTAGAAAACACAGTGACTTCAAGTTATAAAGAAAATGATTATGTACAATGATTATGCAAGATATTTTTCAATATTGGATGTAGTGTTTCAAAAATCTGCCATTGACAGGCAGTGTTGAAAACTGTCCTTCAAGATTCTGCAGAAAAAATGTGTTATTTCCTTTCACCTCTGCAATACTGAGTGGTCCTAAACATAAATTTTCAAACTTTCCATGTTTTCCTTTATCTTCTCTCCTAGCATCCCATCTTAGGGCTAAATCCCCTTCTCTAAAATCTCTTTCCCTTGCTTTTATGTTAAAGAGGATCTTCATTTTATTATGATATTTCTTTAGTTTGTACTGTATCTCATCTCTATTTTCATTCAACTCAATGATCTGATTAATCCTTCTAGAGAAATCGTCAGTTTCATCAGTAGATTCTTGTAGAAACTTGAGTACAGGAAGAGCTAAATTTGTAGGAAAAATATCATCTTTGCCATAAACTAAATGGAATGGGGATTGACCTGTTGATCTTTTTGGGGAAATTCTGTTTACTTAGACTGCATAAATCTAGTGACTGTCCCAGTTCTGTTAGGTCCCTGTAATTTGGCAGATTGGCAACGACCAAATTGTACAAGGGTAACATCAAACCAACTTTGGAGCCCTAGGACCTAGCCTTCCTGGACTCAGAGAGGGCTCTCTCTATATTTATGTAAAATATGTAACTTGTTTGTTTTAGGATGCTAATTTCAGGTTAGTTAAATTGATAGGGTTTGTTTGTTTTGTTTTGTTTGGTTGGGTAGGTTGTCAAGAAGAACAGATAGAGTGAGAGAGGTTCAAACCATTGGGCTATGGGGTTAGTGAAAGACTTGAAAATGACAACAATGAATCAAGGGTGTTTCATAAGGAAAGTTAACAAAGCCAAATGGATCTAAATAGGTTTAGTGAGTGTGAAATGAGCATTAAGTGTTGAATGTAGTAGGCTTAAAGGGAAGTTAAGAATCCTGTTAAACATGCATGGTAAATACACATGACAATAAACACATATAGATAGAACTGAAGGATAAGTGTGAGATTGCCTTTCCATTAACCATAGATGTCTATTTATAGGATAATGGGGTGACTCTTGGATTCCACATTCCAATGTCACTTGGACTCCTTTATGACTGTTCGGCTTCCACACCTACCCGTTGAGGATTAGGTGTCCAACATTCCCCCCCTTAATCCGAAGGGGTATGTGTGAGTCCAAGAAGAGAGTTGTAATACAAATATGTAAAGTATGCATGGAAACACTTTGGCTGAATCATCTCTCTAAAATGTTGGCATAAAGAGGTGGTTTAAGGATGACCAACAACACTGGAACACAATGCTTATTGTAGTTCTCAGAACTCTTCCAAATTTGGCAAGAAGCTGAGGGCTTCTGCTAGAGGAAGTGTCCCTCATATTTGAAGAGGGAGACCTTCAACCTAGAAGAAGGGAGGTCTACAACTTGCGATGGTTTAAGGATGACCACCAACACTGGAATGCTTCATGCATTTCCCGGAACTCTACCAAAGCTGGCAAGAAGCTGAAGTATTATCCTAGAGGAAGTGATCTGAATTCTTTGAAGAGGAAGAATATGAACCTTGCATAGATGGTTTAAGGCTGTCCATCAACCAAAGGCATGCTCATGGGCATCCATGTCTCTGGCTACAACTATGAATATGGAATGATAAGTTATGGCTCAAGCTTGCTTGATGTGGCTTTGAAGCTTGTAGATGACCACAATTTCCCCCCCTGTTAGGTACAAGGTGAGATGATGGAGAAAACTCAACTTCAAGATTGTTCAATATTTGAGAACAAGTTCTGACAAGCAACTTAAATATCTTCTTGGCTGTTAATTCCCATTTCCAAGAAGCAATACATCCAATATGAATCTTTGTTCTTGCAGGAGGCTTGTTTCTAAAACATCTGTGTGAAGAATGGGTGTACCGACCACAGTGCTTGCATGGGTGAAGATCGAAACAATGATCTTTCATATGGTCGACGCAATCACAGTTATGGAATTTTTCAATATGTTGTTGCTGCTTTGGAAAAGGAGAAGGAACTGGAACAACTGTAGGTGCGCTATCATGAAGAAATCCAACACTCTAAAATTTTATGGGCGTGGAGTATTCCGGAATATGAAATGACAAATCCTTGTCATATCCAAGACCTGTTTTGTGCTTGTTATGGACAAGCTCTTCCCAAGGTCTAATGATGGGCTTGGGAGGTGTAGGCTGGATGTTTGATTCTACGTGAAAATATGCTCTTATATTGGGCATTGAATGTAAATTAACTGCAACATTATATTCTTGCCTCTGATGGGAGACCCTCTTAATTTTCTAAACAGAAACAGGTTCAGAATGATTATTCTGCTTATGTAATTCCTCTTGCTGTACCTGAGATTCAAGCTGCAGAAAATAAATCTTTTCATGTGCATTTTGTAAACAAGTCTGAATTTCTGTGAGAGAGTCTTTGCTAATTCAGATTGTGTCATCAACAGTACATTGTATAAGGGTTTTGAGGAGCTCTAATACTTCATGAAATTTGGCCATTTTCTGATCACAACTATGATGAAGATGCTCAATAACCCTATTGGAGGCTATAACACAAACCTATCGTTATTCCAAAATTTGAGGAATTTTACCCTCTTTCTCAATAGTTTGAAATTTAAGTCTTATGAAATTTGGCACTCTTTGGAAAAGAAATTGCTTTTGATTTTTTTGTAGAAAGAGGCGTCATACATTTCTTTCACACCGACCTTTAAATATTATTGAAAAAACTTTGACAAAAATTCAAACACCATTACATAGCATACACCATTTCTATAAAACACATTTCTTATCTTCCTCTAGGCTCTGAAAATAAGAGGAACTATACAATGCAACATCCTGAGAGAGTAAAGATCAATGCAAATGGACAAACGTACTCACTGGAGAAAACCGCCTATGTATATAATAACTTCAATGAAATATTAAACTGCTCTACTCTAATCCGTTTACAAGCACGCCTCTCCCAGGCCGATTTCCTTTGCTAACTCTTCTCACGCTGCCAGTTGTCAAAAAACTCGATTAATGTTGTTATGAAGGCCTCAAAGGGATGGTGGAGAGTCAATGGGCCATGTTGTTTGAATGCTGATGGCTACCATGGCTTGACTGCTGCAATTTGGTGGTTGCAGGCTTACATGATTCGACTCTCCTTTAGCTCCAATCTTACACGCTGGCACGGATTGAAAAATTGCCACATCCTCCATGGAAGGCTCACCAAAATTCTGCCCAAAAACAAATCATGAATTGATCAATGGTGGAATGAGAAAGCTGGAATATAATACAATAGAGAAAGCTGGAGTTTTGAAGGTGACTGTTTGACTCCCCTCACGGTCTTGTCATGATCCCACAACACCGGCTATTCCAATGCCCTTAGACCCATCATTTTCATTTCGAAACCAAGGACAAATGTTGCAAAGCCCACATGTTTTATTTCTTTTGAAATTCCAAAATATTGTGTGGAATTATGACCAGTGTTGTGCAATTTCGAATTCAAAAGGAGGGAGCCCAACGTATCCACCAAAAATCGAATTCGTGCACCTATGATATTCGGTCAGCACTTGATCGAAGCATGGGGAGCTCGCTATGTGGAGCCCAATAGTGGAAAAATGAAGTAGCGCGATGTTAGAGCGATGAAGGACATGGTCAATGCTGAGTAGAGTGTGAGCGATGTCAATACTACACCATTGTAGTTTCTTCTGTGCCTGTGCAGCGCCGGCGAAGGGCGGAGTGAGAGCGGCCAAGGGTGTAGTGGAGTGTAGGAGACGATGCAGAGAAGGAGAAGGTGATGCCAGGAATGGAGGTCGAGTGGAAGGAGAAGTGATATAATAGAGTGGAGCTGTAATATTCATGACAATGTTATAGCATTTAAAAATCCAGTGGGTAGCATTAAAAATATGGTGTGAGAAGACGCTAAATATCAGCTTGGCTCTTGACCAGGTGGATAGGTCGACGGAAGGGTTGGTGGAAAGGAGCCATAGGAGTAGCACATAGGTGTGGAGGGGAGTGGACTGTAATAGCAGAGTATAATGATTCGGTGTGATAAGAGCTACTGACATGATGTGGCATGGAGGATACGAACCTCACGTGAAATTCGAGCGAGAATGTGATATCAGGTGGAAACCTCACTTCGCCTCTTTGTGTTCTGATTTTTCTCACAAGAGCTTCAGCGCACAGCTCGCCCTCGGCACTGAACAATTGGCTTTGGAAGAAAACTGAAATACTGACTAGCTCTGGAGGAAGAGCGCAATCCAAGAAGCTTGAAAGAGAGCACCTAGATGGAGCAGATATAGCTAACAGGCCAAACAGAGAGTTGATCTAGAATCTGAAAATTTTCAGGCCTTGCCTGGGATTTGGTACCATGTTAAAAACGCATGGTAAATACACATGACAATAAAAAAATATAGACAGAACTGAAGGATAAGCATGAGATTGCCTTCCATTAAAGATAGATGTCTATTTATAGTACAATGGGGTGACTCTTAGATTCCACATTCCAAGGTCACTTGGACTCCTTTATGACTGTTCGGCTTCCACACCTACCCATTGAGGATCAGGTGTCCTAAAAATCCTTTAACATAAACTATAACAAGAAGAGTCTATAAGAGTACTATGAATCAAGAAAGAATCAAAGGACAGGGCGCACCATAAAATTATTTGACCTAGCTCTATCAAGTAAACTTTAAACAACTATCCAACAAACCCTAGAGAGCAGGGAACTCCTTACTTCTCTAGCTATCTTCCCTCAGAGAAATAAAACATTCAAGATAGCACATAAGTAATGATTAAAGAGCAGGAAACTCCTAAATTCCTTAATAAAACTGTAAAGACCTTCAATGTAACCATTTCAAGATAGATTAAAGGACAGGACATACCATAAACTTCTTTAGCCTAAACCCTAATAAGAAAACTTCAAATAAAAGCCTAGAAAACAATGATTCAAGCTACACCAAAGGACATGGGCATACAAGAAAATTCTCTGGCTTGAATCTATTTAGTCATTTTGAAGACAAACAATCTAAGTGGAATTAAAGAGCAATGAAGAATTCTTAAATCAGACCTAGCAGAGGAAAACATTTGAGCAATAGAAGCAGACAAACCTAAGGTGCCTCTAACATCATACCTTAGCCTAAAATTTTTGTTCTAATGAAAGAGAAAATATGGAACATGAGAACATAAGGAAACAATAACTATATTGGAGCAACATCACCATTAACCAGGTTCATGAATCCTATGAAGGTGCTTGCTCCATTGATGCTCAGTCCAAAAACAATCATACAACTCCAAAGCTAATTTATTCACAACTCCAAGTCTATGTATTCATCTCAATAAAAAACCAACAATAAAATATGAAGCCTCCATTCAGTATTTAACATGAAAAGGAGGAGAAAAACCCTATCTAGGGTTCCAAAATGTCATTATTTACACATTTAAGTCATTTTTGTCCTATGAGACCATGCAAGGCCCAAGGCACAAATATCCCAAACTCATAAATGCAAAAATAACTTCTAAGCTAACCTCTAAGCTAATTTTGGAATCATTTGACCTTTAAGGCCTCTTAATAACTTTAAAAATATCTCCAATTGTCTTTTATTGACTTTTTGGCAAGGGCGCAATGCCAAGGTTCAAGGGCGAGCGCCAAAACTAGAAAAATAGCTTCAGTTGCAGTTGAGTTTTGGAGGCCTTCTCGATGTCCAAACGAGCTTCATGATAGCTCATTGGAAAGCCTGTCCAGTATATTTTCCAAATCAGCCTTTTGTTTCTAGAATGGAGTCCATTTATCTGCTTAAAAATCCATTCTCCCAAGACTTCTAAGGGCGCAGCACCAATGCTGAAAATAGGGCATAACGATGATTTTTTGCTTGTTTTTGGCCCTTTTGAGGGACCAGTTCTGCTCCAAATGACTTGAAAATTTCTAAGGGTGTTGTAATTTTCCTAAGGACCATGAAAATATAAAATTTTCCTCAATTGAGTGCCCCAAAAAAGAGTGCAACACCAGTGGTGTTGCGCGCTTGGCCCTTTTTCTGCTAGCCAACTGTCAAAATTTCAAAAAGTACAAAAATGTGTCAAAATTGGATTTTAACTTGCTGATCATGTTTAGGAAGCTTGAAGGGATACATCAGCAAGGATATCCAACTTTTATTTCTCCTTTTCCTCTTTTAGGTCTTGAATATTTGCAAGGGCTCTTTTGAGCTTGGCCCTTTCAATCTTGTTTCTTAAGGCATAATGCCTTACCATCTTCTTTTGCATGTCAAGGTCTCACTTTGCCTTCTCCATCTAACCCTCCGAGTGCACATTTTACCTATCTAACCAAGATTCCCTATTTTAATCTATTTCCATGGCAAGCAACTCACTTGGAGTTAGCTGCTCTGCCAATGCTGTCTCTTGCTCTCTTTCCCGGGCTAGAGCCTTTTTCAAACCAATTGTCCTTGGCCTCATCCTAGGAAGTTGTTACTCCTATTATTCAATGTCATCATGAGTGTCCAAGACCTAATATAGCTTAGCCTTGGATTTTCCGGCCTCTTTCCGAGCTCTGATAGCTTTGATGTCACAAATGGCTTTCTTTGTCTCTAACTGCTGGTTTTCCACCTCAAGGAAGTTTATTACATTCTTAGCCCTACCAATATTTGTTTGCAGCTCTCTAATCTGGACATCCTTGCTCTTGAGAAACATGTTTGTGATCCTCTCCTCATCCTCATTCTCACTGTCAAGGTGAATTAGCTCAAACTCTTGCTCAGTTTCATGCTTGTCTTCCTCCTCTTCAACAATGATATGAGTAAAGAAGGGAGAACCTACCCTCACATGTGAAATAATTCATGATAATTCTCATCATAGGTGCACATCTATCAAGCAGGTAAGAGAAAGGAAAGATGGATTTTCTATGGTCTTTATACCTGGGCTTAAGGTATGGCTCAAAGTAACTCATGTCAAGGTTAGCTTGCTTGAACCATTTCTCCCCTACACTAGGTATGTCTGTGGCATTGGAAATATCATATGTAGATAGCTCAAAAGTGACCCCTGCAAGGTTAATTTGTTTTTCATGCAAGTTAATTATAAATAGTCTAGTTAGCTCAGGGTGGTTTTTCACCTGCTGCACCTTTTCACAAAAATCAAAGCATCCCATGTGTTTGAAACAAGAAACATTAAGGGGATATGCCATTAGCCCCCTTATGTTGAGGGGTTCAAATATATTGATCTTTCCTCCTTTGTGATCATTCCTCCTTGGAATTTGGGCCTCTACACCACTGCCATTGTCTCCCTCTTCTGAAATTTTGAAAACTCTTTTTTGCCAACCCTAGGGTTTGATGTGAAATTTGAGATGAAAAAGAAGGTAATGGAATGGCAGTTTTGGCAAGTGAAGGGACAAAGTGTTATGAAGGAAATGGATTTAGGGGGAAACTTAGATGAATGAAAACCTTCACAACACTATAATTCACCCTTGTTTTGACTGATACTCTTTATAGGAAGATGAAACAAGCATATAGACAGTGATTTCAAGCTTTGAATTTAGGGTTTATCTTAGGGTTTTATTTCATTCATTAAAGCGATGATAAAATTTCTTGAAGATGATCTCATGTCATGTACTTACCTCTATTAGTGCTTGGAGCGCCTTCAGCAATGGTTTGGAAGAAACTTGGAATTATTTGAGTGTTTGGAAGGTTTAGAAACCCTTTCTGCCCAAGGGCACAATGCCAGTGCTGAGGGTGCAACGCCAAGACTGAGCGTGCAGCGCTGGTGCTGAGGGTGCAATGCCTATGGAAAACCTCACTGGGCCCTATCGGGTAAGGGTACAGTGCCACTCCCAGCGCACAATGCCACTTCCTAGGGACGCAACGCTAGTGAAATTTGTATGGAGGAAAATTTCTAGGGGTGAAACCCCCAATCCCAGGCACGCAACGCCAAACCTGAGCGCGCATCGCCTTAAGAAATTTGTTGTGGGTCTATCAGGTAAGAGTGTAGCACTCTTCCATGTGTGTAATGCCTTCAGAAAATGCACAGGAGAAATGTGCCAAGGGCGCAACGCCTTCTTCCAGGGGCACAACGCCACAAATTTTTTGATTGAATTTGCTTGAAAACTCAAAATTTATTCTCTCCTTTGTGCTCTTGATCCTTTGACAAGCAAGAATGATTCATTTGAGTGTAAAATGAGTTTTTATAGACTTGGGGAAATTGATTTAATAATTAAAACCCACTTTCTAATGTTTTAAAATCTTTTTCCCCTTTTTATCGATATTCTTTGACTTTTTGCTTGCATGTTTGATGAAGTCATGAAATTTGATTTTCTTGGCTTATTTTGACTTGATATGTTCATTTTGACACCTTTGGGATTCAAACACAAGGAAACATCTTCAAAAACCTCTTTTTTCCCCACCTTGGAGCTCAACTCATCTTTTGCTCATTTAGGCATGACAAGCTCATTTTTGACAAGTTTGGGATCTGATCACACATTGGCATCTTCAAAATCCTCTTTTGATTCCACCATGGATTTAAACTTATGCTTTTCACCTTATCTATCCACTTTCTTCAAACCCTAAGTGTTTGGAGTGCTTTACAACAATCAGTAGTGCTGTATTCTAAGTTCCCTATATCCCTTTCAGGTTCATTCATTTCTGTCCAGTTCACCTCACCTTTTCCATTTTTCTTCAATCTATTCTGATATAATTTCTTCATGTTTGGATTTGTGTGTCTCCTCTAGGTCATTTCTGCAACTGGTCACTGTTTTTGCACTCAACTGGACCATCAAGTTCATAACCCTAGTTACCTACAAGACTAAGTGTTTCTTCTCTCCTTTGCTGTAAGTTGTTTTTATTTAGGAGCATACCACCTACCTTATCAGTACTTTCTGCTGATAGAAATTTCAAAAATCCTGCAGAAGTGCCAAAGTTTGTCCTTTTTCCTCATGTGCAGACTCTAAAATGAAGGGATAGTCTTCTTTGGAAATATTTTAGGTCCTTCTTGAATAACCATTTCTTGACATTCTATTACATCTAATCCAGATTCTAGCAAAGGAAAAGCATGTCTGAAACATCCAAGGACAACCTTAAACAATGTAAACCCTAATGACCTAGTGGGAGGGTGCTTTGACTTGATTTTGATTGGGATTTGACTTGGAGGTTTTCAAGTGAAAAATAGAGTATTGTCAAAAGTGTTGTATTGAAGACCCAAAATCCAATGACTTGATTTATCTAAAGAGCCTATAGAGATAGTTTTGAGACCATCAATGCTTGAGGAACCCGGGGAACATGGGAATGAGTAGGCTATAAAAAACCCTAGAGGGAAAGTGGAGTTTATGGACAAGGGAAAAATAGGCTAATGAGGTTATATAAAGGGAAGGAGGGTAAAAATGAGAGGTATAAGCTTATAAGGAGTTTGTAGGAGAAACAGGGCGACCATGTAATGGGAAACTGATAGAATAGTGAAAACGTTTCTATCAGGATAATGAAGGCAGTGAGATTTCTGAAACTCACAATATTCAAGGAAGGTTGTTTTCAGAAATCTAGAACCAATCTATAGTCATCTAAAGATAATGAAAAATACCGATGACTAACAAGTTCTTATTGTGGTCTTTTAAGGTTTTCTTAATTACTTTCACTAAACTCTTATTTGATGATTCAAAAAGTCGATTTCCTTGTGGATGATATGAAAGGAGTGTATTAGTTCTGCTGTGCTAAGTGTCCTTTCAATAAGAAAAACATGTACAATTTGTCTCCATTTGTTTGCTTAAGGAATGAGTGTTTTAACCATGAAACATAGATGGATTAGTGAACTTTAAGCATGAAAATAAGCCTTAAAAACACTAAACATCAGTGCATAACAGAGAAATACAATCACACATAAGTTTTACAGAGTAGGTATGATGAAGCAGTTCACCCCTCCTAGGCTACATTTGCTGGTCCAACTCCCAATGGCATGCCCCTCTTTGTCATTATGCTCAAAATTGTAAATCACATGTGTTTACAGACCTCTAATAGCTGTTTTATCTACACCAATGGCTCCTTAATGCTCAAATTAGTCTAGGTAGACTCTTGTTTCACCAAAATTGGTCGAAAATTAACCTCCCAATGCATTTTTCCCCCATGACAGCTAGAAAAGCTCCACCAAAAGTGGAGACAGGTACTTAACTAGAGTTAAACTTAGTAAAAAGCCCTAAAATTAGGGGCGCGCTCCAACTTTGACGGCCTGTTAACCACATCATTTAATGTTATGGGTAGGGGTGGCCACATGCGCACCTGCTACCTCGCTTGACTGTAAAGTTCGACGCTTAACCTGGCGGAGACCTAGCCTTAAATGCGTGGAGTCTGCGCTTGTGAACAGTTTTCGAATCCATTTAAATGTCACGGTTTATATCACCGATGGTTACGTTTTATTGTCGCCAGTTTAAAACATATGATTCCATGGTTTATGTCGTGTGACCAATGCTTTTGGGGCTGCCAGTAGGTTGGGACCATTGGCGGTCCCCTCCTCCAAATGCGACAATGATATAACATAAAATGAAGCCAAAGCCCTATACTGTTAAGAAACATATGTAGGTGGACTGGTCGAAGTTCTTTGTGGCGGGCAAGAGGTCGTAGGGTCGACCCTTGCCAACTCCAACAAAATTTTAACATACCCTCCTAAGGACATGTGTCGCTCATCTGACGGACCAAAAACAAAACCATCCGATGGCCATAAACACTCCTCTGTACCATAAGATCAACGGCCCACAACATGCCACGTGGCACAATCCTGTTGGCTGTGAGAAAAGGTAATATTCCCTAGAATATGCCTGCTGACTATACCTGCATGCTGAGTGGGCATCCAGTCACAAATTTTTTGTTGAACGTGATATCTTTCTCATACGACATCAGTTTTTAGAACTGTTCACGGTGCCGGAATCGCAACGACGAGACCTTTCCGTTTTCTCGGGTTTGGTCATGTTTCAATCACTTTCAATTTTGAGCATAACACATGATCTCCTGATCACACCTCCCCATTGGGAAGCTTTTGGACCCCAAAAGACTTTAATCACCTACTCAGAAGATGAGGGTACATCTCCCTCACCTTTTCCACTTCCATCCATTTTGCCTTACTTGGTTTGCTGCCCTTGAGCCCAATTCAAAGATAATTGAAACTTCCCCTCTTAGAAGTGTGTGTCCTCTTGTCAAGGATGGAATCCTCCTTGAGCTCGTCTATAAATTCAGCCAATAAATCTTCTATTGATAGCAGATAAATATCACTCCCTTGATCATCAATCAAAGGAGGCTCATAAAAACATAAATTATCCACATTGACAACGGAATACATTTGCATATATGAATGCAAGTCAAGTTGAAATGCATTATTACCAACTTTTTTAATGATCTTGAATGGACCATAACGAATAGGCTTGATATTTTTACCTTCTCCTTGCATCCTTTATTTGCTTATGTGCAGCCATACTTCATCTCCTTCTTGAAACTTGTGATCAAATCTAGGTTTGTCATGCCTCTCCTTGTACTTGCTTTGAATTTTCTCAAGATGTTCTTGAATTTGTTGATGAATAATCTAAATTTTCTCAATGTACTTTCAAGCCTTGTCAATATCACTATTCCCATCAATTTCAACATCCTTCTCAAAGATGAAGTCTAATGGCAATTTCGGAAAATACCCAAAGCAGAATTCAAAAGGTGAAGTATTTGTAGAAGAGTGCTTGGCCCGGTTGTAAGTGTGTTGAATGTAATGTAGTTTTTCATCCCACAACTTGGGATGTTTGCTGCAATATCCTCTCAATAGATGCACAACGGTTCTGTTCACCACCTCGGTTTGGCCATTAGTTTGCGGATGAAAAGCGATACTCGTTTTCAACTTTGTGTCCATCATCTTCCAAATATTGGACCAAAAATTCCCAATGAACCTGGAATCCCTGTCATTAACAATAGAAGTTGGAAAACCATAATGAACCCATACATGTTGAAAATAAAGTTCAACAGTTTGTTTAGCAGTAATGGTTTTCTCACATGGCATAAGTATACACATTTTACTGAAACTATCCACAACTACATAAAGGTAATCATGTTGTTTTCTTGACATAGGTAGACCTCCAACAAAGTCCATGGAGACACTCTCCCATGGCCTTGATGGTAGCGGTAGTGGCATGTACAACCCAATATTCCTATTTCTAGGCTTGCTTGTTGCACACATAGAACATCCTCTTATAAAATGTGACACACTATCTATCATGTGAGGCCAATAAAAATACCTCTGCAGATGCGCCACTATTTTTCTTACCCCAAAGTGTCCAACAACAAGAGACGAGTGAGCCTCTCTCATGACACTAAGTCTCTCTCCTTGTAGTATACACAGCTTGCCCAAATGAAATATCAAATTGTTATGCATGTGATAAGCATTTTCCTCAACTTGATTTCCTTCAATCGGACTAGCATACACATCTTTAAAATCAACATCAGATGCATACTGTTCTATGTAACTCTCATGTACAATAGAATCATTTTTAAGAAAAGTAGAAGAACTTATAATTGGCCTGAAATCATATCAACAACTTTATTAAAAACACCTTTCTTTTACCTTATAACCAAGTGAAACTGTTGAAGAAATCCCATCCACCTGAAATGTCGTGATTGCTACAATTTTGTTTGCGACTGCAAGTACTGTAATGGTTGGTGATTGGTATGTATAATCATCTCTTTACCCATCAAGTAGTGTTTCCACTTCTTGACGCTTTGTACCAATGCATACATCTCTTTTTCATATGTTGGATAATTAGTTACAACACCATTGAGTCTTTCAGAATGAAAAGTGATAGGCTTACCATGCTGCAAAAGTACTGCGCCCATGGCATAATCACTAGCATAGGTTTGTATCTCGAATGGATATCTCAAATCCTGTAATGCAAGGACCAGAGCTGAAATAATCTTGTCTTTTAAAGCTTCAAAATCTTGCTACTATTTGCGTCCCCATTGGAAGCCTTTCTTCACACTTGTCACTCCATGCATAGGAGTTTCTATGGCAGAAAAGTTAGCAATAAAATTTCTCCAATACTTAGCTACGCCTAAGAAACTTCTTACCTCAGTTACTGATTTGGGAGTGGGCCAATTCACAAAGGATTCCACTTTAGAAGGATCAATTCTCAATGCGCCTCCTCCTATAATGTGTGCCAAATAAACTAATGTGTGCCAAATAAACTAGAGAAGTCTTTCCAAATTCGCACTTAGACATCTTAAAAAATAATTGTTCTTTCTTCAAAACATCAAGTACCCTCTTTACATGCAAGACATGCTCTTCTCTTGTTTTGCTAAAATTGAGTATATCATCTAAATACACAATCACAAAGTCATCAAGAAATGGACGCAAAACATTATCCATAATACGCATTAAAGTCGCCGGTGCATTACAGAAACCAAATGGCATAACAAGCCACTCAAAGAGTCCTTGTTTGGTTTTGAATGCAATCTTCCATATGTCACTTTCTGCAATTATTACTTGATGATATCCAGTTCGCAAATCTAACTTAGTGAAAAAATTTGCTTCTTTCAACTGATCTAGCAAATAATCTATCCTTGGGAGTGGGTATCAATTCTTTACCGTTATCTTCTTCAGAATCGGGACTATGGGTGAACTGCATGGAGAAGTGCTTTGCCTTATGAGTCCCTTGTCCAACAAGTCTTTTATTTTCCTCTTTATTTCAACATTCTCCATTATCGACATGCGATACATGTCGATGTTTGGAAGAGGACAATCTTGTTGTGACTGAATCTCATGTTGAATCTTCCTTTTAGGAGGCAATCCTGTTGGCTCCTGATACATCTCATGATGTGCATCAAATACATCATATAAATATGATTTCAACTTAGGATCACAATCTTCAAATGACTCATGATTAAAATAAGCTTTTGGCTTAATCATTAGAAGAACAAAATTCTTACTTGAATTCACCAGCCTTTTTACCTGTCCAACATTTACCATTGCAATATTTGTCTTCTTGCGATGTGCTCTAACAATGTAATCCTTGCCATCTTTGAATAAATGGTATTTTTTCTCATGGTGATCGAATATAGATCCCCTGTCATACAAGTAATGACTGTCCAACACAACACCTGTAATATCAAGCGGAACCACATCTAATTCAACTGTGTCAACAAAGTGTGCAGTTATTGAAAAGCGCAATATGCACTTCTTTGAAACCTGTAAATTTGCATCCTTACAAATCCAACCAAGTGGATATGGTTTTGGATGTGGAATGGTCTCAAGATTAAGTTTCTTGACCAAGTATTCAGAGATTAAGTTTTCTTGTGACCCACTGTCAAACAATGTATCAATATTGGTATGTTTGGATATGACCCTCACATGAAATAGTTCAATTCTCTCTTCTTCATTTGGAGCTTCTATGTGACAGTTTGAAGTACTAGTACTGGGTTTCGTTTCAATTTATTTCCCCTTCATGTTCTTTAATCCCATGGCTGTAATTTTAGTTTCATCACCTGAATCCTCTCCTAAGTCATGTTGAGTGTTAGCTGTAGTTTTCTGCTTCCCTTTGTTATTGTTAAACTTGGGTCTCTTTTCAGGATGTAATTTCCAATAATTTTTCTCTTCATGGCCTTCTCTTGAAAAATATTTACAAACCAATTTCTCTCCCTCTTTATTGAAAGATGCATTCATTTTTCCTTTTCCTTTTGAGGTCTTCTCTTTAATTTTCCCCGTAAAAGGTTTGTTTCTACCCTCTTCAAAACTATTTTTCCCTCTAGCTTCTAGATGTGTGGCTTGAACGCATACCTCATCTAGACTTGTAGGATTAAACATGAGGATAATATGTCTAAGGTAGCTATGTAAGCCCCATATGTACTTGAGCAAAGTATCTTGACTCTACAAATCTACCCCTAGTAAGAGAGATCTTCTCCTAAATTCTTGGGTGTAGTCTTGTACATTTTTTCCTTTCAATTGTCTAAAATTTTTCCAGTTCATTATGGATTTCTGCATGTGAGCTAATGGATAAAACTGTTGTTTTATTGCAGTAATGAAATCAGTCCATGATAGAATAATCTTACCATGTTTTTTGATCTCCTCTTTTGTCTTGGCTTCCCTCCAAACAAGAGATGCACCTTCCATCCTCAATGAAGCTAGTTGGATTTTGGTGTTATCATCATGAAGGTTATGAATTCTCAAATAAACCTCCAATTGCATAATCGAATTATCAAGCTTTTCTGCATTGACTTCACCATTAAACATAGGCAATTCAAAATTAACATCAAGTTTTATAAAAGGACTTTTACCAGTGTTCTTTGACTTGTGTGACTGGTGTATTGAAGATGAAGTAGAGGATGATGATGATGAGGGTGAGGATGGCGACTTTCCACTGCCTCCATTTCCTCCATGGCCCTTATTTGATTTATCTTCATCATTGTGGCCTCCTAATGATCCCTGAACTTCCTTGTGAAGGTTGGATCCATATCCTTCTATTCTTTCATTCCTTTCTTGATAAAGGACTCTCACCATTTTAGTCATGTCAAGGGATGCTTTCCTAAACACTCTTTCTTATTCTTTGGCATCCACCTCTTCATGGGTTTCTTCTTCTCTTGGAGGCATGCTTATTTCTTCTTCTACTTCTCTTGGAGGTGAAATAGGTGGTGGAGAATGTGGCAATCTTTCCCTCCTTTGTTGTGGCTCACTTTGAGAACCTCTTGCTTCCACCAATTTGCCTTCTCCTCTCTTAAGCTTGAGCCTAGTAAGCATGAAAACCCTTGAAAAAAGTTAACAAATATTTGCACATAAAAAACACCAGAGATTAAACTCTAGCTCTGATACCAACTTGATCCGAAAGGAGTGTATTTGTAATATTCCAAAAATCTAGCCTTCAGCTAAATGGAGTATTATAGCTTGTTTTATCACTAGATAAGTGAATAAGTGGGTGGGGAGGCCCATAAATCTCCTTAGAAGGAATAATAACACTCCTAATGTGAAAGGAGGAAGAATAAGCAACTGGATTAAACCTTTGGGTGTGAATTGGAGGGGATACATGTTGAGTAGGTCAACTTTGACCAAATCAACATCATTGTCATGGAGGAGTGGCATTTATGATATGACACAGTTTTAGTGGAGGACAACTTGCATGAGCTTGGTGGAATTTGTGGATGGGACCCAATGTGAGAAGGCTCACACACTATATATGGAGGGGATGGAAGCCATTGTTATGGATTTTTTTGGATTATTATTTTGATATTTTTCTGTTTAGAATTTGCATCCTTTAGCTGTTTAGCGGGGTTTGCTGTGATGTTTAGCACAACGGTGTTCCTAATCAGGAATCCCTACCTCATCCTCAGGGAAGGAGAGTTTCATTAGGCTGCATTTCCTCACTCTAGAATTATATCCAAGCTACCTCCTTTAGCTACAACGCAATTTCTATTTAGAGCTGGGTTGTGTTGTAGGGTGCAGCAAAGGAGGATCACATAAAGCCACTTCTGGGCTTGTTTTTTAGTGGAGAGGTAGCCTATGCATTGGAGGATAAGAAAGGAGGGATCCTTGGCATATTTACATATTTTTTGCATCAGGCCATCCATCTACCATCCCTCACAGTGCATTTTCAGTCCATATCTGCGTTATTTTTGGAGGTAGTTGCTGAGAGGGTTCATTGAGCTCATCAGGAGGGTCTATTTCTGAATAGAGGGATCAACCTTCTATTGAGAAATACCAATGGAGGAGGAAATTATCATTTCATATATGTCATAGCCTCATTCTATTCAGTTCCAGTTTGCAGTGACATATCAACCCTAGGGTTATTTGTCACACTGTATATTTTCTTGGTATTTCTAGCAATCTTTTCTGGGTTGGCTAGAAATCATGTATTAGAGCCCATATATTATTTTATGGGAATTTATTTTGTATATATCAGCCATATTATATTTATGTATGATTACAACATCAACTACAGTGATATAGACATCGTTGTCACTACTTTCCGGCATTCTATACAGTAGCAGCAACTCATGTGCTTATTGATATAATCATTGGAGGCTTGTTCTTATTGCTTGAGTGGTTTGACCCTCAAGATATTTTTGTATATTTTTGATGATATATTAATAAAATTATGGCTGAATAATTATCCCTCTTATGACATGTTCAGAATTGTTGTGTTTTACATTATTATGTCTTGTATTGCTGTTATTTCCATTTTGGAATATTACAGTGGTATCAGAGCATAATCTTGGCTCAACTTGTGAATTCAAGACATTATGCCATTAGGAGGAGAATATTCTCACAGAAAGAAGAAGTTGTATAGAAGAAACAAAGGCATGATTCCATTATTTGGAGAAATGAAGGAAGAGAGGCTCTCCCAGCTTCTTTTTCAAACTGTGAAAAATATCAAGGAAGATATCAAGGAGATGAAAAGGGAGAGGTGTAGAAAATTTCCAAGAGGGTTTGAAAGTGAAACAAGACCTAGATATTCACATGATGGGTGTGAGCACTCAGCCACACATGCAGATCCACAACGCAGTTTATTTCCCACATTCACTGCAAGAGAAATGGAGGAAGAAGGTGCACCAAGGGAGGAGACCTTGAGTGACTATCTTTAGGAGTATGAATCTCAATCTTGGTGATTCAAAGAGCACTTGGACTTCCAAGGGTTTTTCCAACTTAAGGAAGACAAAAGATCCAACAACCATAATAGATGCAAGAGAGGTAGAATATTTCTAACTAACTTTGATGGATCAACAAAGTGCACAACCAAGGCTTGGGTGAAGGAGCTAGATTCTTATTTTCAGCTACACCAAGTTTCAAAAAAGGAGGCCATTAGAGTAGCAGCGCTGCACCTTAAAGGTATGGCCCATTATTATTGGTTTTATAGTTCTACTTAATTTCATCATGAAAGTGTAAATACTTATGCAGGGTTCACTAAGAACATAGTGAAAAGATTTGATATTAAACATTGTGAAACATCTTTTGTTGAACCCAAAAATTCAAAACCTTTGCAAGAGTTGGAGGGATCTATTTTACCAACTCCACTCCATATTTCTATTGAAGGGGATGAAAACATGCATAATACCTTTCCAAGGGCAAGATCCCCACTTCTTGAAGAGCCTCTTCTATAGATGAAGACATGGAGATTCCTCCTTCAAGAGAAGACCAAGATCTAGGGTCTCTCATTGATGATGAGGCATTCTCAAATATTGATGAAGAGGATGAGAAAAGGAGAGCTAAAAATGTTGTACCATCAGGAGAGGATCCATCACCACATGGAGGTGGGAAAAGAGCCACTGCCTCTATTAGAGGAGCCCTTGTGTCTTTACAAGGAGTTCCAAATGATCTAACATGTGGGAACCAAAGCACAATTCTGGAGCAACATGTATCAGATGTTGTGGATGGTGCAATGGAAGGAGAAGAATAAGAGAAGGATCAAAATCAAGGGATGATGAAAATTCACCCTTATCTATTTAAGGAGGTTTTTTCACAGAAGAAGGAGATTGTACTGCGCTATGAAAGGAGGGACAAATCAGTCCACCCATATATACAGTCTGCTTTAGATCTTGATGTCTCACTACATGGGGGCATTCCACCTGGGAGGCCACCAGATCTAGAGTTGGTGAGATAAATATTACCATTTGGTTCACCACTCTTAGATCCCGGAGGGGTGGATACTTTGGAGGGGTCTAGTACAATGCAGAGAGTCTGGAATAGACTCAAGGAAGAGGGAGACATTCTCCCATTTTCAGCATTATCCACTCTCACTACATATTTTGCACTGACAGAAGTTACTGTAGTGATGGAGGATGGCACCACCATGGTGCAAGGAGACCACTCCATGGATTTGGAGAAACAAAGGGTTTTTCCCTTGAGGAAGTAATCCTCCACATATTGGAGCAGATGGAGGCCACTCATGCTTACATTGGCCAAGATCATAAGGTTCTTTTTGGATGGTAGCTTCTCATGGGAGGCCAACTTCCAAAGGTCGCCACTTCTACTTGAGCATGAGCAACTACATGATGGGAATGGAAGCACTTTGGAGGATGAATTTGGCATGAGATATGGAAAAGGAAAAGGTAGCAGCATGTGGGGAGCTTCACATTTCATATCTTCAACGCTGTCTCTTAGGAGAATTGATCCATATTGGAGATCTCAACTGTTGGTAGAGTACTCCAAGGATCTTGGTGCTTGCATGATTCTTGATGACCCAGAGGGAAATGATAGATACATGGTGGATGATGGGGTCATCTATTCTTATGGCAGAGTCTTCTTGACTATAGATTTTGAGCTCAAGGAGAAGCTGTTACATGCAGCACTTGTGGACTTTCTTTCCATGCACCTTGATGCATATCATTCCTTGATGGAGGAGTTAACTTGGGAGGGCATCCTATTGAGGTATAAAAGGTATCTTTTTAACACCTATTTATCCTACATTAATTGTCAATCCAAGAACGACTTTTTGTTTCAAGAGTGTACTCTGTCTAAGGCTGCAATTCAAGCTAAGAGTAATGCTTTGTAAGATGTAGCACAGTGTTCTAAATACAAGAGTAAACATATGCTGGAAAATGAATCTAATTACAATAACATGAAATCAAGTACTCTAAAATCTACCTATTCACTCATCAAACATCAATCAAGGATACAATAGCAATAACTCATTCCTTTAGAAAAATATGCAATTGAAATCAAACTGGAACAAGGCAATCAATCTGGGAACTTGGAAGCAATAACTAGTGTTCTCTACAGTTGATAGTCTTGTTTTCAAGAAATCAAAGGGAAATAGAAATTGAACTAATTGCTATTGAAATTAAACTAGGAAGAACTCTTTAAAAGCAAGCTTTCTGCAATCTGGAAACTAATGAATTGGAAATGAAAAACAACTTGTAATTGAATAACAATGTAAATAAGCAGTGAATCGTAACTAAAGGAATTGAACAACAGGTACTAACTAATGAATCTGAACAACAAATCTGAACTTAAAGGAATCAAATAGCAAATTCTGTTAAACACCAAACCCCATTGACAACAAACGTTGTTAAACAATAATCGAAATGAACAACAATCCAACATAACAACAAATAGAGTTAAATATTAAACAACAAAGCTTTATAAGCAATAAAAAGATGAATAATACAGTAATTAAGATCCTTTTTGAACTGGAACAACAATGCAATTCGTTAACGCAACACAACAATACCAATAAGCAATTCAAAAACAACTAATTAACTTTACAAACGTAATAAAACCGAACACAATTATCACACAACGACAATTAAAGGATAGAAATACAAACAACAGATCGATTCCACTAGGGCGGGCCCTTAGCACTAGTGAAACACTGCTGGGTTACTTCAGAGCTTGAGAAATGGAACAAAAACGCGTCTTTGTATTAATTAAACATAAAAGGTGTTTATAGCAACTGCTCTCTGTTCACGAGAGTCAATAAAGTGCAGAATTACAAGAGAAATGTTTTAATCAATGATTCGACTCTTCAATCTCTAAAGGCATTGCCTTATATAAAAAATTCGATGGATAAGACAAGGAACAAGATAATATTTGAACAACGGTCCCTCAAGATCGAAATATCCTGAGGGATTCACTTCCTTTCTTTCTTTAGCTATCACTTAATCTTCTTCGGCTGAAGCCGTGCTGTTCCCTGCCTTCTCTTAGCAATGTGTTCTGATTTTCTTCTCTTTGACAGGATATGGTCTATCACTGGAGGAACAACAGTTACTCCTGCTTTAGCCTCGCCTCTGGTATAGTTGTTCACCTCGTTTGATTCCTATTTTTGACAATAAAAGGCAGTTTTTAGTTACTTTTTTACAATAAACATAAGTCTTTGCAATTCTATCATAATTCTATAATAAATCACCTTTCTAGAATAAAAAGAGTTATGTTTAAAGGAAAAAGATGGGAAAATACATGGTGAATTCATACCTTTTTCAACGCTCAACATACCCCCCTGCTTACCCTTTTTCATGTCCTCATGAAAACCATAGTTTACATGTAAAGTAGAACCATGATTTGCAGCTAAAGCTTCAAAGACATGCCCTGTCTGTCCTTCAGGTATTTCATAAATGGCTTTATAATTTGTTGCAGGATACCATGCAATGGGGCTTCGAAACCTACACCCTAGCCAGAATGGGCCTTCCCTCAAAATGAGGTTGCTATAGAGAACCAAGCGGCTAACAGCTAATCCAAAATTTTTATATTTAAATGGCTCTCTATTTTGAACATTCCGATTGGAAATCCCCCATCGGAATTTAGCTAATATATAGGCTTGGTCTCTAATAGATAGAAAATATTCTACCCCATTCAAGATGATTGCTTTATGGACATGCCCCAATGCTTGGATAACACCCTCTCTTGTCATGAGGCTCTTCTGTCTAGCCCATAATTGCAATGGGTGTTTTGGTTCACTCCTAACCCACAAGTCTAACTCATTTTCTTGCCTTTGGAAAAAATTATAGGCTTTGAGCCATTTTAACTTATTAACAGCAAATGAAATAAATGCTTGGTATTGGATGTCACCCACAAAAGGGCTGGGGTTCATCTCAATTTCATTCTCCAATATAAGATTATGCAAATAAAACTCACAAAGGAGACACTGTATCTTAACCCCATAGAGTTTACAACAATTTACAAAATCCTCTATAGTTTTGATCCGGATTTTATGCAGTAACGCAACAGAATAAACACATAACCATAAATACAGAGATGCAGCGGAAATAACACTTCATTTCATTAATATCAAATAACAGAAAGATGCTTACAGACATAATGGAAATAAAATATCTAGGGTGCTGGTAGCGAATCTCTGAGAAGAGATGTGGTGGCTACAGACCTCTGAACTGTGTTACAATGAGGCTCGAGGGCCTATTTATTGTTGAGAAACAATGTAGGATTTGAAACGTCCAAAAACCTAACCGTAGGAGATGAGGCGCCAAAACTGTGGGCGCCCGTTTGGGTAAATTGGTGGTTCAACTTCCCGGGGGCATAACTTTGGCACCCGATCTCCGTTTGACGCGTTCAATAGCTCGTTAGAAAGATCTATCCGAGGACTACAGCTTTCGGGACGAATTTTAACAAAAAATTCGCTAGCGCTTTCATACCCAAAAAACGTCGTTTAGGGCCTCAAAACGGCTCCGGAAGTTCAGGACCCGAAAAACTGCTAAAAATAGTAAGTTATGCCGAAACTGAAAAACTGAAAGAGACAATGGTGGGGGGCCAAGTGGAAAAGGTGGGTGGCCACCAATATCCACCTGGATCATTAAGCCCCCAAAACGGCTCTGAGGGTGGAGGACCTGAAAACCTGCTAAAAATAGTAAGTTGTGCTGAATGTGAAAATCTGCAAGAATTGATGGTGCTGGTCCAAATGGAATAGGTGGGTGGCCACCGATATCCACCTGGATCATTCCTCCCTCCTTAGGAAGCAATGGTCCCCATTGCGTTGAGATCCTCCATGAGATGAGGCAAATTCTGTTGAACCGAGTATTAGATGTGTTGAAGATGTCATGGACCTGCGGGTGGACATGCTGGATGCGTTTAGTAAATTTGGTTTCTTTATCAGCCTCATACAGTACATGTTTGGATTCTGTATGTGTAGTTGCAGGATGTATGGAAACATCGGGTGGTGGTGCATTGGGAGTCGGATCAATGGAGTGCTTGTCCTGACAGTGTAGAGGAACCTCTATGAGTGAGGAGAAATTGTCATCGTATTCCTCCATGACTTTGTCCATCTGCTGCAGCCGTGAAAGGGAGCCCTGTTTCGAGGTTGTGGCCTATTATTCTTCTTTCCTGTGGCGAGTCGGCCAAGAAAATGAATTTCTGTGCAGAAGCAATCTCTTGTGTTGTTTTGCGGTAGTCAAAGAGATGACAGGAGGCGATACTACCTCCGGTATCCTGTACAAGTTATTTCCCAAAGTAATAACAATAGCACGAGGTCTAGACTCATACACAGCATGTCACCTCCACAAGTATGGTTGGCCCAATAATACATCGGCTACATCAAGAGGAGCAACATCACCTGATACACTATTAGTGAATGGCTTGATACGTATGGAAGTCGGCAACTGTGTGGATCCACAGAATCTCTCCACGGGTAAGACTGTTGAGTATAGGGTTGCGGGTGAGCTACTGTTTTGGTGACTGAGCAGCTTCACGACGATACGCAGAAATAGAGGTTCTTTGGCTTAAAGCTATCAAGCAAAAAAGCTGTGTTGAACATGCCCCCACATCTGCGACTGGAAGAGGCGCTCCCCCTCCTCTGGATCCTCTGGACCCTCCTTCTGGATCTTGGTGGTGGCAACAATGGCACTGGGATCCGCATCAATGATCTACTTCCCTTTGTCATTACCTTTGTCTGGTTCTAACTCAGGATCAGAAAATGCATCTGATTCGGGTGCCTTTAGTTCAGCCACCAAAGATTGTTTGGCCCGACACTCGTTTGTGCTGTGAGTGGGGCTGTTATGAAATTCACACCACTTCCTGTGTCCTTCTTTGGATTTGTGGTATTGTTCTGAGTCGCATTGCTTTGGCCTTGCCCCTTGTTCTTCGGTTCGGGGGCACCTTTCAGATTCGCAGATCCAAAGTCTCGCTTCTTTTGCTTAAATTTCTGCTCGATCTTGGCGGCATAGCGATATCTTGTCGTGCTTAGCGATGTAATGTCGAGGAACTCCATTTCCTCTGAATGTGTTTGTGCGGCAGTAGCGGTACTTGAGCACCAAATGTCTCTCTGAATCTTTAATACCCAACTTTGTGCGCAGGGTATGGAACAGATTCGTCAGTTCGTGCACATCTTGATCCTTTTGTTGCCGCGGCGTGGTCCATTGGATGTATTTGTCCTCATAGCTCCCCACAGGGTAATATTGTTCCTTGATGCCGTCTCGGAACGAATTCCAAGTGGGTGTGGCCGAGAACAGAGAGGGTTCCCCTTCGCCCTCTTGCTCACGGTAGGTTTCCCACCAGTCTTTGACATGGGGGGCAGCTTTGAGAAGTGCAAAAATAATCTTTTCTCGGTCAGAGAAGTCATGGACCGAGAAATACCCTTCCAACAAATTTAACCATCTGTCTACAGCGTCTGCATCTATTTTTCCTTCAAATATAGCAATGTCAAAGTTTACCTGTACCTTGAAGGGAGTGGCGCCTCCAGAGTGGCTGTTGGATGCAGATGCGCCATATGTGGGCAGTCGTTGAAGGATTTGAGCAAAGTTATCCATCATCACGTTCCTTTGTTTCTCGAGAGCCTCCTCGAGCAGTATTTTGATAGGATCTCCTGCTCCCTCATCTTTCTTTTCTTCCGCCATGGGAGGTCGTCGGGGTTTGCGAGGCTGATCTTGCAAGGGTTCAACGAGATCGAGCCCTAACTCCTTATACCCTGACCGCGTTGGGGACATGCAAAGAAAAACAAAGAAAGAGCAGTCCCGCTCTGATACCACTGATCCGGATTTTATGCAGGAACGCAACAGAATAAACACATAACCATAAATGCAGAGATGCAGCGGAAATAACACTTCATTTCATTAATATCAAATAACAGAAAGATGCTTACAGACATAATGGAAATAAAATAGCTAGGGTGCTGGTAGCGAATCTCTGAGAAGAGATGTGGTGGCTACAGACCTCTGAACTGTGTTACAATGAGGCTCGAGGGCCTATTTATTGTTGAGAAACAATGCAGAATTTGAAACGTCCAAAAACCTAACCGTAGGAGATGAGGCGCCAAAACTGTGGGCGCCCGTTTGGGTAAATTGGTGGTTCAACTTCCCGGGGGCATAACTTTGGCACCCGATCTTCGTTTGACGCGTTCAATAGCTCGTTAGAAAGATCTATCCGAGGACTACTTTATCGGGACAAATTTATCAAAATTGTTGTGCTTTCATACCCAAAGCGTCGTTTAGGGCCCTCAAGCAGCTCCCAAAGGAAGTTGGAGACTGAAAAGCACTAAAGTAAACAGTTATCATAGGCCGGCTTGAAGAGACAATGGTGTTGGTCCAAATGGAATAGGTAGGTGGCCACCGATATCCACCTGGATCAAGTTTTTAATTCTATAGAATTTCCTGCCCTAACTGCATTAATTTTTAACTGTAAATATCTCTCTAATAAAAATAAAGCATAATTCTTGGCAGGGCATCTACAAGCTAAAACATCTGTGTATAATGAGCAGAGAGTATCCATTAGATTCCGGGCTATTTTTAATCTATTCATTACCTTTTCAGCCTTCTCCTCTGCCTCCTGAAATTTCTCATAGGCTTCAGCCTCTACTGCATGGATGTCCTTCATCTGCTGCTACAAATCCTGGTATTTTCTTCTAGGGACAATATCTTCTTCAAGTTTTTCCCTTTCCTGTCGAGCCTGTGCCAACTCCTCTTGGATTTTGACTATAGTAGGATAACTAAAAGTGTTTTGACTATAGGCTTGTGCACTTTCATTTGAGGTTGCTTCATCCAGAACAGTTGTACTATTTCATGAGGTTGTTGTAGCCTTGTGAGGTATGTAATCCATCCCAATTTTTCCAGAATTTCTCATGCAACGCTTGAAACAACCAGCACCTGTGGTTCACTATGAATTGGTCGTCCTCCCATTTTACTTGCACACTGTTAATTCCTTACAAATGCACAGAAATGCAACGGAACATCACATAACAATATTTAGTGAATATCGGAATAATACCGTTAAGCCTTCACTATTACTAAGAATATAGGCATCTTAACCCGCATGCAGACATTAAAAGGCATCCGTGCCCCCCTGAAGGGTGATAGGTCGTCCTCGACCATCAAATAAGAGAGTAAAGGATTGCACAACAGCAGTAAAACATTTGAACAACATACACACTTATGATACGATCACAAATGATTACATTACTGAAATCGATGCATAATATTAAATTGAAAATAGATATGGAAATGTTCATACAATGATTTGAAGATAATGGAAGGGATAGCTGATGTAAAAACAAGTACTTATACGATCATTGCTCTCATAAACTATTATGATTGGGTTATGAATAATTTTCATGTATAATAGGTTCAAAATGAAGGGTTTAAAGGTATCCTCTCATTTGATCTTATGTAAAGATATAAGAAAAAGGTTCATCCTTACTATTGATTTGAAAAGTGTGACTCCAATACCATCAGCAGAGCTCTGTTGCCCACAAGTGTCTATAACCTTGACAAAGTTGTTTTTTCACCCTTGGAACCGTTATCCTTTATTTATGCCTAGGGAAGTGCTTTGTAATGTCATGATGGAGGCCACTATGCTGGCTTGGGAACCAGATGAACCACAATGCCATTAACCAGGAAGAAGTGAAAGGTGGACAGGTCGGCTCGTGATGAGACCTCCTGTTCCATGGAATTTTTATTATTTTTTGTGAGTTTCCCATTGGACCATATCCCTGGTGTGGTGGCCATAATGGGAATGCCACTTCACTGCCTCCTTATGATCATGGTAGGCTGGCTCTTGATGAGACCCCCTATCCTCCATTTGCCATATCATAGAATTGTTAATAATTACATAATTGTTTTTCTTTTATCCTTTTTTTTTCATATATAGCACTTCCTTACTTATATATAGAGGATGACTCAACACTCCTTAAGAGTACGGATGGTGGAAGAAGTCTAGACATCTCAATGGAAAAATATATGCCTTTATTCTTATTTAATAAATAAATATCAAAGAGAGATAGTTTAGGGAAGAACCAACATGATAAAAATACCCGATCATATTAATTTAAATGAGAATAAGCACAACAAAGAAATATAAATGGTTGTGTCCTTTCCTTTTCCTTATCATTGCAAAAATATTTCTTAAAAATAACAATTTCTCTTGATTTGCTGATTTCTGTAATTTCTAATTTGTGCATCCTTACATAAATTGTGTGTTTGCCATCAAGAGAGTCGTGAAGAATTCATAAAAATTCTGTTCAAAATCAAGAAAAAAATATACTCAAAGAGTGTTGTTCCTTTAGAAAGGAACAAAAAAAACAATCTGCAAAAATGCTCTTCCTTTAGAAAGGAACTACAAATAAACAGGCGAAAAACTGCTGTTCCTCTGGAAAGGAACTACAAAAAAACTGTTGTTCCTTTGGAAAGGAACAATAACAATGCGTGGCCAAAAATTGCTGTTCCTTTGGAAAGGAACAACAAAAACTACTGTTCCTCTGGAAAGGAACAACAAAAACGCTCGCAATAAAACTACTGTTCCTTTTGAAAGGAACAACAGAAACGCAGCAAGAAACTACTGTTCCTTTGGAAAGGAACAACAAAAAAAGAAACACTCAAACACGTTGTTTCTTGAGAGAAACCGCTTCTGTTCCTTAGAAAGGAAAAACTTAAGAAATAAATTCTGCACACAAAAAACAAGAAAAATAAAGAAAAAACATTATGTACAAATTTCAAAATAAAGAAATGATTCACAGAATGGGTTCTGAGGAGGAGTTTCCTCCCTCAGCAAGAATCTGCATGGTGGAATCTTCCCGTAATTGTTGGTAAAAGGATTCCCGATTAAGCGGTTTATGGTAAAGTCGCACTCGATGACCGTTTACTTTGAAGGAATGCCCAGATCCATCAATGGTGGTTAATGTGATGGTGCCATTATCATGCACCTCTCGTATTTCGTAAGGTCCAAGCCATCGTGTCTGGAGTTTTCCTGGGAAATCCTGAAACTTGGAATCATATAGGAGTGCCCAATCTCCTTCGTGGAAGATTTTCTCTTTGATGAGGGCGTCATGCCATTTTTCTCTCTTTTGTTGAATTAATGCAGTGTGCTGAAGAGAAGAGAGCCTAATTTCATCCAACTCATTGATTTGCTGTAATATTTTGACCTGGGCTTCATTTAAGTCTGAACCCACCTCCTGCGCTGTTCTTAATGTCTGAATCTCAAACTCTATCGGGAAGATGGGCTCTTTTCCAAATACCAACTGATATGGTGAATACCCCGTGGTACCTCTCCATGTTGTTCGATATGCCCAGAAGGCTTCTGGAAGTCTATAAGCCCAATCACGTCTGTATGAGGCAACTGTTTTTGTCAGTATAGATTCGATCACTTTATTTGTGCTCTCTACTTGGCTGTTTGCCTGTGGGTGGTATGGGGTTGTAATTTTGTGCTGAATGTGGTAATTTTGTAATGTTTCAACGAGTTTATTACCTACAAACTGTGGTCCTCCATCTGTGATTATGTCCCTTGGGAGGCCGTATTGCACAAATATTTGGAAAAGGAATTGTATTACAGAGTCCTCTGTAGCTTTCGAAAGTGCCTCTGCTTCAACCCATTTAGTGACATACTTGGTTGCAACTAGGATGTATGTTCTTTGGTTCGATGGGGGGGGTAATGGGACCAACAAAATCAAGCACCCAACGTTCAAATGGTTCAATTACTAATTGTGGGTTCAAAGGAAATTCGTCGGACTGTCCAGGGCGACCCGCCCTTTGGTAGCTATCACAGGCCTGTGCGAAATTTTTAGCATCTTTAAAAATGGTAGGCCAATAGTAGCCTGTCTGTAAAACCTTGTGGGTAGTTCTACGATCTGCAAAATTTATGCCACACGGCCAGTCATGGCATGCTTTCAGAATATCAAATACTTCGTCCTCTCGGAGGCATCTCCTGATTTGCATATCTGACCCTGTATGAAACAGATAGCCCACAATCCAAGAGAATTGAGTACTATGCTGTATTATCTGTTTTCGTTCATTAGGAGTTAGATGTTTTGCTAATTTACCTATTGCTAAGTAATTTGCTATATCAACATACCATGGGGTTCTAATAGTAACAACGAAAAAATGTTCATCTGGGAAGTGATCTTCGATTGCTGCTGCATCTGTTGGCTTTGGCATTCGTGACAGCAAATCAGCTACAGGGTTTTCTTTTCCAGGTCGATATTTAATTGTGATATCGAATTCCTGCAATAAAATCAACCATCTTGTCACTCTTCCATTTGTAACAGTTTTATTTGCTAAAAATTTAATGGCAGAGTGATCGGTATATAAAACTACAGGATACCTAGTTATATAATGTGTAAACTTATTTACAGCATGAACTACAGCTAAAAATTCCTTGTTAGTCACAGTATAATTTAATACAACAAGAGATAGATTTTTGCTAATATAATATATTGCATATGGTTTCTTATCCTCTTCCCGCCCAAGCACTGCTCCAATGGCTGTGTCTGAGGCATCAGATGAAATTTAGAATGGAAAATCCCAATTTGGGCCCCTCAGCACTGGGGCTGTTGATACAAGATTTTTCAGATCCTCAAAAGCATGGTCACATATATCTGTCCAAATAAAATCAACATTTCCTATTAGTGCATATAAAGGTGCAACTATTTGAGAATAATGTTCTATAAATCTTCTATAATAACCAGAAAATCCAAGAAAGCTACATACCTCTGTTTGTGTGGTGGGAGTAGGTATTAATAAAATTATCTGAATTTTGGCTGGATCCACCTGAATTCCAGCTGCTGAAATATAATGTCCTAAGATAAGTCCTTCGGCCATCATCATATGACACTTTTCATGGCTTAAACAAAGCCTAGTGTCAATACATCTTTGCAACACCTTTTCTAAGTTTTCTAATGCTGGCTCAAAATCATCTCCGTAAGGTGTGAAGTCATCCATATACACTTCGAGCCCTTCATTTATTAAGTCTGAAAAGATGTTGAGAATGGTCCTCTGAAATGTAGCAGGGGCATTGCATAGGCCAAAGGGTAAGACTCGATAGGAAAATGTCCCCCAAGGACAGGTAAAAGTAGTTTTGTCTTGGTCCTCAGGGGCAATCTAGATTTTTTTTTGTACCCACTAAAGCCATCTAGGAAAGAAAAGAATTTCTTTCCTGCCAATGTATCTAATACCTGGTCAATGAAAGGAAGGGGAAAGTTGTCTTTCTGGGTTGCTTTGTTGAGTTCTCGGTAATCTACGCATATTCTCCACTTTCCGTTCTTCTTTGGTACCACTACTAATGGGGAGACCCACTTGCTATCAGATATTGGGTAAATGAAATTAACATCCAACAACTTTTGTAATTCAGCTTTCACAATATCTTTAAGGTGAGGGTTTAGTCTTCGTTGGGGTTGGCGAATGGGTCTCGCATATTTTTTGGTATAGATGTGGTGTGTACATAACTGGGGGTCAATTCCCTTCATGTCTAGATAATCCCATGCAAAGGCTCCTTTATATTTTCGTAGTAATTGGACCAACTTCTCTTCTTGTTCAGGAGTCAGGTTTTTGTTTAGAGTTTTTCCTAGTTCAATTTCCACAATCTTACTATTGTACATAGAAGTAGTGGGTATTATTTGATCAGGAATATCTTTCAGGGGATATTCTTCTTCTTTATTATCAAATGCTGCCTTGATCATGTGACATTGTAGATGGGATCTGATTTGTGGTTTGTTAATGAAACTATTAATAATGTCATCCTTTGTTTGGTCTTTAAAATCGAGGGCATCTTCTATGGTTAGTGGTGATCTCATATTTTCCATAAGATATGATATAGGTTGCTTCCTTGTTTTGATTATTGATAGGCTTGGTTGGGCTGGGGGATATAAGGCTAAATTCTTGACATAATTTCCCCTTGTTATTGTCATGTTGCCTTGTCAGCAGCCAATGTAAGCATCGACAGTTGCCAACCAAGGTCTAGCTAAGATTAGCGGGTGTCCATCTAGTCGGTTCTTTGGGTTGATAACCAGGAAGTCAGCAGGGTACTCCCAGGAATCTACAGATACCATTACATCTTGTAGTGTACCTTCTGGTTTGAATACCGATCGGTCAGCTAATTCTAGTAAGGTTGTTGTTGGATCTAATGATGTAATGCCAAGTTTTTGACAATTGGTGGTTGTTAGGATATTAATTGCAGCTCCCAAATCAACTAAGGCATTTGGAAATTATTTCCCATTGATTTGCACCGTCACTATAGGATTACCTGGGTCTTCATATTTTATAGGTGTTTCCATTCCTGATAATAAGTCAGATAGAGTACTGACTACTTGAACAGTTGGGTTGGTTGTTGTTCTCCTCTTTGGCTTCTTTATACACAATTCCTTAATGGTTTTTGCATAAATAGGAATGTCTTGGATAGCTTGGAGGAGAGGGATTTTTATACACAATTTTTTTAATTCTACCAGAAGATCAAAATCAGGATATTCTATTGGGCAAGGTATGATTAATCGTTCTAGGAATGGTGGAGAAGAGGTGGTTGCTTGTTGTGGAGTTTGAGTTTGTTGTTGAACCACCTTCTCTTTTTGCAATGTTTGTTCTACAGGTAACGGATCTTCAGTGTGAACATTTTTATCTCCCTCTGTTTCTACTATGCACCCAGATCTCAATTAAAGGCCATTACACTCCCTCAGTTCATTTTCTAATTCTGGTGGTTCCATTATTTGGACAGACTGAACTGGCCTATTGTTCGGGTTTGGGTTGGGTTGGGCTGGGATTTGTGGTCTTAAATTGGTCTGGGGGTTTTGTGGCAATGTATAGGGGGTTGGCAGTGTAGGTTGAGAGAGAGGGATTGTTCCAGCTGGCTGATTTGTAGGTATTTTCCATTTTGACTGCCAGGATTGAATCTGTGAAGTGGAGGGGGTCCATTGTGTTGGATAGACATTGTTTTGCCAAAATGGTGGGCAGAAAGGAAAATTTGGCCAATTAGTTTGGTTTGTTTGATTTGGCCATGATGATGTAGGAAATGGCTGTTGTGACCAATTGGGGAAAGGTGGCTGATTTTTCCACATTCCATTATATTGCTGAGCATTATATTGAGGAGGTTGAAAAGAAGAGAATGGATCAGTTGGCATACCTGATTGTCGTGGCTGGCATTGTCAGCACTGATTAAGTAAGCATACCACTTATGATTCTTCTTATGCCTCTTTATAGACTTCTTTTAACCTAGGAAGTGAGGGACATCCTTCTGTGGGGTGATCTTTTGTGCAGATGACACAAACTTTGATTATATCCAGCGGGCACTCTTTGTGGCCGTGTTTCTTCCCGCACTTAGGACATAATATTGCCAAGTTTTGTTCGGCTTCTGCTTGCTTTTTTTTGGCTTTCATAATGTCGAACTGCGTAGTTAGAGTCCCTAGAATATTTGTTTTAAAATATTCCAGTAGATTTCCAATCTTTGCACGAGTTACACCTTCACTGGAGGTCTGATTATCCCTTGTGATCATGTCACGTTCTGCTGATTTTAGCCTTGTTTTGCCTCTTGAACTCTTGATACACAAATCAATAATGTTAGCATAACTTTCCTGATATATATCACCTTTTCCCATAATATTTAATGTTTCAACCCATTGATCCTTCATCCCCCTAATTAATGTAGTTTTTAGCACATTATCAGGTAAGGGTAAAGATGCATAAGGAGATCTCTGGAGGTTGCATTGAAATCGTTCCACATATTCTTCCAGAGTTTCATTGGGTTTTGCTGTAATCTGAAATATTTCATCTTTTAGTTCCCGAGACCTGCAATAATCCTGATATTTCTTTAGAAACGCAGCTTTCATATGATCCCAATCATTTATAACCCCTCCACCCAATCCCATAAACCATCGTAAAGCTGATCCTTTTAATGTGGAAGGAAATAATTTTGATTTTTGGGGATTGGTGGTATAGTCATACCCCCTGCATAATACATCGAATTCTAACAAAAATGCATCTGGATCTTCTGATGTCAAGCCATGAAATGTAGGAATATGTTGAAGAGGAATGGCTCTCATAGGTTCATTAACTGCAGTGTCCACAATGGGATATTGCAGTGTGGAAGTTTGTTGGTTCTGGTTCTGGTTCTGGGCCATTTGATCAAATATGTGCCAATATCCTTCTGGGATCTCAAGGGAATTCCTAGGCTGACTAGAAGGAATAGGAATGACCTTGAAAACACTCCCTTGATCTGGAATAAGTGTTCCCTGCTGGCCTACTATCTGAGGAGATTCAGGTCCTTTATTTTGAATGATGTTGACAACACTTCCCTTATCTGGGCTACTCACTATTTGGATTACTTCAAAAGGAGATTTTGGTTCTTTTGTTTCCCCTGTTTCTCCTGTTTCCCCTTCTCCTTCGTGGAGATTACTAGAGTTCCCTTCTTGTGGAGAAATTAGGCGAGAATTCTCAATTTCTTGGGAATTTTTCTCAATTCCTTCCGTTTGACTATGTATCTCAGCAAAGGCTACTGATGGTGACTCCGTGGCCTGAAGGGAACTACTAGGTTGTCTAGAAATAACTTTCCTAGGTCCTACTGATGGCTGAGATTCAATTTTCTTAAGGATTTCGTCAATGAAAGTTGTTCACCCAAGGGTCACCGGTCCCTTAGGTTTTTTGTATTTAGGAGGAATTTTGTTTTGTTTAGCTTTTCTATTCATTCAAAAAAACAAGCCTTCATTCCTACATAAAGAAAGAAATTTACCCAATTCTGCTGTGAAGCGGGCTGTGAGCAAGTATGTTTCTTGCTCGGTGCGCAGGTTCTTACCTTCCGTATTTAATACCCAATTATTCCCAAGCAGAAAAAAATTTCAAATGTGCATCATTCCTTCTAAATGGAATACACTCTCCCCGGAAACAACGCCAAAATGTTGAGGTATAAAAGGTATATTTTTAACACCTATTTATCCTACATTAATTGCCAATCCAGGAACGACTTTTTGTTTCAAGTGTGTACTCTGTCTGAGGCTGCAATTCAAGCTAAGAGTAATGCTTTGTAAGATGTAGCACAATGTTCTAAATATAAGAGTAAACAGATGCTGGAAAAGGAATCTAATTACAATAACATGAACTCAAGTACTCTAAAATCTACGTATTCACTCAACAAACATCAATCAAGGATAAAGTAGCAATAACTCATTCCTTTAGAAATTGATGCAATTGAAATCAAACTGGAACAAGGCAATTAATCTGGGAACTTGGAATAAATAACCAGTGTTATCTACAGTTGACAGTCCTGATTTCAAGAAATCAAAGGGAAATAGAAATTGAACTAACTGCTATTGAAAGTAAACTAGGAAGAACTCTTTAAAAGCAAGCTTTCTACAATCTGGAAACTAATGAATTGGAAATGAAAAAAAAATTGTAATCAAATAAAAATGTAAATAAGCAGTGAATCGTAACTAAAGGAATTGAATAGCAGGTACTAACTAATGAATCTGAACATCAAATCTGAACTTAAAGGAATCAAATAGAAAATTCTGTTAAACACCAAACCCTGTCAACAACAAACCTTGTTAAACAGTAATCAAAATGAATAGAAATCCAACAGAACAACAAATAGAGTTAAATATTGAACAAAAAAGCTTTATAAGCAATAACAAGATGAATAATATAGGAATTAAGATCCTTGTTGAACTGGAACAACAATGCAATTCGTTAACGCAACACAACAATACCAATACGCAATTCAACAACAACTAATTAACTTTGAAAACGTAATAAAACTGAACACAATTATCACACAACGGTAATTAAAGGAGAGAAATACAAACAACAGATCGATTCCACAAGGGCCGGGCCCTTAGCACCAGTGAAACACTGCTGGGTTACTTCAGAGCTTGAGAAATGGAACGAAAACGCGTATTTGTATTAATTTAACATAAAAGGTGTTTACAGCGACTGCTCTCTGATCACAAGAGTCAATAAAGTGCAGAATTACAAGAGAAATGTTTTAATCAATGATTCGACTCTTCAATATCTAAAGGAATTGCCTTATATAACAACTTCAACGGATAAGACAAGGAACAAGATAAGATTTGAACAACGATCCCTCAGGATTGAAGGATCTCGAGGGATTCACTTCCTTTCTTTCTTTAGCTATCACTTGATCTTCTTCGGCTGAAGCCGTGTTGTTCCCTGCCTTCTCTTAGCAATGGGTTCTGATTTTATTCTCTTTGACAGGATATGGTCTATCACTGGAGGAACAACAGTTACTCTTGCTTTAGCCTTGCCTCTGGTATAGTTTTTCACCTCGTTTGATTCCTGTTTTTGACAATAAAAGGCAGTTTTTAGTTACTTTTTACAATAAACATAAGTCTTTGAAATTCTATCATAATTCTATAATAAATCACCTTTCTAGAATAAAAAGAGTTATGTTTAAAGGAAAAATATGGGAAAATACATGGTGAATTCATACCTTTTTCAACGCTCAACACATCCAACAAGATGTATATCAGCATATGGAGAGATGCATAGCTCGAATGATGATGGAGAGGTTGTCACAACCACTTCTCTACTCATTGAAAGTGAGGGAGAAATTTTAGTTGAGACATTTCAACTCAATGACCGAGGTACATAGTAGAGGATGTACATTTATGCATTATGATTTGTACTCTTTTACTTTTTGTGAGTAGCATATTGTACCAAGGAGGATATTTCCTTCTTGTATATTGTATTGTGATGTACTTGAGGCCATTTGCAGCATTGATGTTGGCCATTCTATTTGTGGTTTGTGGGAGAGGCCACATGATTCTTGGTGTGCACCATTGGCACCATATTTTACTTTCATGATCGCATCTTGTAGGATGATTGTGGCAGAAAACAAGTGGCTGAAAAGACACTTGTTACACTTTGTTTTGAGGCAGGAAGGGGATACACTACGCTAGTTCCACATATGGAACTATGATCCACCTCCCGGTTGTCATATGTCAACTTTTTTTTATTTGTTTTTGCTTCCATATATTGATGATGTTATTTTCCTTATGAGAAGCTTTGTCGGGAGGATGGCACAAAAGTTGGAGGTGCCCATTGGAAGTATGATTCTCTATACTTCATATGTTGCATGTTTCAGGAGAAACAATGGGAAAACCATGATTTCCACACTACATCTCTTGTCTTCATGTGGGAGGAGCCATTTGGAGAACTTGAGTTCTTGGGAGAGACACTTCACGGATGTTTTGATTGGTGGGGTAACTAGGGATATTCTTGGAGACCATAATATTTCAGCCCAAGATTAGCAGCAGCCCCATACATACCATAAATGGAGAGAGAAGCAACATGGGTGGAAAAATATAATCTCTCCATGCAGCCCTAATACATTGCATGAACCAGGGGTTGAGGATTTCTTTGATGAGCTACCTAGAATGACTCATTTCATTTGGATGATAGCATGGGTATGGGAGTCTCTCATTGGGAATGATATCCCCTATGTTTTTCATCGCTCCTACCTTGAGCAGGCCATTGGAAAAAAAGAAGGTTTCCACTTACACCTTCCACTTTCTCATGATGTGAGCCATGTGGGGTTGCATACTTGGGAGGAACCATTGGAGGGTAGATTTATTGTAGATTATTTTGAGCAGTGGTGGGGACTTTTGATGAGGAGGCCACAAGAGGAGGAGGGGAAAATTTTTTCTCCACCTTTATATTTGTTTGAGTACAAGCAACATTTTGGAGGGGAGGACTATAATATTCCAAAATTTTAGCCTTCAGCTAAATGGAATATTATAGTTTGTTTTATCACTAGATAAGTGAATAAGTGGGTGGGGAGGCCCATAAACCTCCTTAGAAGGAATAATAACACTCATAATGTGAAAGGAGGAAGAAAAAGAAGCTCGATTAAGCACCTTTGGGTGTGAATTGGAGGGGATACATGTTGAATAGGTCAACTTTGACCAAATCAACAATGCTGTCATGGAGGAGTGGCATTTATGATAAGACAACACAGTTTTAGTGGAGGAAAACTTGCATGAGCTTGGTGGCATTTGTGGATGGGACCCAATGTGATAAGGCTCAAACACTATATATGGAGGGGATGACATCCATTTTTATGGATGTTTTTGGATTATTATTTTGATATTGGTTTGTTTAGACTTTGCATCCTTTCGCTGTTTAGCAGAGTTTGTTGTGCTGTTTAGCACAAGAGTGTTCCTGATCGGGAATACCTACCTCATCCTCAGGGAAGGAGAGGTTCATTGGGCTGCATTTCCTGATTTTGGAATTCTGGCCAAGCTACTTCCTTAAGCTAAAATGCAGTTTTTGTTTAGAGCTGGGTTGTGTTGTAGGGTACAGCAAAGGAGGATCACATAGAGCCAATTCTTGGCTTGTTTTTCAGTGGAAAGGTAGCCTATCCATTGGAGGATCAACAAGGCGGGATACTGGGAATATTTACATATTTTGGGCATCAGGCCAACCATCTACCATCCCTCACAACATAGTTTCTATCCAGATTTGCGTTATTTTTGGAGGCAGTTGCTGAGAGGGTTCATTGAGCTCATCATGATGGTCTATTTCTGAATAGAGGGATAAACCTTCTATTGAGAAATACCATTGGAGGAGGAAATTATCATTTAAAATATGTCATAGCCTCATTCTATTCAGTTCAATTTTGTAGTGACATATCAACCCTAGGGTTATTTGTCACATTGTATATTTTCTTGGTATTTCTAGCAATCTTTTTTGGGTTGGCTAGAAATCATGTACTAGAGCCCATATCTTCTTTTCTGGGCATTGATTTTGTATCTATCAGCCATATTATATTTATGTATGATTACAGTAGCATCTACACTGATATAGACAACGCTATCATTGCTTTCCGGCATTCTATAAGTAGCATCAACTCATGTGCTTATTGATATAATCATTGGAGGCTTGTTCTTATTGCTTGAGTGGTTTGACCCTCAAGATATTTTTGTATATTGTTGCTGATATCTTAATAAAATTATGGCTACATGTTTATCCCTCTTATGACATGTTCATATTTGTTGTGTTTTACATTATTATGTCTTGTATTGCTTCTATTTCCATTTTGGAATATTACAGTATTAGTTCTGCTATGCTAAGTGTCCTTTCAGTTATAAAAACATGTACAATTTGTCTCCATTTGTTTGCTTAAGGAATGAGTGTTTTAACCATGAAAAATAGATGAATTAGTGAACTTTAAGCATGAAAATAAGCCTTAAAAACACTGAACAACAGTGCATAATAGAGAAATACAATCACACATAAGTTTTACACAGTAGACATGATGAAGCATTTCACCCCTCTTGGGCTACATCTGCTGGTCCAACTCCCAATGGCATGTCCCTCTCTGTAATTATGCTCAAAATTGTAAATTAAATTTTTTTATAGGCCTCTAATGGCCATTTTCTCTACACCAATGGCTCCAGAATGCTCAAATTAGTCTAGGTAGAATCTTGTTTCACCAAAATTGGTCGAAAATTGACCTCCGAATGAATTTTTTCCCAATGATAGCTAGAAAATCTCCACCAAAAGTGGAGACAGGCACTTAACTGGAGTTAAATTTAATAAAAAGCCATAAAATTAGGGGCGCACTCCAACTTCGATAGTTCATTAACCACAACATTGAATGTTACGGGTAGGGGTGGCCACATGCACACCCACTACCTCGCTTGACCGTAACGTTCGACGCTTAACCTGACAGAGACATGGCCTTAACCGCGCGGAGTCTGCGCTTGTGGATAGTTTTCGGGTCCATTTAAATGTCACTGTTTAAATCATCGGTGGTTAAGTTTTATTTCCGCCAGTTTATAAAATATGATGCCATGGTTTATGTCGTGTGACCAATGCTTTTAGGACCGCCAGCGAGTTAGGGCCGCTGGCGGTCCCCTCCTCCAAATGCGGCAATGATATAACATAAAATAAAGCCGAAGACCTATACCGTTAAGAAAGATATGTAGGCGGACTGGTCAAAGTTCTTTGCGGTGGGAAGGAGGTCGCGGGGTCGGCCCCCACTGACTCCAATAAAATTTTAACATACCCTCCTAAGGACACGTGGTGGCCTCTGGGATTGCCACGTGTCACTCATCCGATCGACCACAAATAAAACCATACAACAACTAGAAAGACTCCTCCATACCATAAGATCAATGGCCCACAACATGCCACGTGGTACAATCTTGTTGGCTGTGAGAGAAGGGAATACAAATTTTTTGCTGTTTGGGAAAACAAACAGAACGCGATATCTTCCTCATACAACATCGGTTTTTAGAACTATTTCAAGCACTTTCAATTTTGAGCATAACACACGATCTCATTATCATTGGATAATAGGGAGTTGAGTGATGCAGCAGAATTCTATATTTCTGACATAATTCTATCATTTTTATGCTGCTGAATGTTGTGGCATTATCAGTGATTATTTGCTGTAGTCAACCAAATTTGGATATAATATTCTCTTCAATGAACTTTATTATAGCATAATCTATAGCATTTCTTACCAGGATGACTTCCACTCACTTGGTGAAATAGTCAGTTGCAGTCAAGATCCATCTGTGTTGACTACTGGAGGCTAGATGAATTCCACCTATAAAGTCTAATCCTCACTAGAGAAATGGTGTTGAAACAACTACTGAAACTAGTGGAAGAGCTGCCAATTTTTTCTTACCAGCAAACATCTGACATGGAACACAGGATCTGACTTTTGATCCTACTTGTGAAAACAAGGTAGGCCAATAAAATCATGCTCTCAATATCTTGTATGCAGTTTCTCTCCAAGCATAATGGCCTCTGCAAATTCCTACATGAAATTGATCAATGATTCCTTCAGTTTCTGATTCTGTTAGGAAAAGTAGTAAAATATTAAGAGGATCCTTCCAGTATAGATTGGAATTGATAATACAGTACTTGACAGATTTAAAATTGAGTGTTTTGCACCTTTTCTTTAAAAATTGAGCTGGACATTCAAACTAAATCAGAGAGTGGACAATGTCTGCATACCAATCTTATGTAACAAATTTCTCATCAATATGAATTGGGATTATCTGAGTCGAAGGAGAAGGTTCTTGTGTATTATTTCCATGCACTCCATGGGAAGGTTCTTGTGGATTCTACCCTTCTGCATTCAAGGAAGTTTCTTGTGGATTCTCCCTTTCCAAATTCGAAAAGGTTCTTGTGGTTGCTTCTCTGAAACTTAAAAAACTGAGTTGATGCCCAAGACTTTACAATTGGATTCAGCTAATAACTTGGCTAAACCATACCCCTTCACTAAATTGGAAGTTTTGATGGTAAGATCAAAATCAAGAATCTGAGTTATCAATCTACCCCTTCTACCATCAGTGTCTGGCTATGTGAGGACTGTTTTGACAACGTTATTGGGCACATAGGAAATGATAGTTGAATGAATAATATACATTTTAAAGGGATTGAGGGCTTGAACCAAGGCATAGGCCTATTTTTCAATAATATCATATTTCAGTTTAGCATCTCTCATGACCTTACTAAAGAATGCTATAGGTTGATCATGGTAATCCTCATTCTTTTGTAAAAGGACAGCTGCAGGGGTTGTTTCAGAGGCAAAAGAAAACATGCTGAAAGGTTCTGAGTGGTTTGGACTAGCTAAGGTTGGGGCTTCGGAGATGGATTTCTTTATCTGGTCAAAAGAAAATCTTGCAGAGACAATCCATTTAAATTTGTGGTTCTTTTTAAGCATGTCTGTTATGTCTTTTACTATTTCGCATAATTTGGTATAAACCTTCTTAAAAAATTGATTTTTCCTAAAAATCTTGAATCTCCTTCTTATTTCTAGGTAATGATAATGATTGGATAGTAGAGACCCTTTTGGGATCAATAACTATTCCATATTTAGAAATAATATGACCTAGAAATTTACCTTCTTTAATGGAAAATAATGATTTTTTGGGATTCAAGGAAATTCCGAACTTCCTGCATCTTTCAAAAACTTTCTTCAAATGCTTAAGATGTTTAGGATCAGATTCAAAGAAAACATTTAGATCATCAATATAAATAACAATGAATTTATTTACCTTCCCAACAAAAGCCAAGTCCATGGCTCTCTGAAACGTTGCTCTTGAGTTTGATAGACCAAATGGCATTAGGGCATACATGAATGTAACCTAAGGTGTGGTAAAAGCTGTCTTCTCCATGTCTTCTAAATTCACCAATATTTGATTATAACTAGAAAATCTATCTAACATAGAGAGCCTGTTAGCACTTGACACTTTTTGAAGTAATTGATCCATATTTGGAAGTGGATAATTATCTTTTAAGGATTCTATATTAAGGTTCCTAAAATCTACACAAAGTCTTATTTCATCGTTCTTTTTCCTCACATGGACTAAATTTGCAACCCAACTAGAGTATCTTAATGGGAAAATAATTTGGGCATTTAGAAGTTTCTTCAGTTATTTTTCTATGGTGGGAAGAAGAACTGGGTTCATCCTTCTTAACTTCTGTTGATAAGGCTTTACATCTGGTTTCAGAGGAATTTTATGCTCAACTAATGATGTATCATAAGATTTGAGATCAGCATAAGACTAGGCAAAGACACATCTATAATTTTTAAGAAGTTTGACATATTTAGATTTAAGTTATGGGGTTAATGATGCACAAAGATTGATATTTTTAGTTTCCTCATCAATGCCAATATTTATGTCTTCTATGTCATCTTTTGGTCAGAGAGAGAACAAGTTTTTGGGAACATAATTTTGGTCAAACAATTTCTCTAAAGGAACAAGTCCCTTCAGCATTTAATTATTTGGCAATTGAATTATGTCATGATTAGCTACCTTTGATTTTAGTTTTGAATTTTCTTTGTCTTGGGTAGCTTCTTTATTGTTTGAATTATCTTCTTTGATCTGTAATACAGAAAATTCGTCAATGACTTGCAGGAAGGATTTTATTTGTTCACCGTCCTCAAATATCTACCAATGTTTAAGATTGTCCGGAATTGAAGGCCTATATTTGATTTGTGTCTAAATATGAAAATGATATGGAATATTAAAGGCACTAGCTAAAACAACTAATGAATCTGCATGTAAGTTTTCATCTCTAGGGATAAAGGTGATGTTAAAAGCATCAAAGGTATTTTCAATAGTGTCCCAAATCTCATTTCGATAAGACCTAAGTCTAGGGTGCTTCGTTCAGCAAAGAATCCTAACTTGACTTACTATTAGTTCTAAGTCGATGAAAGCACTTAAGTTTTTGACCTTTAAACTTCTGGAAATTTGTAGTCCTAGGATAAAATCTTCGAATCCTGCAACATTTTTTGTTACCTCAAAGTCTAATTTACATGATTGTGTAATATTTTCCTTTTCAGATGAAATCAAAACAACTCCTACTCCAGTCCATCTTTGGTGCATGATCCATCATAAAATAATTTCCAAATTTCAGTATGACCTGGTTTATAAGTGTCAACTATATCCTCAATTTTAAGTTGAGAATCCTGTGAAGTGTCTGATGATAGTTGAAAATAAATAAATTCTTGAGATACTGCATAAATGGGGTGATTCCTAGCTTGATTAGCATTAAAAACAGTGTTTAGGAATCTCACCTCTCTATACAATCTAAGGCTCTCTCCACATATACTGGGATATTGGCAAAAGTGACATGTCCAATTGAAGACTTCCTCCCAATTTTTCACAACAATATCTAGATAAGAGCATTCCATATTTGGGAGGAATGTCAATGACAACTGTGTCTAATACTGTTACACAATATTTTATCACTGTCCCTACAATTCCCAACTCACACATTGGAGGGTCGTTTCTGTGACCAATACGCAGTGTCGTGATTTGTAAATACCATCCTTGCATCCCTTTTGATGAAAGAAACATTCTTCTTGTTGACATTTCCCTAAGTAGAGCTGTGAAAATCACTATTTTTTCCTTGGCGTGAGTAGCTCGTTACATCCTCGCGCTGACTTGGAAATTTAACATTAAGCCCGCGCCACTTGGCGCTCTGTGCAAGTTAGACACCCACACCAAGCTGTTTATGGAATGTTTTTTAAAAATAGAGGCGGAGGTTCCATTCCAACCACCTCGGGGATGAGTCATTGGGAGTGGTTGAACTGAAACAACAACGAACTCCTTCCTTTAGTTAGTATTTTCCACCTCCCTTGGAACTCTCCTAAAGGATAGGATTCCCTCCCTCCTTTGTAGGGATCCCAAACTCCTTTTTTCCCTCTATATAAGAAGCTGTCTCATTTAGTAGAAGCTAGCTGAACACATTATAGGAAAATGGCTGAATAGTTGAACTAGAGAATTATACTATAGCTAAGATGTTAGAGGAGATAGATTGTGTTGAGAGAGCTCGAGTCGATGACTTCTAAGAGAGCTTGAGTCTAAATTCCCTGACCGACAGTTGAGACGCGTTTCGTCTGAACCCTGATGGAGGAGATCATGACGTCAAAGCATCGGTTGTACTCTTCCTTCTACTCATTAATATACATGACTACTGTTTGGTTCCGCTATTGTGTCATGATGTTTATTTGATATGATATGTTTAGCCCTATTTTACTGGATAATAGTTGTGAGTGAAGCTACACTGCTATATGTTTTTCTTGTTCTTTGTCTTATGTACAGGTATCTGGGTGTGACAACAAAATGTTCGTGACTTGTCAAAGCAGGAGCGAGAGACCACTACTATTTTTGCAACATCGACAACGTTGGATTCAAGGTAGGTCAGTCTACCATGTCTTTTGTTCATTCATTAACTTGGAAGCAACACTTTAGTGTGTCCTTTTGTTACTAGACCCGCCCTAGGGTTAGAAGGATCGTCTTTGTCCGTAGAGAGGATTTACCTTCATAACAAATTGGAAACTCCACTGGGGACAAATCCAACCTAGTACATTTTACAAGCCCTAGGAAGGAGGAACTTGAAACAACGTCATGGTGACGAAGTCCGATGTCATAAGCGTTTAACGAATCTGACAAAGGGAGAACTCGAAATCTTTTCATGTTTAGAGAGTTTGAAAAGAAGGTAGAAAAGAAAACTCCAGCAGTCCCTTTTCATAGGTAGTCTTACATATCCGAAAAGGTAGAAAACTGTGTCTGAGAGAACCTCTTAGTTGCGATAGGCTAAGGTATTCCTTTTTCGTAAATAATCTATCCCAGCCCAAGAAAGGGTTAAACATATACTGGGTAGATATTGTTTCACAGCCATTTAATGAGTTCAAAACGACAAGAATCTAGACAATATTTTCAATTTTAGAGAGTCAGAAAAGAGCTAAAAGATGACTCCAGTAGTGACTTTTTCATGTTTTTACCGAGTCCGAAAAAAGTATAAAATATAACTCATTACTTCATCATTGTCGCATGAAAACCTATTGCTCCACAAGAGGTAAAAAGTGAAAAGTAATTATTTTTACTATTTTTGGAATTTTATAACGTTTTCACAACCATAATTAGGTTTTAAGGCATGTTTTTCGATTATTTTCTTATATTATTTTCGAAAAATGGGTTTTACACATGTCTCTTGTGCAACAATAGGTTTTCATGTGACAATTATGAAGTAACGAGTTATATTTTATAATTTTTTCGGACTCAGTAAAAACACGAAAAGTCACTATTGGAGTCATCTTTTAGCTCTTTTTAGACTCTCTAAAATTGAAAAGATTGCTGAGATTATTATCATTTTTAACTCGTTAAATGGTTGTGAAACGATATCTACCCAGTATACGTTTAACCATTTTTTGGGCTGGGACAGATTATTTACGAAAAAGGAATACCTTAGCCTATCGCGATTAAGAGGTTCTCTCAGACACAGTTTTCTACCTTTTTGGACCTGTGAGACTACCTATGAAAAGGGACTGCTAGAGTTTTATTTTCTGCTTTATTTTCAAACTCTCTAAGCATGAAAATATGCCGAGTTATCCCTTTGTCAGACTCGTTAAACCTTGATGACATCGAACTTCGTCACCATGACATTATTTCGAGTTCCTCCTTCCTAGGGCTCGTAAAATGTACTAGGTTGGATTTGTCCGAAGGACAAACTTATAGTACACGCATATGATATCCCCTTCAAGCTTGTTTAAAAAAAATAATTGGGGTACTCGCCAAAAATGGTGGGGGAAAATGGAACCAAGTTGTAGTTATGTTGGCAGTATGTCGCTCTTGAACATGAAACTTGTATGAATTTGTGTCGGGTTGGGGACATCTCATTTCGTCATTTTTTTCCTCCATGGGTTTGGGTAATCTCTTTTGACCTCTCATTTTCTCTTTTCCATGTCATCATGACCTCAAATATTTTGATGTCGAATACTTCCAAATCCAGTGTCGTGCTACTGATATGTTCAAGAGAAGTTTTCCTTTACAGTTGTTAATCCTCCTCTGATCTCCTGTTGGTCCTGATCCACTTTCATCATGTTACTCTGTCTCGTGTCAATGATGTGAGAAAAATTATGGCCCTCCTTTGAACAGGTCACTTCCTATCGACTTTAGCTCATTATCCAGGAATTTGATGTAGAGACTCCCTTCTGGTACCTTGGAGCCTGCATGCCTCAATGGCAGGTTTTTCACATTCGACGCAATGTTCACATCATTTGCCTTCGATCGAGTGATTTTGCGGATGTTTGACATTAGATCATTTTTCACATTTCGTAGATTGTACCTTTTGTAGCTTGAGGGCCATCGTAATTATTGGTGGTTTCTCTCGCGTTTGTTAACAACTTTCACCATTGGCTGGTAATCAGACGATTTTCCTGCATGTTCGACTTCAACTCATACATTCACATGCTCGAAATTGTACTTGTTCGGGTCGAGATGGAGCACAAGACCTTGGTTTTTGTCTGATAAACTGCATGCTATATATTTTTGTGGATTATTATGACTTATTGCATGACTCTCTTGATTGGATGGCTGCGACCATACCTAAGTCTATTTATTGATCCTTTCTGCTAGATGGCTATGTCCATACCTCAGATCTCAGTTTTTATATACTCTATTATGAATGGTTGCACCCATGCCACATGATTCATGTATTCCAAATATCAGTTGTATTTTTAATTGCAGGTCTTCCGACAACGGTGTTTGTTTTGAACGCGTTCTCATAAAGCATTTCACCCTCCCTCTCTCTCGGACTTCATACTTTAGGGGGCTTCTGTTACACAACATTTTGTCACTGTCCCTGAAATTCCCAACTCGCACATTGGAGGGTCATTCTAGTGACCAATATGTAGTGTCATGCTTTGCAAATACCATCCTTGCATCCCTTTTGATGAAAGAAAAATTCTTCTTGTTGACATTTCCCTAAGAAAAGCTATAAAAATCCCTATTTTTGCCTTGGCGTGAGTAGCTCGTTACATCCTCGCGCCGACCTGGAAATTTAACATTGAGTCCATGCCACTTGGTGCTTTGTGCCAGTTAGACACCTGCACCAAGCTATTTATGGAATGTTTTTTAAAAATAGAGGTAGAGGTTCCATTCCAACCACCTCAGGGATGAGTCGTTGGGAGTGGTTGAACTGAAACAACCACAGACTCCTTCCTTTAGTTAGACGTAGTTTCCACCTCCCTTGGAACTCTCCTAAAGGGTAGGACTCCCTCCCACCTTTGTAGGGATCCCAACCTCATTTTTTTCCTCTGTATAAGAAGCTTTCTCCTTTAGTAGAAGCTAGCTGAACACATTATAGGAAAATGGATGAATAGCTGAACTAGAGAATTATACTATAGCTAAGCTGCTAGAGGAGATAGATTGTGTTGAGAGAGCTTGAGTCGATGACTTATAAGAGAGCTTGAGTCCGAATTCCCTGACCAAAATTTGAGACGCATTTCGTCTGAACCCCGCTAGAGGAGATCATGACGTCAAAGCATCAACTGTACTCTTCCTTCTACTCATTAATATACATGACTACTATTTGGTTCCACTATTGTCTCATGATGTTTATTTGATACGATATGTTTAGACCTCTTTGACTAACTAATAGTTGTGAGTGAAAATACACTGCTATATGTTTTTCTTGTTCTTTGTCTTATGCACAGGTATTTGGGCGTGACAGTGAATAGATTGTGACTTGTCAAAGCATGAGCGAGAGACCATTACTCTTTTCGCAACATCGACAGCGTTGGATTCAAGGTAGGTCAGTCTACCATGTATTTTGTTCATTCATTAACTAGGAAGCAACACTTTAGCGTGTCCTTTTGTTACTAGACTCGCCCTAGGGCTAGAGGGATCGTCTCTATTCACAGAGAGGATTTACCTTCATAACAGATACTACACTCTTAACTGGTATTTGGTGTAAAGTGACTACTAGATCTTTAATGAGTCCTAAACATTGGAACCTCTTTGAATCAAAAGTGTACAATTCGTGATAATTCCAAGTGATATCTAGATTTAGTTGTTCCATTATGACTTTAGGCATTAAATTTTGCAAAGCACCCGAATCAAGCATACAATTGTATAACACAAAATCATGCACCTTTATAGTCAGATAGAAGGGTGGTATATATTCATCAATCATGTCAGAAATAGGACCAAAAGCTATAGTTGGTATTTCATTCTATAGACTGATAATATCTCCTTCAGCGTCCATAATAGAATTTTGGATCCACATGGTTACTTGACTTTTACTTAGAGAGTTCAGAAAGTGGAATTGGTATTTTGACTCTTGCTAATTATTTATCAACATTAAAGGCAATCAAAATTGTTTTATCAATATGATTTAAATTAGTTGATTGATTTAAAGGTTGAGGAGGAGTAGTTTGAGTTTCAGTTGATTTCAATTGAGGTTCGATTATTACAGGGTTATTGGGAGGTCTTCTAGGACCAGCTCTAGGTCTTAAGTCATATCTTTGATTGATTTCAGAAATTAGAAACTCAAAAAAATCTTTATAATTAGAAACCTGAGAAGTATCTTGGTTTTCTTGAGGGATTTGGTTTTGGGAAACAGGTACAATGGCAGTCTGAAAGGATGCTTTATCTAAAATATTAATTTCTTCAGTAATTGAAAAATTATTTTCCTTAGGTTTTTGATCATCAATCAACAATGGAGTAGGAACTTGTTGTTCATTATGAGGCCTCTGGAGAATTTGCAGTGGAGAAAATTTCTTGTACTGACCTTGGGCCTGTGTTTGTGGTCTGGAAACAGTCTGTTGGACTGTTCTTGGTTGAGTCTCTATTTTCGAAATTCTGTTGGATAGATTTCTAAGTAGAGCTGTGAGTTCATCAATCTTTAAATCTTCATTTTTTGACTTAGAGGAAGATGCTTCTTGATTTTTCAATTTTATTTGGGCTTTCCCCTCTTTAGCTCTAATTTTACTAGAAGTTGAACTATTGGCTTCTACCTCAATAACATTAGTCTGCATATCTTGTAATGTATTAGAAATTCTCTCCCTCAGCATGACTGCAAAGTCATCATCGAATGCCTTTGAAAATTTGACCTTTTCAGTAGCTACTAGAGGTTCGCAATCAACGGGCATCTTGTGGTAGAGTTTATTAAATCGTTTGATAAATTAATCTACTTGTTCACCCGAATTTCTTTTTAATTCTTCAAATTCAGTGAGTAGGTAAACATCATATTTCTTTACCCCCCATTGATTTTTAAATATAGTTATGAGTTCATTCGAGGTATGAATAGAATATGCTCTAAGTTGTCTAAACCATATCCTAACATGACCTTCTAAGGACTATAAAAATAGTCCCATATAAACATCTTCGTGCTCAATGTTCATATTGTCTGCAAAATCTAAAAGGAAACTATATGATGTTCTGCTGAAGGGCCTGTCTCTCCATTAAATCTTCGAAAATGTTTGAGATATCCATCAGGGAAATTTCCCAAGACATTAGGAAGAACCAGAGCATTATACCTAGCCTGAATAATGGGTTGAAAAGCCATGGATGATGAATTTGATGTTGATGATGATGAAGATGGTGATGATGATGTAGGTGAATGAGTGTTAGAGGGTGGAGGAGAATGTGAAGGAGGAGGAGGTAGTGAAGATCTCAAAGGGATTTTAATAGTTAGTTTTTGTACTGATGGTTTTAAATATTCTTCCTTATATTCGAATAATGGATTGGAATAGTTAGAAACTGTCCCTTCCGATTGATTAGAGTCTAATGGAATGGGATGATAGAATGAAGTTACAAAATAAATGGGCTTAAACTCGTGCAAATTCAAGCCCAATTCTGTTTCAGATGTGGGTGAATCTACATGGAAGGATGGGACTTGATATGACTCAAGTGAGGTTGCCAACAAAGCTGACTGAAGACCTATTCCTTGCGAATAAATTTTAGCAACTATAGGAGGTAATTGAGTCAACTCAGGTTGGGATGATAATATTTAATAAGGGTCTACGGATGAAATTTCTTCAGGGTGTAAGGCTGAAGAGGAAGAAGCAGAAATGTTTTGTTTTCTTTTCAAAGAGGCTTCTCTAATAAGTCTTTCTGGATCTAGTAAAGGGTTAACAATCTCAGATTCAAATATAGATCTGGTGTGCTTAAAAGGAGACAGTTTGAAACAGTGGAATCGTCATGTGAAAGGTTTTGACCTATATCTTTATCCTTTATTCACCTTAAAGGAAAAGAGGAAATATTGTTGTCCCAGGAAAATTTAGTTTTTACTCTTCGTCTCCCCAGCAACGACGCTCGATTGATGTTGTCCTTTGAGATGATTTTGGTCAATAATCATGCCAAAGCATCTATAATGTTTGTTTGTGTTTTAAAATATTTTGGAGGACCAATTCACAAGATTTATTTTAATCAAACAGTTAAGGTTTTAAATCTTACTGATAATATCAATAATTTAAAGTCAGGGTTGCTTTTTCATCTCATACAGTAATTAGGATTTCATGATTTCGATTAAGTAGAATAAGAATATATTATTATTAAACATTCAAATTGAAATATTCAATAAACCATAAGCTGGAAAACTTTTAAACAATGCTTAGAATTTCAATAAAATATATTTAACATCACCAAAATACTGACAATTTATTGATAAAAGGGATTTACATTAACAAATTGTCAAGAAAATCATTCTTTATAATAATTATAACTTCATGAGGAAATATAAGGTTGTTGAGACACAATCAACCTCATATAATTATTTTGATGATAATTAAACATATGAAGAAACATAATGAAATAACACTGGAAAACTCACAGGGAAGACAAAGCTGTACGAGATGAGTTCAGAATCCTGCTTTGTATTATTGATTATCAACAAAACTTAGTACAATTTCTATTTACAAAATATTCTTATCCAAGGGTGAAACCCTTGATAACTCGTGCATAGAATTATTTATATTAACTTAAAAAAACTTTGGAAATATCTTAAGTTATCTTACAATAATAGAATAATAAGAATAAAAGAAGGAGACAAATTAATGAAGTGTATCTGTTATTCTGGAGGCTGTTGATGATTCAACCTCTTTTGATGAAAAATGTTGCTGCCTTGTCCTTTTTCGCTGGAATTTTTTGCTAACTTGGCTCTACAAAATTGGGTGTGTTGGCATGCTATAAAATTAATTTTCACTGGATAGTTTCACAAAACTTATGCCACTGCTCTTCGCTCGGAATTTCACAATTCATCATTTTCCTGAAAACTTCATCCACCTCAGTAAATCTGTTAAAAGTTGGTTTTTGGATGAACAACTGTTTGATTTGATGCTGAATAATTAAGTCAAATTGTAAAGCTTCAAGAAAATCTTTGCATGTGATGTGACCTTTAATACCTGCAAACTTTGTTTTATCTATTGCAATTGTATACAACTTTTTGCAATAATCTTCTAACTTGACCAACTTGTAATCTAATCCAACTAAACCTAGCAAAACTTTTTGATTTAAAAGATTAAATTTGGTATGAAACCTTTTGACAATAACATTTAAGGCTTCACACTTGGTCTGCAACTGGTTGATCAAGTTCCTCTTTTGCAAAACTTTCTTTATCTCCATAATAGTTACAGTCCTATCTGAGATATTGATTTCTTCCAAATCCTCCCTATTATTTGAATTAATAACTTTAATCATATTTGAAGCCTCACTTGGTTTCTCTTGGAGTTTATCCTTTCCTTCCTGAATTGTTGTTGTGCATCTGTTGATGAGTTCCTGCTGCTCGAAGATGATCTGAATAGATGGCCAAATTTTAGCAATGGAGTCACTGATATTTTCCCAGATAATATGCCTAGCTTCTCCTAAAGTTGATGCCATTAGAGTTTCACTTTCCAATTCTTTAATTTTAAGTACCAGCTGATGTGTCTTCTGCATTCTTCTAGATACAAAGTATCATGTTCGATATTTTGAGACTAAAGTAGTTGAAACTTATGATTTAAATTTTCATTTTCTTGCTTCTGAGTGGCTAATTCTTGAGAAAGTTGTGTTGGATCAGTCATGTCCAAGGCTGTTGAGATTTTTTCACCTACAGAAGATGTTTGAGTTATTGAAGTAGGATCAACAATCACTTGGAGTGTTGATTTCTCTTTCAGCAGTTCTTCAATTTGTTCTTCCATTTTTCTAATCTATAGATTTTGGTCAATGATTAGCTTAAGAATTTCATCTTTGTCAGATTCATTCTATGCCATCACTTTGTTTTGTGGGTCTTCAGTCAAAGGCAGCTTAAGTTGCTTTCATAGGGCAATAATGTCTACATTATTCTTCTTGATGATTTCTTCAACTGATTTGTAGTTAGCAGGATCATATCCTACTTTTACTACTAATTCTTCCAATGTCTTTATCCTATTGTATTTAGCCAAACAAGAGAGTTTCTCAATATTCAACTGGGACTCCATATTTGATAGTGCTACTTTTGATTTTGAAAGATACATAGCTATTGTATTCATGGTTGAGAATAACATTTCTACTGAATTCCTATGATATCCATCTGGTCAATTGGATGTATGTGTTTTGCATCAAAAGAGAGGACAATCTTCTTGTAGTCTGCATGCATTTTTGGAAATGGCATTGTTTCTTGCAGGAAGGCCATCTTCATTCTGCCTTTCTCACTATAAAAAGCAGTGAGAAGCCTGAGTTGTGATGTATATGTTTGTTTCCAAAATTGGCTGTAAACATTTGACTTTAGTGCTTCATTCTTTTGTTTGATTTCTAGAAATTTGGAGAAGATATTCTGCTCTTCTGAAGAGCTGACATCTGTATGTTGAATGATCTCCAAGGTCTCTCTTGTAGGTGATGCTGATGAAGAATTCTGAGGAATATTTGTAGAGGGGGAGACTTTAGTTTTTCCCAAATCTATGATCTTTGGTTGTTTATCCTCTGAAAGCAAGGAAGAATCAAGCCTTGGTTTCTTATGCTGTAATATGAATTATTTCATAAGCTCCTTGGAATGTGGTGTCTCTTCTCCGACCCTCTTTTGCTGTTTACTGTCACGCACTGGTGTCTGTACATTTGAAGTAGAAATGACATGTTCCCCTGCTTCTTGTAAACTTCCTTCTATCCATTCATCCTGATTCATGTACTTTTCTATTTCTGCTCTAGAGGTGTGAGTGTAAGAAGTTGTCTTGGATTCAACTCTCAGAGCATAAATAATGCCATGAGGGTCATATGACCAAGTTAAACTTGACTGAAAACCCATCTTCTTTAATAGTGCATCTGCATCAACACCAGCTGCTCTGGTATTAAAAATAAATGATCCAATGTTTGCTTTGATTTTAAACTGTGCTTTCCTCCTTCCTGATTTAAAATGAAATTCATCCATATTAAACATCTTCCTTATGTATTATAATGAGAAAATTCTCATAGCTACATATTTTGGAAGTTTGTATGGTGGAAGCTCACAACCATACACTCTAATTTCTGTGTAATTCTTGTACATATATCAGTCACCTATATTTTATTGTTCACCGAGGTCTAGAATTGTTTTGATGTATTCTCCAATTCTATGCTCTGGTGAACTGGTAAGGAGCTGTTTGACTGGATGAATGAATAAGTTTATGAATTTTGAGAAAGAAATAGTTTTTGAAGATGCTCTGATCAATTATTTCCAGTGAATTACTGATTTATTCACTCCCTGCGCGTCCTGCTTGTTGAAATGAATGGGCAACATATCTGCCTGCTGAAATAAAATCATATGAATAATCACAAAAGAATAAGTAAAAGCTCCTTTAGTGGTGAAATTCATGATTTTTTAATGTATAACATTAGATAGGAAATGACTGTAATTGTACATAAACAACAGTGGTTTTTCAAGGCTGAAGATGGATAAGAAACCTAATTTGATTTCATCAACGTTTTCATTATTTGGATATCCTAACAGATAAGAAAGGAGAGAAATACAGTGTTTGGAAGTAATGGGGAAGATGGAATATGCATATGGGGGATTTTTCTTGGGAAAATATGCATCTTCAGGTATAAAGATTTCGAATATCTGAGCTCTTTGTGGAAAGGATAATATGTGATAAAGATCCATGAGGGCAGCAGGGGAAAAATGGGATAAGGAGTCAGAAGAAGGGATGAGAATCATTTGATTAATGGTTTCAGGAGATATGGTTATCAAAACATTTATGTTCTAAGCTACCACTGACCTGGTTATAGGGTCATACTGCTTCTAACACCAGGAAATTAAATCTGGGAATGGGCGAGTTTGAGGGAATGAAAACAGAGGTAACATGGACTCCCAAAACCTAATAGGCTCTTGTTTATCCAGGTGCTTCTATTTGAGCCATAGGTGTAGCTCATAGAATTCAAATTCATTGCAAAAATCAGTAATTTTGAAATAGGTATCAATTAGGGGAGTGAATTCGAGATTGATCTGTGTATATGTAGGAATGTCTTCTGCAACAGATTTGGTGGCTTCAGGAATGACCTTGGTGGCTAGATGAGCGACCTTTGGTGTGACCTCTGCAGAACTGTCAATATTCGAGATTTATTTTGTCATAATTTTCTTACCTTTACCTTTCGGAGTGGTTTTGTTCTTTGTTTTTGCCTTAGGTGCCATACTTGACTGTAATAAAATGTTATAGGGAATTACAACTTTCGGTTTACAGAAAAAATGGTAGGGTTTTGGGAACATGAAGGGAAATCACAGAAGCTAATTCACAGTGAAACATTAATGGAGGATGAAGGTGAATTGAAGGCAGAAGTAAAATATTGAGCGGGATACTGTGAGAAATTTTATAGATTATGGTTCAGGTTCAATGGTCATTGCTAAGATTCAAGCGGATTTACTATGCAACGGTAAGATTAATGGGTAATTTGAGTGCATTTATTGGCCAACAGGAAGATTAACAGGTAAATGGAGGATTAGGGATAACAAATAGGTGACATGGAATGACATGAGTGATGGACATATGGACGGTTATGGCGTGGGCGAATGGTAGTGGAAATGGAAAATCAAAGGTGGATTTTGCGGGGGGTACCCTCTAGTTTCCAGTTTTAGGTGGAGGGGTGCGAAGTCACCTCATGTTGCCACATTGCGAAAATGGGCGGCCATTGAGACCGGATTTAGCACCCTCCCCTATCACGTTAACAAGAAACAGGTGGAGGGGGTGCGATGTCATTCTCCGTCGTAGATATGAGGAAAGCTCAAGATCTACCGTCAGAATCTGCACAAATTTTAATCCTTCTTATTTGACTGCTTGTCATTTACTGACTTTATAATAAAATCAATACATGTGCATATAAATAAATTTAATTAATGAATATAATAAACCCTTTTTCAAAGGTTCAAACATACATGAATTAAATTTTACATTTTGAAATTATGGCGCATTTAAACATGCGACCATTATCATTTTGATTTCTAAAGCATTGACATTTTTATTTTATGCTTTCCCTAACATTTTTTTTTGTGCCTTCTTTATTTAGGGCAAACTATCCTATCATTTTTCTAACATGGATGTAATAAACATATTTTTCTTAACATTTTCTCAATTTTTTTTTTTTTTAATCCATGTTATAACTTAACATTTTATATTTATATTTTTTAAAATACCATGCTAACTTATCAAAAGAAAATAAAGTTACAACAGGGTGCACTCTGATTTTTGTAATAGTAAGAGTGAGGTGCACCTTGCATACCTTGTTGATATGGCCGAGGGCCCTGAGGCCTCCTCTGGTTGGTGAAACAGAGTTGCTCTGGCATTCTTTCGCCACCTTGATATACAACTTTAAGTCCAGGTAAGGAGGGACACTAGTCTGTGGCATGATTCTCTTCACAGATTAAGCAAACCTCTATGACATTCATTCCTTGGGTGTTTCTTGGTACATCTAGGACAAAATATGGCCAGGGCTCTCTCTGTTTCCTCTTGCTTCCTTTTGAACTGCATTGTGTCCATTTGCAAAGCAAAGGTGTGCAACATGTCACTCTTGAAGTCCTCTAGCATGTTTCCAATCTCATGTTTTATGACGGTGGAAGAGGAAGGGGTATTAGATGTACTTTTTCTAGCTCCACCCTTCTTCATAAATGCCCTAGAATGGTTCCGGAAGACAATTTTGATTGTTTCATAGGGTTGTTGGTAGATATTTTCCCATGATAACATGTTCAAGGTTTCTATCATCTCTTCACTGATCCCTCGAAGAAGTACAAGTTTGAGTGACTCAGGATCAAGAGTATAGTTGGCTCTCTTATATTTCAATTGAAACCTCTCTTCATAATCCTCTAGGGATTCATCAGGCCCTAGAGTCATCCTAAATATCTCATCCTTAGTTTCCTTGGACCTACAGTAGTCTTTTTACTTGCTGCTAAAGGTCTCTTCCATTTGTTCCTAGGTAGTGATGCCATCCCCAGGCAGACCCATGAACTAGCACAAGGCTACATTCTTAAGGGTGGATGGGAATAGCTTCAACTTCTGATCATCAGAGGTGAAGTCATAAGTCCCACAGACAACAACAAATTCAAACATGAATGTGTCAGGGTCTTGAGAGGTAAGTCCATGGAAGTGTGGAAGAGCTGAGGGGCTAATTTTTTTCATCTTAGTGTCCCCATCTGCATCTCTTATGGGAAAGGTTATCTGGATCCCAGCCATGGTTAAGATAGGTGAAGCAGGTCCCTTAGTTGAAACAAGGTCTTTTTCTTCTTCCCCAATAGGATCCTCAAAATGTTTAGAGGGCTCTCATATAGGGGGTTCAATCTCATTTCCACTGAAGAAGAGTGAAGGATGGCTAGGAGGTGATGTGGGGGTTTTAGGTAAGGTTTGTCTTTGAGTATTCCTAGTCCTACGAGGCATGAAAATCATATATTTTTTTTTACTTTTTCAATATTTCTGAAGTGACATGAAAAGAAAGGAAAGAAAAAAAGAATGCTAAAAAAAAATCAAAATATCTGCTAGACACCTCCCCGGCAACAGTGCCAAAAAGTGGTGAGCCCTGGTATTGCACCAAGAATCCTGCAACTCCCAAAGGCTGCCCTACTTTACTTTATCAACCAGGGGTTTGTACAAACTTTGAGGTGATAGTGCTATATACACAGAAAATGAATTCTTTTCATGTCATCCTCTTATACTTCACGAAATGTTGTTATTTCTTAAATTACGAGAACAATTGGAAAGAGAATTTCTGGAAGGAAATGACAGAAAGGAAACTGAACAAAATTGCTGGAAAGGAATGCCAAGAATGACACTAATTTTATTTAAAGAAAACAGGTAGTAGAAATGAAATTAACTGTAAACCACACTTAACTTGGCCAAATGGCTAAATGCACTCTACCTATCCTATGATTTATCTACCATACTCCTATCCATGAAACTAAACTATCCATGCCTTTATTTTAATTAAAGAGAATAAATTCACAGCTTAGAGGGAAGAAAAAGGGCTAAGAGGCCTAATGGGGGGTTTAACATATGAAATAAAGTTTGGAAGCTGAAAGAGGGGGTTAGATCATTAGAAAAATTTATGATAGCATGAGAAATGGCTTTGGAGTGAACATAGGGGGTTAAACCCTTATGAAACCTTATTATAATGTAAGAAATGACTTCAAAGTGAGAAGAAATCAGAAATGCGATGGATAGAAAAAGTTGCGATGTGCGATGTTGCAATTGTAACTTCGCAAGTTTAAATGGATGGCATTAAGGACTTAACCGAATGATGGTGCACAGTGCGAAGTGAAAAGAGTGACGTGGAGGGTCGTGAACCGCATTATCACAAGTTTACAAGGATAAATCTATGGCTTAACAGGAATAAAATAAATGGTGTGAAGTGCAAAGTGTGAAGAGTGATGTGGCGGGTCGCGAATCGAAATATCACAAGTTTACAAGCATAGGGATAAGTCTTAACGGGAATAAACTAAAATGTGGGAAGTGCGCTTTGCGCTGCAGTAAAGGTTGCGGGCGGAAATTTGCGATGTGATAAGTTATGCAGGATGCGATTTTCGATGTTTTAAGTTATGAGGGATGCAATTTGCGATGTGGTGAGTTCCACGGGATGCGATGTGCGATGGGGATGACGTGGCAGTGGAAAAAGCTAAGAGTTGCGATTTTCGACTTCGCAATCTCAAATAATGAGTGGTAAGTGTTAACGGTAGAAGGTAACTGGTGCGAAGTGCGATTTCACAATATCGTAATTGCAAGGAATGGGTGATAAGAGTTAAGGTAATCATTAAATGTTGCGATTATGAAGTGAGACGTACGGTGGAAGGAGTCTCAAGGAGCAAAGGTGGAGGTTGAGTTTTCGATGGTTCTATATGGTTTTTCATGTGTTTTTTGTAAAAAGGGTAAGGCGGCCGTGAATGGAGAAAAACATAGAAGTAACATTGAAGAGCTTAATGGTGTTCGAAAGAAGGTAAGTGCAGCACTAAGGTGAGAAGTAAAGGAGGGAAATGGAAGCATAAGAGCATTACTCATAAGTGAAGCACACCGGTGGATTCATGTATAGGAAACAGACAGAAATGCGGGAAGAAATAGTGAAGATAAGGCTTGGACTTGGTAATACAAATTCTTCCCCGAACTCAAACAGAAAGAAATTTTGGCATGTGGGAAGGTCTACCCCTACTCGAACTCTATTGATAGAGATGAAAGGGGGGAGTATTGACCAAAGTTTTGGAGTTTTTACTCTATTTCACTATGCATAAGCAATTAAAACTATAGCAGCACAAAAACTAAATAGCAATGAAACTTATCAGAAGAAGATCTAACTTAAATGACAGAGGAAAAAATAGCTAAATGACAGAAAGGAAAAGATAATAACAACAGAGAAGCTGAGGCACATGGATTTGTCCCTAACCCACGAGCCTAGCCCTCTGAACTTAAATAAATCAAATGAAATCAGTCTGCTCATTTCATAAAAGAATAACTGCATACATCTCTGAAATTTTCGATCCCTGAATAAAACAAAAAGCTTCAATAGTTTAGAATAATAATTTTGAATGGAAGTGAGACTAGGATAGGCCAACGCTTCCTCGCTCTAGCTTTGCTCTATTTATTCTACAGGGTAGCTACCAACAACTCCCTAGAAAATGGTGATTGAGTCCACTTGACTCCAAGTAAACCAAGACTAAGTGCTCTCCTCTTTGAGTTGCTCGGCTGACTCTGGAATTTGAATTGCTGGAGAGAATCCTGGGGGATCCTTCGACTGCTTGTGGAATTCGAGTTGCTGGAGAGAATATTTAGGATCCTTTGGCTGCCTTTGAGGGTGGCCAATCCTCCTATAATTTCTCCTTGCTGTCTCCTCCAAGTCTTTGTGATAAAATATTTATAAAAATGCTTAATAAATCATGATTCTCTGCACTCAACCTTATATTAGGCACTCAGAGTATGTTAGCCTTAATCACCACCTATACTAGCATCATAAACCCAAATAATAATAAAAATGCACTAAAAAGATATCTAAGAAGGAAAAAAGGTGACTATTAACCCCTCCAAATATGTCTAATGATGGAGCTCATCAGTAGTACCTCTCCAACAAGTACTTCTTCCTGAAAAGTCTTTTGAATTCATGCCAACCAAAATCTTCTGTCCTGATGTCTCTGAATCGCTTCACATATTCCCACCAGATATCTGCTTTACCTTTCAGGTTGAAGATAGCTACTTTGGCCTTCATATTATCTCTGTAATTATGCAACTCAAAGAATTTCTTCATTTGAAGTAGCCAATCCTATGAATCTTTCGCCTTCTTCAAATCTCCAACGAAGGTAGGTGTCTTAGATTTCTTAAAATAATCTGGCAAGTATCCTTTCACTCCTCCTATATGGGTGATAATGATGACGATCATAGTGCATGTCAGAACCAGAACTAGAATAGTACATGTGTCCATCACCTCTCCTATCAGGAGTATGCAAGATTATACCATCTCTGATCGTATCATCTCTATCTGACCTATGCCCACCATGAGACCCGCTTCCATATGCCCCATTAGTCCCATCCTACTATCCATAGCTAATCCATAGTGGTCCCTGTTTCTGCAATTCTGTCAAACTATGAAGAATTACTGCATTGACTTCTGCTTGCTTCTCTTGTGCCTGCATGATTCTTTCATTGTCTGATTTACAAATTTTTATTTCTTTCTTAAAACTCGTTAATGTGTCTGCTAAGTCAGAAGATTTCCCAACACCACACTACTCATCTGATTCATAGGGAGAATATTTGAAGCCTACCATCTTTCTAGTAATCTTGATATCTTCCTGCAAGGCATACTATGTTAGCTAAACCAAATCATAAACAAACCAACCTACCTTAGTATAATTCGGGGAGGATGTCTCATCTACAAGACCGAAGAAATTAGCACAATAAATATATATAAACATAATCATAGGAACATATAGATAACATCCTAACCATAGTCTAGTCATCACTATGTTATTACACAAAAAATTCAAACATCATTTTGTCAAGGTCAAATAGGTTCATGAGTCAAAATAGGGTTGTAGATTCATTTTAGGTTTGATCAAGGGAAGGTTTTAGTTTAAAGCTCATCCTAAGGTTCAAATAAAGCCTTCTTTAAAGTTATTTCATGTCAAACATTCATTATTTTCCATTTGTATTTCATTTCCCAACGATTTTGTGCCACAACTACCTAATAAGCCAAGAATCCCTAATTTTGTAGCGCATCCAGTGTAAAAAAGGCAGAAAGCGCTACGAAAACACTGAAAGTTATGAAGCAAAAACTCTGTTTTCTAGTTTTGAGAAATCAACTTCAAAGGTGGTTTCTGAGAAAAAAAAAAGGTATTTTAAGAAACTGAGAGAATTTATTTTCAAAAAAATATCAAATAACAATAACCTCTCTCAATTTTCTCATAGGTTTTATCATTTGGGAGATACAAGGCTTTCTTTGAAGCCTTATTTTCAGAAAACAAAGTTTTCCTGTTTTACACATGTTTTTCAAAGGCAGTTTCTGGACAGCAGGAGATGTGTTTCAAAAAACCAAGAGAGGTTTTTATTAACGACATAATGGCCTACAAAAAATCCTTCATTTTCTAAAACTAAAGCATGGATTAGGAGATATAGGCTCTGTCCCAAGACCTATTTTTCACGAAAAAAACAGGAGAAATCTGCAAGAAATGCCTCAAGGAAGGTAGAATGACTGTGTTTTTACAGTTGATATGGTTTTTTAAATGATGGAGACAAGTATATTTGGAGTTTTGGGCATAACTACAGTTTACACTTTGAATTTTTTTGACAAAACTGCATACTCAGCAGTTTCGTAGCGCATAGTGTAGAAAAGCATAAAAGCATTACGAAACTGCTGTAGTAGCTTTTCTTGCTCATTTTGATTAGTTTTTGAAGGGTTGAAGAATGAATCAAGGATTGAAACTGTTATGGGAGATGTATTAAAGGGTAAGTGAAATGATGCAAGTGGAAAGAATTCAATTTTTGGATAATTAAGACTTAAAATGGCAGTGTTACAAAGGTGCTACGAAACTGTTGAGTTTTCGTAGCGCAGTACATTACAACTCTTTTGAACAATTTTGGGAACGGTTTTGGATAGCTGGAGGCTAGGGATAAGTGATGAGACATGTTAAGATAATCTCCAACATCTAAGGACCACGAAATTAAGTTTAATTTATGGTCAAAATGTTCAAAGAATGAAAAGGATTTTATGCCTAAAAAACAAGGTATTGTTTCCTGCTTTTGTGGAGGTCAAACAAAGTGGTCATGAAGAGCTGAAGCCCATCATCCAAATTCGACCATGTGATGATACACTTGAAAAATGATGTAATTTCAATTAGATAAAGTTTTTATAGATAATGATAAGGAGTTTGAGTCCTAAGTAGATTAGGTGTCTTTTTGTAATAAATTCCATGTCTTATGGCGATGAAAGGTGTCAGTAGTTAGAAATTCGATGTATCTAGCCTAGAGGTAGATCATCTCATGTTGTAAGATATCTAGTAAAGGCCAAGATGTAGAATTAGTAAAGGGTTGGACATTTTTAGCAAAACATTATGCTTATTGTAATTGACTGGTTTTTAGCTAATACAGAGAGTTTCTACTTAACCAACTTAGGATTCAGAAAGAGTTTTGGTGTGTTCCTATTCTATTTGCATCTCTTATTATCCTATTGTAGTGGTGTTTATATATATTACTCAGAATTCATCCTTAGATGTCTACTTCCTATAAATAAAATGACTGTGTTTTAACGATTTTCATGTATGTTCATTTTATGACTAAAGCTTGCAGTATGCATAAAACTTCATGTTAAGTATGAATTCATTAGTTTTACTAAAATATTTTGAACCATAAGCCAATGTGTACTTGGTGATGTGATTTGTCAACCTCATCATCATTTTATATTTTGTTACGCCTACATAGGGTTAACCATCTTATAAATTTATAAATATTACCCACGCCTTAGAAAACCCTCTAAGGTATGAGAAGGCACAACCTGGAATGTTCAAGATTAGGTTTCAAATAGTTACATGAGATTGTCTGATCAAGAAGCTTATTAGGTCCAATTTTGTGATAACATTTTATAGTGGTAGCCAGGGGCTTTGACCCCGCACCTCGCATTTCGGCTGAACTTCGAAGGTGGTAGGAGCCTCGAGGAGAAATTTTGAGCGCAACTACCTTGGCGACTCCATTGTTGAAGAATTCAAAATTCATAGATTCATGGTGATTCCACTGGACATATGAAGAGTTAAGATGCTACCATTCTTGCTTCAACTTATTCATGTATATATTTTTCAGGAATTCATGGTTTTCCAAATCATTTTCCCAAGGATGCATATTTTTTAAGGAATGGTCGAAAATTCAATGGAGAAGATTTGAGTTTGAATTTGAAGCATATATCATATTTCTATGACTTTACTGAGCTTCTTAGAGTCAAAAATGAAGATTTTTGCATCATATTTTTCTATGATCCATTTCAAGGAAATTGTAAATAGTGGATTGAAAGATTTCCTGTCAGATCTATTAAGTCATCTGCATATTTTTGTCTTATGTTTTTAGAAGAATGGATAGACAGAACAGAGTTGGTGGCAGACTCTCCTTCAATTCAAGGCTTTAAACAATGGAATGATGATCATATTAATGAGGAAGTAGATGAAAAATTTTCTTTGTCCTTGTCTTCTTATATAAAATCATTTGAATGCAAGTCAAAAGATAAGATTCAATTTTTGGATGAAGTTGCTAAGAACATTGAGAAAGACATTGAAGTTTTACAAGGTCAAATTCAATCATATAGTCTTCATGATCATGATCATTCTTTTCAAAATATTTCCATGACAGAACACAAAGAGAGAGTGTTGCTTCCTTTCTCTTTTGAGATTGAGGAATAATACCTTGTTCTTGAAAATTAGTTTGATAGCACACAACTGAAATCTTGTGTGGCTGAGAAAAGCATACATGAGTTGTCCAAAGCTGCAGAATGTCTTGTGAATTATCAAATAGATTATGTCTTCTTTGATCCTATAGATGACTTCATGGAAGAGTTCTATAGTCCAGATTTATAGTTATGTTTTCATTATTAAGGTCAGATACATGTTATGTTGACTTGGTCATTTTAGTATCATGTTTACTTTTGGTTCAAGCGCAGTCAAGAGGTTCAAGTGTCAGATCAGATCAATGACTGGCTTCATTGGAAGTTTCATGTTGCTTGAGTTAACAATGGAGATTGTAGCTGTTAGGGTAGGTAGGAGTGCGTGAATAAGCTCAAAGTTGACTGAGCATATTTTCAATAGGTACAAAGTTGGTTTTTCAGCAATAATAATCAAGCTTGAGCCCGAGGAGAAGGCCATAAGAGCTTGGCGAAGTTTTCATAAATTTCAGAATTTTTATTTCCAAGAAGATGGATGCCATTGGAACTATGGGTTCTTTAGTGTACCACGGGGGCACACCATCCCAAGTGGAGCCACTGTTGTCACTCAAAAATTTCAAACATCATTTTTTCAAGGTCAAATAGGCTCATGAGTCAAAATAGGGTTGTAGGATTCATTTTAGGTTTGATCAAGGGAAGGTTTTAGTTTAAAGCTAATCCTAAGGTTCAAATAAAGCCTTCTTTAAAGTTCTTTCATGTCAAACATTCATAATTTTCCATTTGTATTTCATTTCCCAAAGTTTTTGTGCCAAAACTGCCTAATAAGCCAAGAATCCCTACTTTCATTAGGGGAATTTTGAGGTCTAAAATGATCCTCCTAAGGAAAATGTACAATCAAAGTTCACTTTATGAGAACCAATCACATTTTAGGGGATGACATCATCCCTAATAGTTGAGGTGGCATTGCTTGAGTTAAAGATACTTACTTGTCACATCCTCAATGGTGTTTAAAATGTCATGGTTAACCCTGGTAGTGCTCTAAGTACTTTTAAAGTCATAAAGTAAAGTACTCATAATAAATTTCATTTCACACTTTTTGAATAAAATAATATTATTGTTATTTCATATTTCTTGAAAGAAACAATGCATATCCCTATACATTTATTATATTATATTATTTTTATATAGTATATTAATTACATGTTATTATACAACTTAAATAATATAAATTTTAATTAATAACATGTAACATAATTAAGAATTTATAAAGTTAAATTTAAATTTTATTTTAAGTGATTTAAGTACAAAGGAAAAATGCATTAGTTGTTCAATGATACTGATTTTTTCTTGAAAAGGTCATTCTTATTTATAGTCACATCAATACAATTTTTTTATTAATTTTATTTTGGTACAACTTTTGAATTGAATTTAACTATGGTTACATGGATTGTGGTGCAGAAAGTGAATTTCAAAATCATAAATATTATTTTATTGGTTTAGTTATTATTTTATTATTTCTTTAGGAGGCCCATTTTAGACCTCAAAATTTGAAATTCCCCTAATGCGTAGCACATCCAGTGTAAAAAAGGCAGAAAGCGCTAAGAAAACACTGAAAGTTATGAAGCAAAAATTTTGTTTTCTAGTTTTTAGCAGTCAACTTCAAAGGATGTTTTTGAGGAAAAAAAATGGCATTTTAAGAAACCGAGAGGTTATTTTCAAAAGAATATAAAATAACAATAAACCCTCTCACTTTTCTCACAGGTTTTATCAGTTGGGAGATACAAGGATTTATTTGAAGCCCTATTTTCAGAAAACAAAGTTTTCTTGTTTTACACATGTGTTTCAAAGGTGGTTTCTGGACAACAGGAGATGTGGTTCAAAAACACAAGAGAGGTTTTTATTCAAGACATAATGAAATACAAAATCCTCCTTTAGTTTCCCAAACTACATCATGGATGAGGAGATATAGGCTCTATCCCAAGACCTATTTTTCAGGAAAAAACACGAGAAATCTGCAAGAAATGCCTCAAGGAAGCTAGAATGACTGTGTTTTTACAGTTGATATAGTTTTTTAAATGATGGAGACAGGTATATTTGGAGTTTTGGGCATAAATAAAGTTGACACTTTGAATTTTTTTGAAAAAATTGCATACTCAGCAGTTTTGTAGCGCATTCAGTGTAAAAAAGCAGAAAAGCGTTACGAAACTGCTATAACAGCTTTTCTTTCTCATTTTGATCAGTTTTTGAAGGGTTGAGGAATGAATCAAGGATTGAAACTGATACGGGAGATGTATTAAAGGGTAAGTGAAATGATTCAAGTGGAAATAATTCATTTTTTGAAGAATTAAACTTAAAATGGTAGTGTTACAAAGGCGCTATGAAACTGCTGAGTTTTCGTAGCACAGTACATTATAGCTCTTTTGAATAGTTTTGGACAGATGGAGGCTAGGGATAAGTGATGAGACATGTTAAGATAATCTACAACATCTAAGTACCACGAAATGAAGTTTAATTTATGGTCAAAATGTTCAAAGAATGCAAATGATTTTTATGCCTAAAAAACAGGGTATTGTTTCCTGCTTTTGTGGAGGTCAAACAAAGTGGTCATGAAGAGCTGAAGCCCATCATCAAAATTTGACCATGTGATGATACGCTTGGAAAATGATGTAATTTCAATTAGTTAAATTTGTTATAGATAATGATAAGGAGTTTGAGTCCTATTTGTAATAGGACTGTTAAGTAGATTAGGTGCCTTTTTGTAATAAATTCCATGTCTTATGGTTATGAAAGGTGTCAGTAGTTAGAAATTAGATGTATCTAGCCTATAGGAAGATCATATCATGTTGTAAGATGTCTATTAAAGGCCAAGAGGTCGAATTAGTAAAGGGTTGGACATTTTTAGCAAAAGACCGTGCTTATTGTAATTGACTGGTTTTCAGCTAATATAGAGAGTTTATACTTAACCAACTTGGGATTCAGAATGAGTTTTGGTGTGTTCCTATTCTATTTGCATCTCTTATTATCCTATTGCAGTGGTGTTTATATATATTACTTAGAATTCATCTTTAGATGCTTTGAATTCCTATATAAATGAACTGACTGTGTTTTTACAGTTTCATGTGTGTTATTTCTTGACTAAAACTCTGATATGCCTCAACTTCCATGTTAAGTAGATTCATTGGTTACTGAAACTATTTTGAATCCATAAGCGGAATGTGTACTTGCTGATGTGATTCTCAACCTATCTCTATCATTTATCTATTTATTACCCTACACAGAGTTATCCATCTATACTTTTATCCAAATCATTAACCCTTGAGTGAGTCCTCTCAGGCTGAGGAGGCTAGGCCTCAGTCAAAAGAATAGGTTTGAAATAGTTACATGAAGTTGACTGACCAAGTAGCCTATCAGGTCCAATTTTGTGATAACACACTGTATGACCATACCAACCACACATCATGACCTCAGGCATGAAAAATACAACCATATCAATATATGCATGAAACATATAAACACTGAAATGCATAAACAATGCATAACCAATCATACACTCATGATGACAAATTACAAAATAAATCCATCAAATTCTCATGGCGACACCAATGCAACCATGACCACCACCATGCATATGCAACAAGCATATGGACCATAATTATAAGAAACACATATGTCACTGACATGAATGCATGACCAACACACTTCCCATCCAGTCGATGTGAAAGTTTCAAAACAGAAACCCTACTGCAGTATCTAGATCTACTTCACTTACTTGTTTATTAACATTAACAAGTTATTTAACTGAATTATTCAAAAAAATATTAAAGTAGACACTAACTACAGGCTACACATCTACAAATGATTTATTGAACAATGCACACATGTGACAATATTACACACGATTTTTCGGACAAATGTCCCTGGAAAAATTGAATGCGGGAAAAACAATGAAATAAATCTAGAGGGTTTATATTATTATGCAGAATATGAATACAACAATCTGGGCACCATACATGGTTGTCCCTACAAATAAATTCCACGGAAATAAGTATCTTTCACTCGGATTCAGACGATATGGATATATCACACCCTCAAATGGGATTTACAGATCACGAGCCCCTTCTGGCCCACTAGAACCCTTAGCGCTACTTCTGCAGCCTTTGCATCAACCCTTAATTGGCCAATGTCCCCACTACATCACCCTGACTGGTGTTGTGTTGCCTCTGCGTTGCCTTGGTTGGGACTGTGTCACCCTAGCTGGTGTTGCGTTGCATTGGATGGGTTTGCGTAACCTTGGCTGGGCTTACACAGCCTCTGCACAGTCTCTACATGGACCTGGATGAAATGCGTCCTCCTGGATGGCCTATGCTGACTTGTAATTACTACCTCTCTGTCTTCTTGTATTATCAGCCTTATATCAACTCATCGCTCGTCAATATCTACCCCTCACTGCACTGCAACTCATTTCAAATTTCTCAGCAAAACCCCGCCCCATAAATTAAAATTAGCTTCAGTGCTCTGCCAATGTGTGTGTGTTGCTCCAACTGACCCCAAGAATTTCTCTTATACTTTTCTCATTGAAACATCAAAGGCTGTGATATAATATCTAATTGACGACTCAGATTAAAATACTGCTTGATTTGCATCACTTAGAACATTTCATCACATGTGTTTAATTAATTCAATTTAATTTTTCCTAAGTTAGACTTAGGGTCCTCATTAAAAAAATTAATTATTTTAATATCTCATACACCAGATGAAATTTCTCCAAACACTTTCTGGGTTTTGGAGGTCTTGTGTATCTTAGCCCCTCCACAAAAGTTCAGGGCTAGAGCACACCTGATGCTACCTCAAAATCTCAATGCTCCCTCTTAGCGAGGAGTGTGCTCTAATAATACATCCACACCAAGTATTGCCAGATCTCGGCATTGGCCTCTATGCTGCTGATGCTTGGCCTGCTACCCTCCATTCACTGCGTTGCTGCTTCCTATATTGTTGCCCATGTCACTACCACTGACACTGTTACATGCGTGCTGCAGCTCCCTTTTAAACTGTTGCATCGTGCTGCCAACTTGTACACTGCAACTTAGTTGCTGAGAAGTAAGCAACTGAAGGACCCCTACCCAATCACTGACAGACAAGTTAGTCAGGCTGCATCTCATTACTGAAGCTCCCTTGGCTACTGCTCTGCGCTGTCCTCCTGAAGCCACTGCACTGCTACAACTCTGCACTGCGTAAGCACCACCCCCTCTACATTGCTGAAGTCCCATTAGCCCCTCTGTGCTGCTACTGCATTTGCATGAAGTTTATCCCATATACAATGTCCCAACTCTGTCCTCTGCTTCATCGTGATCTCCTGCACCCACTTCTACACTTGTCCTGCTACCGTATTAAGGCACCCATATCTTTTATGTGATCCAAGAGTTGGGAATCTCAAGGATCCTGCCACCTCCATATGTAATTTATCTACTGATCAATGTCGTCCCACTTCTATGGCTCAGGAGCACTCATGGCTACATCATCATCACTCCCATCGTCCCCCTTTTCTATTGCTGTCTTGGATTTAGAATACACCTTGTCCTTCTTCTTAAAAAAATGGCTAACGAAGCGTCCAAGTTCGCCATAATTGAAGCACTAGACCTTGGATAGGTCCCTCTTCTTTTTCCCTTGCTGCCTCCACTCCTTTGATGCAAGGGATGCATCCTCCTCCTCTTCCTTATTTACTTTTAACGTCTCACTGTTGCTGATTTGCCTATTGGTAATCCTCCTAATTTCCTCATGTCGGAGGATTTCCCACATACCTGCCCAAGATGGTAACATTTCCCTGCCCAAGATGCTTTGGAAAAAAACTTCCCAGTCATTAGTGTCTGCATTCAGGGAAGTCCTCACTAGTAGCCCCTCATCCGGATTCGTACCCATGGCAATCAGTTGATCCTAGATAATCTGAAGGCTAAAGAGGAGGGGATCTATCTCCTCACCCTTCTGCATCTAGAACAACTGCATATGATTCTCCAGAAACATATTTCTTTGGATAGAGCCTCCCTGATACATCATGTCCAAGGATGTCCATGTCTCATTTTCCATGTTCTTCCTGGAAATATGTGGCACAACGTGATATTTGACTCCATCAATGATCAAGCGCTTTGCTCACGCTTGATTCTCCATGTAATTCTTCAGAGTATCTACATCGGTTCACATAGCTAGGTCTCCCTCAGCATGGTCCTTGATGTTGTACTCATTCAAGACTAACAGGATCCTGGCCCTCTAGATAACGAAGTTGGACATGCCTTCCAACCTGTCCTGATTTCTTAGTCCATGAGACACCATCTTTGCTCAAATATGTTAGAACATATACTCCTCTCCCTCTTTCTGATGCAACACTCAACATAAATACTGGATCTCAGTTTCTTTGCAATTAAAAACTGTATATAGTAGCTTCTCTCTCCAACAACTTATTTCCCTCCCAAAAATCCTCAGGCAAAAAAAACTGAACAGTTATCTCTTATCACCTTCCTGATCGAATCTCAGATCTGTTTTGTGTAAATCTACTGAGAAAATATTCTCCCCCCGCTCTTGTTAGACATGATAAAACTTCTACCACACCAGTAACCTCTGAATATCCAAAGCTTCATTTATGGAATACGAAAAACCCGCAAAACACCCTCAAAATTGGATTGCGTCCGTTTGGCTGGCCTCTGCATGAGCAAGCTGGCTTAGCACAACTTCTGTGCAGGTTGGTCCTGTGTCACTCTGGAAGGCTTTGCACTGCCTCTGTGTCACTCAACTGGCTCTGCATCAGCCTCTGTGTGGCCTCTGCTGGGACTGCATCCTCCTAGTGTTGCGCTGCCCTCTTAGGAACTCTGCTACTTCAAATTCCTTCTCTGGAGAAATATTCTTAATCCACTCTGCTAGTGGATCAACTTGATCTGAAATGCTCTGATACCATATGAAAATTTCAAAACAGAAACCCTAGTTCAGTATCTAGATCTACTTCACCTGATTGTTTGTTAACATTAACAATTTATTTAACTGAATTATTCAAAAAAACATTAAAGTAAACACTAACTGCAACCTACACATATACAGATAATTTAGTGAAATATGCACACATGTGACAAGATTACACATGAATTTTTGGACACATGTCCCCAAAAAAACTCAATGAGGGAAAACCAATGCAATAGCTCTAGAGGGTTTATATTATTATGCAGAATCATAATACAACAATTTTGGCACCAAACATGGTTGGCCCTACAGAGAAATTACACGACAATAAGAACCTTTCACTCGGAGATAGAAGATATGGCTGTATCACACCGTCAAACGGGATTTACATATCATGATCCCCTTCTAGCCTACTGGAACCCTCAGCACTGCCTTTGCAGCCTCTGCGTCATCCCTTAACTAGCCAACATCCCCACTGCATCACCCTGACTGGTGTTGTGCTACCTCTGTGCTGCCTTGGCTGGTACCGCATCACCTTGGTTGGTGTTGCACTGCCCCTGCACTACACTGGTTGGGTTTGTGTCACCCTAGTTTGGCTTACACAGCCTCTGCATAGTATCTACGTGGAGTTGGCTAAACTTTGTCCTCTTGGTTGGCTCTGCGTTGATTGGTACTTACTACCTCTTCATCTTGTTGTATTCTCGATCTTGGATAAACTCATCCCTTGCTGATATTTTCCCCTCACTACACTGCAACTTGTTTCAAATTTCTTAGCAAAACCTTGCCCTAGAAATTTTACTTGGCTTCAGTGCTCTGCCAATGTGTGTGTGTTGCTCCAATTTACCCCAAGCCTTTCTCTTATACTTTTCTCGCTGAAACATCAACGGTCATGATCTAATCTCTAATCGACGACTCAAATTAAAATACTTTTTGATCCATGTCACTTAGAACATTTCATCACATTTGTTTAATTAATTCACTTTAAATTTTCATAAGTTAGACTTAGGGTCCTCATTAAAAAAATAATTATTTTAATATCTCATACACGAGATGAACTTTCTCCAAACATTTTCTGGATTTTGGAGGTCTCGTGTGTTTTAGCCCCTCCACAAAATTTCAAGGCTAGATCATACCCAATGCTACCTCAAAATATAAACAGTCCAAGGGATTAACCATGCTTTGATACCACTCTGTAACAACCTCCTCCCACATTTACCCAAGTTAATTGGTCCATTAGGGTAAACATGTGACGAGAGGCTATCATGTTTTAACTCAAATCCCCATGTATAGTTAAGGAAGTGGAACCAACACAACACAACCAATCTGACCTTGAACACATGCTACAAAATCCTTAGGAGCCATCCATCCCTTCCAAGTGATCAACCCCTGAGATAAACTGATATTTTACTGTATTAAAGCCTTAATCACTCCCTTGGCATGGGCATGCACGCAACTAGAAACCTATAGTCACTCCCACAAGAAGGCATGCTTGCGACTGAGGAATTTTCCAGGTATTTATGTGCTAGTGACTCCAGATTCTATTGCACTTTTTTAGGGCCAGAACTCATGCCACTGCCTAGAACTCCATGAAACTTCCAAAAATGAAAAATAACATCGAAACAATGATACAGATGAAAATAATTGAACAAGGACTTGACTGGACCCCTACTAGCCATGATAATAATTTCTTCAAACAAGTTGCAAATATGCATTCTACAGGTTTAAACGACATATCTGAGCATAGGGGTCTCATAATTATCTGAAAATCGCTAAGAATCATTCAAATTATTTATCAAAATAGATACATTATCATCTATTCATTCATATATTCACTGTTCATTCATTTATAAAACAAAACATGATGATAGCCATACATTATCACTGTCATAAAACATGCTCATAACCATCATATAACCAACATAAATATAAAGGGTACAACAACCATAAATTCTAGATATGAACCAATACATTTGTACATAAAATACCAAGGAAAATAACTCTTATTGATGAATGGAAAAGCCAACCCAGTATGGGACTACCACATTCCACACGACCATAGATTGGTTGAGCCAAATATCTCTTCAAACAATCACCCCCATTCCATATTCCAAGCATGATTGTGGGACTCAAAACCAAAATAATTAACGAGGGCTTCTCGAGGCTAAAACACCTCACCCTCATCAATAGAACCATGGTTTACCGCAATCCTCATTGGATCACTAGGCCATAAAAAACATGAATTCCACCAGATCTCTCCACCTAAACCGTGAGGAATTTTTCTGCTCAACCTCTCAGATTTACCATGTATCCTGCCATTATTGGTCAAGGGATTACTAGGCCTACAAGGTCTCCACCCTCTGGGATTTACCATGTATCCCAACCTGGGATTCCTAGGCCCAATCAAGGGTACTCACCACTGAGATTTATCGTGTATCCCACCATTCATCGGTCAAGGGATTCCTAGGATCAATTGAAATGTTCACATCCCATCCTGAGATTCCTAGGCCTTGTGAATAATATTGAGACCACCCCACTCAACTTTGAGTCCATCTTCCAAACCAAATCAACCAAATATAAGAGAACCTAATACTCCATGGCTATCTGGAAATGAGAAGGCAAGGTTGAAGAACACTGTTACACCTAGAAAAACCCATGCCAATGACAACAAGAGAACCAAGAACACACATGAAAAATCATGCATTCCAAATCTGGATAGGAAATTGCACATGAAAATCGATACCTACAAGTAAACCCATTATTGCTGCTTGGTCCTGCTCCCATAATCGTGGTTATTATTTTTCCTTTATTAAATTTTACATGGATTTTTTATGAGGTTTGTTACATGCAAGAGAGTAGTGGTTCAATATGTTTTTCATCCCTTCTCAGTGTTATCACTAAAAAAAATGAAGCATCATTTGACAAAGTCATATAGGTTCATGTGTCAAAGGTAGGGTTGTAAGATTCATTTTTCATTACTTAGTCAAGGAAAATTTTAATTTTTTCTTATTTAAGCTTACCCTAAGGTCCAAACCCACTCACTTTCAAATCCTGTCATGTCACATCACTCATAATTTTCTGAAAATTTTCAATTCCCAAGGTTTTAGTACCGAAATGGTCGTTTTAGCCAATAAATCACAGTTTCGTAGCGATATACACTGATAAATTACACTTTTTGCTACAAAACCGCTGATACTTTCGTAGTGAAAACACCTAGATTTACACTAAACACGCTACGAAAGTGCGGTTTCCTGTCTGTCATGTCAAATTAGCTATTAGGTGTCAGGAAAGGGTAATTTAGATACCATTCGAGTCATTGAGGGTTAAGATCAAGGTACATGGTCAGGTCTGAAGTCATCATCACCATTTTAGGCATGTATGAGTCATCATTGTGTTATGAGTGAATATCAAACTTCAAAATCTTTCCTAATTCAGTCATTTCTCATTCTTCATTCCTTCTTCACGTGATATTGAGCTCTGGAGAGCTATTGCATTGAACCAAAGCTGTGGCTGGTGTTTTCAAAGGTTTAAAAAGATCACTGATCAAGCAAGGCTGAAAAATATCAAGCAAGGCTGAGATGGAATTAAAGAAACCATGGCAGAAAAAAGAAGGACAAATAAGGGTGGCTAATGTCTAAGATATGAACCAGCAGATATGAATCTGATTAATGAAGACCCAACAGCTGTATAAGTATTCAGAAGGACTGGTTGTTTACAGTTTTTTGAAAGATTACAAGGCTGCCATGTACAGGTTTCCAAAGAATTTTCTTTAAAATTTAGTGGAACAACTACCAAAGTGGGGATGCTGAATCTTTCCATTACACCAGAGGTCATTGCAGCAACAACATGGATTCCAAGGGGACAAGAGAAGTGGTTCAAAGGATTCAAATTCAACATGGAGAAGTGCAAAGAGTTTATCAAGCCAGAAAACAGTGAAATGGACCTTACTAATGCTATTCCAAGAAGCTGCATGAACGATAACTACTCAAAGTTGCTGCTCATCATCCAGAAATATTTTACTTGTGTAGGGAGATACCATAAAGTTTACTCTTATCATTTCAAGTTTCTCCTACACTTTACTTGTAATATATCTCTTGATTTGCCTTTATATTTACATGTAAGTTTATAAAAAATGGTATATAAGGTCTAAGCAAAATCTGAAGGAAGTGAGACTTCATTGTTTCATCATGGTTTAATTAAATTGCTGGTTTTAGATGAGCTCCAAAGACTAGGCAGAGACTGGTCTTCATTTTTGTTTGTTATTGGTTTTGAGTTAGATACTCTTACTCCTACAAGAACTCCTAAACCTAGGAGTATCCCATCACCCTTAGTGGCAGGACAAAATGAACCAGTGGTGGCAGAACCAAGTGAACCAACAAGTAGAACCAATTGAACCAGTCATGATCGAAACAGAGCAATTGTAGAGTTTTGATACACCGATTGTTCCACTTGCAAAACAAAAATCAAAAGTGGTCAAACCTGCAAAACAAAAACAATATGTGATTAAACAAGGAAGCAAAAGGATGACAAGGAGTCAAACAGTGGCTTTAGAAGACAAAACAATGACTTTAGAAGACAGAGCAGTAGCTAAAGGAAATCTAGAGACATACTACATGCCATTGACACAGAAGAGAGCCCTATAGTCTAGGTTGAGGATATAGAGGAAGGTGGATAGAAACTAAAGAAAGCCAAATCTGCAAAGAAACTAGAATTTGAGGGAGAAGATGCAAATTTTATGTTCCATACAAGAAAGCCCATGACAAGGCATGCTATAAAATTTTTGGAGAGTATCAAAGAAGTTCATCCAGCTACTGATACTGTCAAGCCACCACAAGACATCATTGATCTTTCATCACCTGTAGAGAAAGATTCAGTTAGCAAGTCAAAGAAAGGAAAGGAAAAAGTAATGGAAAAAACAGAGTTTGAACTCCTTGAAGAACAGTTGAAGTTGGCAAACCATGAGATTGTTGTTATGAAGAAAGAAGCAAGAAAACACAATGTCCAGAAGGTTAAGTTTGAAAAAATGAAAGAGATTTGGGAAGAGCAGGTTGACAGTGTTTCCAAGACCCTAGATAATACACAGAAGTTTATCAAATGGACCATGCCATTGAGGAAGGAGGTGAAACATATCAGGAAAATGAACTTGCATTTGAAATCTACTAACAGGAAGTTGAAGGATTAGGTTAAATACCTCCAGGAAAAACTTGAACTAATCCATGAGGAGTTGGAGAAAAAAGGCCTTAAAATGATAGTAGTTGAGGAGCCAATTTCTCAACTCATCATTAATGAGGAAGAAACACCTCAAGAATCATAATGTGAGCTGGTTTATGGTTTTAAAGGTTAATGGCATGTTGGAAACAAGGTTTTTACAGTTGGAAGACATATTTTTTTTAAGCTAGACAAAAATCTGGAAATTTCAATGTTTTCAGCAGTTTCATAGCGTTCCTAGGCTTGAAGACCATGAAAATGCTACGAAACTACTGTAGCTTCCTTTTTTTCATTTTGAACCATTTTTGGGATATTCCAAGAGGTGAAAGTTGATGGTAAAAGGAATTTTTGTAACACTACGAAAGTACACTATGAAACTGTCATACTCTCGTAGCATACTGTTTTGAAGCTTTATTAGCAGGTTTTTTGTGCAGTTATGGATAGGTGGACACTTTCAAAGTTTGAAGGGACCTTTCCAGTAGTTATCCAAGACTTAAAGACCATGAGATGAAGCCAAATCATCAGCCAAACCATTCATTGAAGATGAGGACCAGTTTTCCTAAAAAGAGGGTTTGTTTCTAGTTTTAGAGGAGGTCAATTAAGATGTCATGTAGTGATGAGTTCCATTACAACATATTCGAGCATGTGAAGGAATAGTTGTCAAAGATGTAACTATTTTTTAGGAGATAAGGTTGTTAATGTAATAGTGATCAGTTTGAGTCCTAGTCCTATTAGGAAAAGGACTGTCAAGTAGAATAGTTGTCATTTTCTCATTAAAGTAGATGTTTTCTTGTTATGCAAGGTGTCATTAGGATAAGTTCGATGAATCTAGCTAGGAGGCATATGATCTCATCATGTAACAAGTATATTAAAGGGTAGAAATTTGAGTTTGTCAAGGGTTGGAGATTTTTTGGCAATACTGCAGCTTTATGTAAATTGACTGTTTTTAGTAATACAGAGACTTGTTTGTTCACCAACCTGAGATTCTGATTGAGTTTTTAGTGTCTATCTGATCTATATTTTCTATGTGTACCATTTTCATTGGTTTTCATCTTTAATACTCAGAATTCATTCATGTAATGCTCTGAATTCCTTAATAGATGAATTGAATGTGTTATTTCCTGTTTCATGTGTGATTACCTTTCGTAAAAACCCTTACCTCCCTCAGCTTCCATGTCAAGTGAACTTACTATTGAATCAATGAACTTGTTGACTCCATAAGCCCAATGTTTCCAGAATCATACTATTTTCAACCTACACATATCACAGGAAAGTTGTTTTCAAAGTAGAGTTAGCCATCTAGATACATCTTTATTCAGTATCATTAACCCCTTTGAGAGAGCCCTCTTAGACTGAAGAGGCTAAGCTTCAGTTACAAGATTGGTTTGAAAAATTTACATGAAGTTGTCTAAGTAGCAGCCTATCAGGTGCAATTTCGTGATAACACTCAGGATGAGCAAAGCATTTAGGCTGGGGGATATGTTATAAGGGTCTATTCAGACCTATGTTTGTCATCATAATCATGTACATTTAAATGTTAGTAACTATCGGTAAATGTGAATGAATGGTGGTTTTGAGAGGGTACAACCGCTCCAACTATATCAATAATGTATAAGTATACCTAAAGCTTAATAGAATGTCAGACTAGAATTCCTTTCCCAATTATTCTTTGTCTTGTGTATTCTTGTACATGTATGTTCTTGTTGGCTCAAATGTAGTCTATTATTGTACATTTTTGTTCTCTGCACACAACAAATGCATCCTCTTAGGATCATCAAATATTGTCTTGTACATTGAATGCATTTTGAAATAAGTTTTCCCTCTCAAAATGGATTGTACTTATTGGTTTTTTTATCATTTTAAGGAACATGGTTCTGTTGAAGCCTAAAAAATCGTTTCTTCAAACATTGGGGGAAAACCACCTGGTCCAGACCTTAGGACAACTCCTTTGCAGTTTGGTGTGGTGGCTCCGACTGGATTTATAGGACCAATTTCCCAATAATAAATGGATTGGTGATGGAGTGTTTGTGCAAGTGGATAAATGGAAATAACTAATTGAGCTAATCTATCTAATTTAATCTATAACTTACAAATAATTCTAAAACTAACCCGGATATTAAATATGAATATGACTTGAAGATTGTTTCAATTGAAAAAATAACCATGAAAATGTATTATTATTCAAAGAGAAAGATGCGGTATCATATAATGATAACTCTGTTTAAGAAATTAAATAGAGTTAGAATAACACATCGCATTCATAATTCTATATATCATTTACACATACTATGATAGATGAATATTTCTAGATCTTCAGAAATGATATGATAAAGAAATATTTGAGAAAGAAGCATATATAAATGACAACAAATTTCAAAGAGAATATTTCATTACATAAATAAAATAACAGTAAATCGATAGAAATACTAGATTCATTAAGATATTCTCTTGATGCAATTCAATATCCAGATCCTGTGCTTTAACTTAGAACAATCTTCAAGGTACATAAATGCAACTCTCAAAAATAATTCACCATAAAATCACAGGAATCTTGTGCTTTAACTTAGAAAAATCTTCAAGGTACAGAAATGCAACTCTCAAAGATAATTCACCATAAAATCACAGAATGTGATCCTTTATAAAAATAAGATAGTCAATGGAGTACATAAATGTATTTGTAATGTTCCAAATTTTTCAATAAAGTATTTGGAACATTAATTTTTCTTTTATTCTAATAAAAGGAATAAAATGGGTGAGGGAACCCATGTAGCAACTTAATAAACACTCCTAAGGTGCAAAAATTCACTTAAGTGACTTAAGTTAGCAGCCCCAAGTGTAAAAAGGGCCAAAAGCAAGGAGCTAGACCATGGTTGACCCAAGTGAACAACGTACCCAAGAGGGGAAGCTTGCACAAGAAGATTGCGTAGTTGGATGGAGGGAAATTTGAAATGAGAGAAACCCTAATGTGAGTGGGGTCCATGAAGCATGCCTTACATAAAAGATGAAGGAGAGCCATTGTTGGGATCATCTTTGGAGAAAGAATTTCCATGTTGAAGCTCTCTTCAACGAAGGAAGCTTGTGCTGCTTAGCATAAGAGAGATTCCTATTTAGGAATACCCTTCTCTTCCATGGGAGGCCATGGAGAGATTGTTCTTCATCTTCCTCACATCATGGCTTGAGGCCAAAGAAGTCATTTGCAGCTACCGCATTATTCTTGCAGCAAGAGAACACTGGAGTTGCTAGTGTTGCAGTGAGGGACCTTCATCATCTCATTTCCGGAGCTTGTTTTGTATAGGAGGAGCCATCTCTTTCTCTAGGAGATCAGCAAAGGAAACTCCGGAGCTGATATTGCATATTTTTTCACTGGGCCATATGTTTCTTCTCATGCCCAGCGTAGTCTCCTTCCCTTACATCGTTATCTTCAGAGGTGGCTTGCACCAAGGGTACATTTTGTGCACTAGTGAGTGAAATCTTCAGTAAAGGGATCAACCCCTTCACTTGGAGATCATTGGAGGAGGTATAATGGTTTATTACAAAATCTACTTCCTTCTCCTATGTTGTATTATATTTGAGTTGCAGCAGCTACACTGCAACTCCAACATTTTCCTCTTTTATGTATTTTAGCCAATCCCTTGGAGGATTGTTGTAATAATGTTTTCTGGGGTTGAGACCTTGCTCCCCCATATTTATTTGAGCACATATTGTTATATCATCTCATATATATCAGTCTGCAGTCATTTTCCCTCATAGACTGTGCAGTGACAGAGTGCTGGGTTATGTAGCTGTGTATTATCTTGTTTTATGTACATTTCCTTTTGAGGTTGATTTAGGCTCACCTTGAGAGGCGTTTTCCTCAAGGGATTTGTATTATATTTGCTGTTACAGATTATGTATCACATTTTCACTCTTCTACATTACATGAGGCATTATTTCACTGTTGTTACATATTGATGTTTCAATATTGCTGAAGATTCTCTCATTATGCATTATTTCGGTATACTTGTTGGTGGGAGATCTGAATAACCCCCTTAGGGTTATTTATTTGAGCATATATTCTGCAGGGAGTTTGTATAAGATATATTCTAAGGCATCCCAACACTGGATTGCCTTATTTTCACATGGGCTTCTTATACAACGTCCTCATGGACCCTGTTGCAGAAATTCCTTGAAGGGAAATATTAGCTTTCGAAAAGTTCTATTGGCAGAGTTTTCTAGTGGGCCAGGTAGCCTCTGGATCTCATCCTTCCTTGTGAAGGTGATATGTCCATCTCTAAAATAGTTTAGTTTTGATTGTTAATACTCATGGAGTTCGAATCTTGGAATATCTTAAGATATTACCGATGGAGCAGAAATTTCCCCATTTGGGATATTACAGTGGTATCAGAGCTTCGAACTTGGCTCAGCCTGTGAAGTTCAAATTTCAGAGGAAAAAGAGGTCAAAATGATGCAGAGGATGAGATTTTTCTCATCAGTTTTGGGTCCAGAAAGAACCTCTCCAAGGAGGTTGAGGAAATAGAAGAAGGAGAAGAGGAAGGACCATGCACTTCCTATTCTCACAGAGAAATAGAGAAGAAACATGGAGAGGCACATAATAGCGTTGTCTTTATCATGAAGGAGCAGACTTCATCTCCAACAGTTGAGGCAGCCAACACATTTGGGGAAGAAACTCTTGCATGCACAAAAGACCCTTCCAAACTTTATCAAGGTATGCATGAGTTTTCATTTCCTGTTGGTTCAATGCATGCCATGAGGGATTGCACACCATGGCAAGCTGTTTGTCTAAGAGCAAGAGAATTTAACTGCACTGTGCCATTTTTAGGAAAGAAACCCTCAACATCCTCATGCACTATTGATGAGCCATGCATCACATGTGAGGGTGGGGTTTAGAAATTTTGTCATGAAGGAGATTTCATTTCAATGTCCCGTGAAATTCATAAGGAGAAATATGTTTTGGGACAATGGTTGCTCTTGTGAAAGAGGTCCCAAGTGGCAGGATACTTACACCAAAGAGCAGAGCCTTATGGATGAAGTGTGCCCAACGGAAATGTGGAGGATCCATAACCCATAGGTCCCAGGATCATTTCACAATTATTTCTCTTGATGAAAAAAAAGGAGAGCATGGGTGCATCATGATGGGATGGAATTTATCTTACCACTCATTATGCTCCCATTTCAGATTGGGTATGGTGGAAGTATGGAGGAGCAACAAACATTCTTGTTGCTCAGATTTTGTTTGGATGTTGCGGGAGCAAGAGGAGGCACTAGCATGGTGCAAGAGGATTTCTCTTTGATCTGGGATGCCCAAGCAACACCTTCTTCATGGGAGGGGCTCTACATTTGTAGCAACATGATGGGAGGAGTCTTTGGCAAGATTCATGTCAAAGAGGGGAGCTTTGAGATGACAGTGGCCCTACTCCAAAGGCCAGCAGCGCTGTCACTTGAGAGCTTGGATTACTTGCTGAAGTGTTGTCAAAACCACTTCACAAGTGATGTGTCTTGGAGGCATGTAGGAGAGGAGGATGAGGAAGTAATGGATGGCAACATCCCTTGCTATGTTTTGATCTTCTTGGCTTGGGCTCACAAGCACAGGAAGAGACACCTACATGCAACAACTTTGGATTATTTTTCCAGGCATTCTCATGCATACTATCTACTAATGGAGGATTCCACTTGGGAGGGCATCCAAATGAATGTATATCAGCATATGAGTAGAAGCATAGCCCAAGAGATGATGATATGGTTGGCACAACCACTTCCCTACTCTGTTGCAGTAAGGGAGAGTTTTCACTTGAGCCATTTCAGCTCAAAGACCCAAGTACATGATAAGGGAGGTAATCATTTGCTTTATGTTTGGCACTCTCTTATTTTTATGAGTAACATATTATATCAAGGAGGATCCTTCCTTCTTGCAAACTATGTTTTGTTATGCTCATGGTCTATTGCAGCAAATATGATGGCTATTTTAGTAGTGGATTGTGGGGGAAAGCCACATGATTCCCGGTGTACACCCATTACACCATTTTGTACTTTCATGCATACATATTTTGAGATGATTGTGGCAGATAACAAGTGGCTGGGAGAGTACTTGTTAATTTATATTTTGATGCAGGCAAGGAGTGCACTGCGCAGGTCCCATTGGTGGGACAATGATCCACTTTTCGGTTGTCATGTGACAACTTGCTTCTATTGGTTCTTGCTTCCATGCATTGCAGATTTTTCTTGGTGCATGGGGAATTTTGTTTGGGAAGTGGGACATAAGTTGAAGATGTACATTGGGAGTATAATTCTCCCTATTTTACATGCTATATGTTTCAGGGGAAACAATGGGCAGCCCATGATTGCCAAGCTTCACCTCTTTCCTTCATGTGGGAGGAGCTATCTAGAGAGTCTGAATTTTTGGAAGAGGCATTTCATAGTTTTTATGTTTGATGGGGTGGCCTGGGTCTCTTTTGAAGACCATTTGATTTCAGCCATATATCAGCAGCAGCCCCATATGTATTATGAGGAGGGAGAGACTCCTTGGGTGGATGTGCCCTTTGGTAGAGGAGACCTCCGTTCTTTTTGCAGCACATGCTCCAAGGGGAGTATGGAAATGATATGGTCACCATGAACAGCCATGTGTTCTTCCATGAGGTGAACCATATGAATGTTTGGATGCCATATGATGATGAATTCCAACTCATCACATATGAGATGATTTGGGCCAGCTTTATTTGCAGCGTTGGAGGAGAGGTCCTTGGGGATCTAGACTTCATCTTACCTCTTGAGGGCAACACTATTGTAGCGCAAGTTCAGCTTTCACTCCACCCTTATCATAAGTGGAGCAGAGGACAACATGGGGTAGGCTATGAAGCTTACCAAGTTCAGAAATTCAGCCCACCTATTTCTCATGAGCACAAGGTGGAGGAGTACTTTCAGGAGTTGCCTAGTTGGAGGGTGACTCATTTTCCTTGGTTGATTTCTTGGGGATGGAGGATCTACATGAGGATATTTCAGACTCCATGCCTTGGAAGTGGGAATATTTTTTAAGTTCTGTCCTTGCTCATGAGGACAAAGCGAGTTTTGGGAAGGGAGGCACATGTCTTTCCAAATTTTTCAATAAATTATTTGGAAAATTAATTTTTCTTTTATTCTAATAAAAGGAATAAAATGGGTGAGGGAACCCATGTAGCAACTTAATAAACACTCCTAAGGTGCAAAAAGTCACTTAAGTGGCTTAAGTCAGCAGCCCCAAGTGTAAAAAGGGCCAAAATCAAGTGAGATAGACCATGGTTGACCCAAGTGAACAACGTACCCAAGAGGGGAAGCTTGCACAAGAATATTGCGTAGTTGGATGGAGGGAAATTTGAAATGAGAGAAACCCTAATGTGAGTGGGGTCCATGAAGCATGCCTTGCATAAAAGATAAAGGAGAGCCATTGTTGGTGTTACACAACAATTTGTCACCATCCCTGCAATTCTGTCCGCAGAGGGGATTTACCTCTTCAATAGTTGGGATCATCTTTGGAGAAATAATTTAGAAGTTGAAGCTCTCTTCAACGGAGGAAGCTTGTGCTGCTTAGCACAAGAGGGATTCCTGTTTAGGAATGACCTTCTCTTTCATGGGAGGCCATGGAGAGATTTTTCTTCAGCTTCCTCACATCATGGCTTGAGGCCAAAGCAGTCATTTGCAGCTACTGCATTATTCTTGCAGCAAGAGAATGCTGGAGTTGCTGGTGTTGCAGTGAGGGACCTTCATCATCTCATTTCCGGAGCTTGTTTTGTAGAGGAAGAGCCATCTATTTCTCTAGGAGATCAGAAAAGGAAACCCTGGAGCTAATATTGCATATTTTTGCATTGGGCCATATGTTTCTTCTCATGCCCAGCGCAGTCTCCTTCCCTTACAACGTTATCTTCAGAGGTGGTTTGCACCAAGGGTTCATTTTGTGCACTAGTGAGTGAAATATTCAGTAAAGGGATCAACCCCTTCACTTGGAGATCATTGGAGGAGGTATCATGGTTTATTGCAACATCTACTTCCTTCTCCTATGTTGTATTATATTTGAGTTGCAGCAGCTACACTGCAACTCCGACATTTTCCTCTTTTATGTATTTTAGCCAATCCCTTGGAGGATTGTTGTAATAAATTTTTCTGGGGTTGAGACCTTGCTCCCTCATATTTATTTGAGCACATATTGTTATATCATATCATATATATCAGTCTGCAGTCATTTTCCCTCATAGACTGCGCAGTGACAGAGTGTTGGGTTATGTAGTTGTGTATTATCTTGTTTTATGTACATTTCATTTTGAGGCTGATTTAGGCTCACCTTGAGAGGCATTTTCCTCAAGGGATTTGTATTATATTTTCTGCTATATATTATGTATTAGATTTTAACTCTTCTACATTACATGAGGCATTATTTCACTGCTGTTACATTTTGAAGTTTCAATACTGCTAAAGATTCTCTCATTATGCATTATTTCCGTACACTTGTTGGTGGGAGATCTGAATAACCCCCTTAGGGTTATTTATTTGTGTTTATATTCTGCAGGAAGTTTGTATCAGATATATTCTAAGGCATCCTAGCACTGGATTGCCTTATTTTTACATGGGCTTCCTTATACAACGTCCTCATGGACCCTGTTGCAGAAATTCCTTGAAGGGAAATATTAGCTTTCGACAAGTTCTATTGGTAGAGTCTACTAGTGGGCTAGGTAGCCTCTGGATCTCATAGTTCCTTGTGAAGGTGATATGTCTAGTAAATTCCCCTACAATCAATCTCTGAAATAGTTTAGTGTCGATTGTTAATACTCCTGGAGTTGGAATCTTGGAATATCTTAAGATATTCCCGATGGAGCATAAATTTCCGCATTTGGGATATTATAGTATTATCCAAAGCCAAAATATTACAAATTCAGGACCCATTTCTAAATGCATGAAAGGGGTTTAAATAGGAAATTAACAAAACAAATTAACTATAACTTATGCTAGAAACTATCATCGGAGATCCGGGAAAAGACTTGCGATATCAAATAAAACAGATTCACTGAATTTCTTCTGTATTAAATGTGTTGAGGTGGAAGATTTTAAGCATATATTTAACTCTGGTTGGATGAATCAGCCTCGAATGCAACTGACTAGTGTATGTGGCATCAGATAGCTCTGGAATGATGTAATTTATGGCATTAGAAAGGCATTTGATTGCCATCTGCTGACTTTGTGGTTTGATCAAATATGTCCATAGGACATCCCATGTAATTTCCTGTATTTTTCTGATATTTTGATTCCTGTTGATTATTTCTTGCTTCCATCTGGTATTAGTTTCTTTCATCCTTGGCAATTTACCTAGAGTACAATTTGAAATTAAATTAGTAGCATATAAGCTATCGTTTACTAATTGTGTCAAATTGTTCATTATGGCTCTGGCCCTTGATGTAGCACGTTCTTCTTTAATCAATTTTGTATCCCATTCAGTAAATACAATTTCTTTATGCCTTTCTTCGATCCTAGGAATATTTTCCTTCTTTCCTTGTTCTGAATCCTCCCATGAAATAAATTCTGAAATCTTATCATCTGCATTCTCAAATTCAATTCTGGTACTGACTAATTCATCAATGAGGGAAGATTTTACTTCACATAAAGGTTCAACTTGTGCAATTTTTGAACACAAGTCATCCAACTGCCGAGACAATAGTTTTTCTTGTTTCCAGAGCTTCTGTTCTAAATTGGTCAATTTTAAGATAATCTTTAAATTTATCCAATATTGCTTGAAATATTTTTTCTTGCTCTGCTTTGGCAGTTTTATCATTTTGCAGCAAGGTCTGTAGTTTGGACACCTCTTGAGACAACTGTTGTTGTTTATTCAAGGCTTGCTGATCAAGCTACTTCTTTTCAATACTCAGTTGTTCTTCCAACTGCTGCTCCAAATGCAATATTCTTTGTTGATCACCTGTTGTTTTCTCCTCTAGCAATGCTATATGTAAGTCCTTTTTCTTTATCATTTGATTGAATTCATCAGCTTTATCTATAGTAGCTGCATTGAAGGCACCTGCATATTGTGATAATTTGGTAAGATCCTCCGAAGGATTTACCTCAGTATTCTTCCATACAACATTCATTAACTCAACTTGTGAAGTTGCAAGTGGTCCTTGATCTACCTTCATTCTCTTCCTTTGGTTTCTGACAAAAAACCTATGCTTAGGACTGTAAATGATATCTAGAGGAGGAATGTCTTCAACTCTCAACATGATTTCTTCTGATGGATTTTCAGGAATGATCTCCATATCCTGATTATTCAGATTATCAACTTGAGGATTGTTTTACTCTCCTACTTGCTAAGCGAATTGTTCATACTGTTGTAGAAAATGGGAAGTAATAATTACTTCAGCAGAATTTCCCTCTTTCTGTGAGGTCTTTTCTCTTTCAAGTTGATTATCGGGCTTATTTCCTGTATCTTCTTTTTCAGACTGCACATTAGCCTTGCTACCAGTATTCTCCTTTTATGTCTGTACATCAAGCTTATTACCTGTTCTTTCCTTCTCAGTCTGCATATCAGTTTTGCTGGTAGACACTTCTTTTTCTGTTTTTCTAGCTGCATCTTCCTTTTTCTATTTTTTTTCTATTTCCATACTTTCATTTTCTTGTAAGGGAATCCTCAGCTGGTCAAGGGGAATTTTAAGTAATCTCTTACTTCTGAACTTCATGAATCATATAGTCAGGAAAAATTCTACTTGGATTTAGCTAGATCATATACTCGGGCAAACTTTTCATTCGAGACAAATAAATCATCAAAAACATCAGGCTCATGTTCAAATTTATCAATTTGAACCAAAGTTGTGAAATCAAAAGCCACTTTATTTGGATCATATTTTCTGCCTGGAATAGTTGCAAGCTTAAGTTTTCTTATCTTAAGGGTTTCTTTTTCATCATGTTTAAAATCATTAAGAGTATAGATTCCACAATGGAAAGGAAAGGTAGGCCACATCAATGTTTTGGAATTCTTCAAACATCTGGACATCCCTTTTTCCGTCAACTGATAAGAAATTTCTTGAGCTAAAAGTTTATCAGGGACATATATAGGTAAGACACGGGGTTCGAAAATGCTTCCAAAAACCCTAATATAAGTAAAATTTTCTTCTCCAAACCAATTGTCAATTATGGATATATCAAGCTTTGCCTTTTCAGAGAGCCGGGGAGGAAATTGGTTAAAAATGGTTTGATAAATAGGTAACATGAAGCCGTGGAAAATTCTATATACATGGTTTTTGAAATGAGCCTTCCACAAATGTTTATGGTGAATGTGAATCAGAACAAGTTCCTGTGGAGTCCATTTCCAACCCATAATAGGGAATTTGGAATTAAAACACAGAGCATCTAAGATATAGGCAAATAAATGAAATGGGGGAGTATTTACACTATTTTTATTCTTTCTATAGTCTAGAATTCTATTCACCATCTTATCAGAAAGAATAACTGACCAATCCATAATTTCAGAATTTATAGCAACATGAATTAGGGGTACCATCTGAATTGAAAACCTGGCAGAATTATCATTCTCAAAAAGTCTACACATCATTGTAGCAGCATAGCAATACGGGGGTGCAAGAGACTCTACGGAATACATACCTGAAGTCTCATGCTTATGCTTTTCTGGAGCTCGTCTTCATTCTTTAATTGGGTTTGACTCAATTTCATTGCTTGAGGTGAAATCCACTATGAAAGCTTTGTTGTAGACCTTTTGAGGATTTGGTAGATGACACATCGCTTTGATATCTTCCACTCTAAAAGACCCAAACATTTTACCCCCAGCTGTCATGAATGTTCTGTTTGTGATGGTGGTATTGTCTATTACCCATCGTATTATGTCATAATATGGGAAGATGTTTTCTTGAGCCGCAATTCTATGAAGAAAAGAATTTGCGAGTTCCTTGAGGGGATTATCATCTGAATCTGATTCTTCGTCTGGCACTGTTTCCTTTACCTCTGTAACTGTAGGGTCTTCTTTTTCAAGCAGGTTATAAACGTCTTCCCAGGAAAGCTTCCCGAGACCCTGGCATGCAGTATCCGTAACCATCTTGATTTTAGCTGGTTTTTCTTTCGGCATTGTGGCAATGGCAACAATCTTTGCAGCGGTAGCAGTTCTTGATTTCTTAAGCTTCTTAGACATCTTCTTCGCCTGGTAATGTTTTACTAGTTCGGTGAGCAAAAGGGCTGGATGTTCTATTGTTCTGCAAATGAGACAAATCTTTCAGTCGCGGGAAGAAATGAAGTTAGGAGACAGCTTATGCGAAAATATTTTTATTAATGATCCCAATTGTTTAACTCTGTATTAAACTTAAATTCCCTCCATGAGAGTCACATTCACACATTCATAAGAATCAATTACCATAATTCGTTTGATTTTCCAATTAATGATACTCGTACAATCGGAGATCGGCGATATTGAAATGTTAACGTAAAAATTTGCCCTTTGAATTTTTCGATTGCGACTGACCGATAAATATATGTGCGGCACAAAATAGCGATTAATAAAGACTGACGATCCATCACATCAGAGTTTTTTGAAAGGAAGACGAAAGACCTTTCATATTTTCCGCCGATTTGCGATTAGCGATAAAGGTATATCACATCGGATATTTCCAAAGGAATTGAATTGTTCATGATTGTCACTGAAATGTGATTGCGATTATGGTGGGACCCATTGCATCGACACTTTTATAAAAGAAGTGATCTTTGCTTTTACAAAATGCGATTGCGATGTGTTGTATCGCATCGGAGTTTATGAAATAGATCGAAATAAATGATAACCTTTTCAAAATGCGATTGCGATAAGTTACATCGCATCGGAGTTTTGAAAAACTAAAGTAAAACCTTAAGACTCTACCGATTTGCGATTGCGATTTACTTTATCGCCTCGGGCTTTTTAACATGAATACATTTACACTTTGTGCCGATGCGATATAAGACTTATGATTGATCGGATCAAAATAAATTCAATGTTAATTTTGTTTATTTTCATTTGAAATATGCGATATGCAATGCATTACTTTTAAACAATGAATCTTTTTATTGTTTTATTTAAAATAATCGGATTTCCTTAAAATCTTTTATTTCTATCTAAAAGAAAGGGGACCTATTTCTAAAACAAAATTTGCTCTAAAATTATGAAATGGGGAGGGTTGTTGTACCGTACAACAGGTTCATAACATTTGGTATTATATCTATGGTCATAGGATTTTCTTGCTTTAGACAAGTCATTGTGGCATTTTTGCTATAGTTTTTTTCTAAGAATATTCAAACCATGAAATTTTGGGTTGATTTAGGAGAGATATAGAATTGCATATGAGAAAACATTCAAATTATTGTTTTCTATAATTTTAGAGATATAAGTTATGAAATTTAGGGTTTGTAAATGGTCCCGAAATTTGTCTAAAATTAGCAATCTTGGAATTTTTTCTATATATATATATATATATATATATATATATATATATATGTATATATATATATATATATATATATATATATATATAGATATATATATATATATATATATATATATATATATATATATATATATATATATATATATATATATATATATATATATATATATATATATATATATATATATATATATATATGTATTTTGGTGAAGGTTATGATCATGAAATTTTGATCTGATTTAGGAGTGATATATACATATGTGTGATACAAATTTTGGATTCTTGTTTACTATAATTTTAGAGATATAGCCTATGGAAGTTAGAGTTTGTTAATGATCCCGAAATCAATTTTAAATGAGCGATTTTATCCTTTTCACTATAAATTTTTTCTAGAACACTTATGTCTGTGTAATTTTTAAAATACTAGAGAGGTATCTATGTGCAATTATTAATTATTTTAGACTCTGGTTCAGTATGGATTTGGCGATAGACCCCGTTGAAGTTAGGGTTTGTGAATAGTCGTAAAGTCAATTTTAAAGAAGAGATCTGGGATTTTTTGCTATAACTTTATCGTAGAAAAGTTTCAGAATGTGAAATTTTAGGGATTTGAGGATGCATATTGAGTTACTACAAGTAAAATTTAGAATCATATTTAAAAAAATTGGGCATGTGGTATTCTATACAATCTCTCTCTTGGGAAGAGGCCAAAAGTCAACAAGTTTTGGGAAATTTATCACGACTTTCACTTGGCATATCAAATTTGGGTTAGACTGGTGGAATTGCAAAGTAGGCATACCTATGTATTGTAGGCCAAAATTTTAGAGTTAGAAGGGTTCAAGCTTTAGATATATATTAGGGAAAAATTCAACCATCCTTGTAATCTACAAATTAGGGTTTTGAAAAGTAGATAAATTTTAATTGACATATATTTTGATTGAAAAATGTATTTTTGGTGATTTAAATTTTATGATAAAGACAAAAAGAGGAGAATTATTATTTACTCACATGGCTTCTACAGGTGCTTTAAAATTTACTTCACTAATTAAACATCCAAAAATATCATCCACGACTCATGGGGAAATTGTAAATGCTGAATATCAGGTATCCAAGTTGGAAATTCCATTTCCATATGTGCAAGAATCAGTAAAAATATGAAACAAAAGATGGAGGAAAGCAAGGAAGAAATAAAAACACACATAAATTCGATGGAGAAGTTTCTCTTGAAGAGGATTCCAAAAGGGATATGGAGATCGAAGGAAATCATGAAAATAAGGAGAACAATTGTGTTGGAAATCAATCTCATATGGGGGGTCTTTTATCATAATTGGAGAGCACAAATTGAATCACATAACCACAATCACATTTTTTCACTCCAAGATCCACATAATCATGGCTTCAAGTAAGCACCAAGGAACTACGTCATTACAAATATGGGTATGAGGAAGCTTGATGGTAATGATTATATAACATGTATATTCTATAAGAATCAATACTTTGATATACACCAAGTGACAACCTTATGAAAGGTAAATATTGCAACCATGTTTTTAGAAGAAGATCAAAATTTATGGTATCAAAAAATTTGCAAAAGGAAATAGGATTCTATTGTATCTTGGTCCATTTTTACATAGGAATTGATAACACATTATGGGGATGTTAAGAGTAATACATTATTTAGTCAATCAACAAATATTCGACTAAAATTTCTAGTTTCAAAGCACATTCAATAATTCCAAAATTTGAGTCTTAAGGTAAAAATAATTTCAAAGGATAATTTGTTAGAACTGTAACAACCCTGGTCAAAATTCCATGTAATAAAAGATAATAAAGAAAAAATAATAACTAAGGTCATGTGACATGTAGTCCAAGTTGAATGTTGGGAAAAACATCCTAGTGCAAGTGTTCATATGGTTTATTATGGCTATGGAAATTGGCAAAAGAAATGGCTAAGGCTTTGGAAAGGCAAAGTGGAATTTATTGGCATTTATTTATGAAAATAATGGAAAATAGGAGAAAATGGAGGTGAAAGGTCAAAGGTTGCATGTGAGGAGGAAAATGAAGGAAAATAATGGAAAATGAAGAAAATATAGGCCTCGTTAATAAAAAGGCTTATGAGGATAAATTCATGGCTTTTGTTCAGTGCAGTTTTGGAGCTCTCATTATTCTCTCTCTCTCACATACTCTTGGATACTTAAATTTTCTTAGAGCACCCTTGGAGGTTGTGGCATACTTGGTGATTTGGAGAAATAAGGAAATGGAAGAGCAGGAAAATGCAAGAGGACATCGGGATAAAAAACTACAAGTAGTACCGAGTTGCATGTATGTTCTCCTCACTATTTTTGGCATGCAGATGATATATCCTCCCCGAATTATGCTAAGGTACATTGGTTTATTATGATTTGGTTTAGTTGACATAATATGCATTACAGGAAAGAAATCAAAGATGAATAGAAGGATGGTGGACTACAAATATTCTCCCTATGAATTAGATGAGCAACATGGTGTTAGGCACTCTTCTGAATTAGGAGACACATTGAAAAGTTTAAAGGAATAAATAAGGAGTTTCAAGGCATATAATGACAAAATCATACATGCACATGAAAATAAAGCAGAGGTTAATGTAGTCATCCTTCAAAGTTTGTCAGAATTTCAGAAACAGGGATCACTTCGAATCAACTATGGACAAAAGGATGGGACTAATGGAGAATGTTGTAGTAGGTCTGTTGGTGGTCATAGGTCAGATAGAGATGACATGATTAGAGATGGAAATTTCTTGGACACTCCAGATAGGATAGGTGAAAAACACAAGGATCATTCTAGTTCTAGTTCTGATAGGCATCATGATCATCATCATTATCATCCTTACATAAGGAGTGACTATTCCAGATGAGTTTAAGAAGTAAAACCACCTAAATTTGACGAAGAGATGAAGAGGCATGGTTGCTTGGTATGAATAATTTCTTCAGGTTGCATGATTACTTAGAAAACATGAAAGCCATAATAGCTACATTGAACCTCATAGGTAAAGAAGATATCTGGTGGGAAGATGGGAAGAAAGTCAGATATATTTATGAGGAGGATCTGATTTGGAGTGAGGTCGAGAGGATATTCCGGAAGAAATATATATTATAGAGATATTATTGAGTTTGATGAGCCTAGATCATTGGAGGAGGCCATTAGGAAACTAAAGCACTGTTATGAGCAACCAAAACACAAATATGAGACAAAACTAGACTAGAAAAGTAATGCAAGAAACAAAGGGAAATGGGACAAGAAGCGAGCAAGAAATCAGGATATAGGTAACAAAGTAAATATTGCACCACCTAAGAAGTTCAATATATTTGGAAGATGTCAGAGATTTCGATATGAGGAGAAGAATAAGGATGAAGGTTGGAATAATATACAATGTTGGACTTGTGGAAAATATTATCGCAGGAGAGATTGTCCACAACATTAGAGTGTTAGACCGCAGATCTACAATGCGTAGGAGGCACATACGTGGGATATTTTGAACATAGTATTCCCAGTATATATGTAGCTTTGGATAACATGCAGGTAGATCACCCGACGTTTATTATGGAGATGGATGAAAAGCTTTCTGATCAAGTTGTTTCTATTTTGATTAACCATGGATCTAATTATAGTTATGTTAGTCTTGAATTGGTTGATAAGTGTGTTTTGAATAAATAAATGCATGCAAAGTTTTAATTACTGTAGCTGGATACATGTACAAATAAAAGAGTTCATCATTGGGTAAGAGCTTGTGCATTTGAGTTGAATGGCATGTCTACAATATCAGACTTGAACATATTACCATTGGGGTCATATAATATGCTATTGGGTATGGTTTGGCTATATCTTCACAGGACCAAGGTAGATTGTTATGACAAGGCTATTGAGTGTTTGGATGAAAATGGGGAACCAAGAGTCTTATAGGGTAAGAAGAAAGCAACATCAGTTAGGATGGTTTCAACTATTCAAGACAAGTGCAGTTGCAGGAAAGGGTGTGTGTTATATGCAGTGCATATTTTTAGTGACCAAGGTAAGGAAGATGAGGATACAGATGTTTTGAGCAAGTGCCCAATTATACAACAATTTTAGGATGGATTTACCATAGATATTTCAGAGTTTCCACTGCACAGGGAAGTCTAATTTTCTATTGAGTTGGTACTAGGGGCAGTGCCAAAATCTAAGGCACCTTACAGGATGAACACAATTGAGTTGGTAGAGTTAAATTTGTAGTTCAAGGAAATGATATACAAGGGATACATTAGGCCAAGTGTATCATCATGGGGCGCACCAGTATTGTTTGTGGAGAAGAAACATGGTATTGTCAGACTATGCATTGATTACAAGTAGTTGAAAAAAGTGCCCATCAAGAACATGTATCTGTTTTCGAGGATTGATGACTTATTTGATCAACTGAAGGGAGCAGCAGTGTTCTCAAAGATTGATATGAGATCGGGATATATGATTAGGTACTCATCAAGCAAGATGACATTCACAAGACAAATTTCCTGACCAGGTATGGGCATTATGAGTTTGTTGTAGTCCCTTTCGGTTTAACTAATGGTCCAACTACAATTATGTGCTTGGTGAATAGTATGTTGTGTCCTTATTTGGACAAGTTCGTTATTGTGTTCATTGATGATATTCTCATATATTCTAAAAATGAGGAAGAGCATGTCGAGCATTTAGCAGCAGTTTTGAGATTTCTAAGAGAGAATTAGTTGTATGCTAGGCTTAGAAAATGCAATTTATTTCAGATTGAGTTACATTACTTGGGACATGTTCTTGCCAATGAGGGAATCAAAGTAGATCCATAAAATATAAGGGCCATCATCGAGTGGGTAGCTCCTAGAAATGTAGATGCGGTGAGATGCTTCATGGGATTGGTAGGTTATTACATGGGGTTCATCATGAAATTCTCACAAATTTCTTGTCCTATTACATCATTGCAGAAGAAAGATAAGAATTTTGAATGAAAAAAGGAGTGTGAGGCCGAGATGGAACATGAAATGTAGGTAATCAAGAAAAATCTAAAAGCAACACAGGATAGGCAAAAAAGCTATGTAGATCAGAACATGTTGTTTAAGGAGTTTCAAGTTGGGGAACAAGTTTAATTTCACATCAAGCCCAGGAATAGATCCTTGCAGAATGTATCATGTGCCAAGATGGAACCACAATTTTGTGGACCTTTCAAGATTCTTGAGAGTGATCAGAGGGTCAGTATTTAGCTAGAAAATGAAAGTGCTCAGAAATTTTCCAAACCAGAATGACCGGATAGAGCTCGTCACCAGGATTCCAACGCAACTTGTCTCATAAAAATCTGAGTTCGTATGAGTAAGTTATTGTCTTCTGTTCATTTTCTCAAATAGGTAAAAATTGTGTAGAACAGTGACAGACTAATGACTTGGCAGTCCAGTTAGCACCTCAGGAATCTTCAGGGAATTATCTCTAGATTTCAACCAGTGACACTCTGACAAGTTTCATCACTAGATTCACCAATGTTGCTTGGGGAAGTTGAATATTTTTTCCTCCTAATCCTAAGTTTGGAATTTATTCTATGGCAGATATTATTTTAATGGTAGAATTTTTGGGCCAATGGAGAAGGGCCACGTGCCCTCCCCCATGGCAAGGTGGATGGCATACATTATTATGGAAAGGTCAAAATTCAGGCGCATTATTAATTTTACAACAAGGTTGAATCAAAGGTTATGGGCACAACACATCAACAAACATATATTATTCGCATATCAATTATAACCAAAATATATATCAAAGTTACAAACCGAATTTCCTTTTAACAAAAGTTATGACTGGAGGGGTGGAGGTCAAGGTCGACCCCGCGACCTCCCCTGGACTAGTGCCCAAGCCGCCACACCATCCACATGATCCTTGTTTAACATAGGATCCCATCTCCATTTAAGTTATGTCGGCGTCATATTAGGGGTTCCGAAGGGGGCCATCCCCCTCCCACATGTCCGTGTTCTCAAAATCGTGACCAAAGAACATTTCAACGAGAGTTTAAAGTTTTAAAATGATTTTAAAGCCATGATTATTAAGGCTAATCATGCCATTAATTCGGGTTAGCACCATAACGTGCGATTCATGCTAAAAACGCGCTTTGCGCTAATCATCCATTAACTACACTTATCTCTAATTAAGCACGACTTATATTAGCAGCAGGTTTGGTGGAACTACCAGATGCAACAGAATCTCCACATTTGGTGTTGTTAACTGGCGGACTTCCAGAATTAGTGGAGAAAAACTAGGAAAAATTGGTTTTCCATAACTGAGGCAAGTTTCCACCAATTTTGGCTCAAGAAGAGTCATTCTTGGTATATTTTGATGTTTTGGAGCCATTGGAGTAGGTTGCAGAGGCAATAGGAGACTCTAAATATCATTTTTTCACAATTTAAGCTAATACAAAGGCCCACAGTATGAAGTTGGACCAAGGAGATGTAGCCCAGGAGGGGTGAACTCCTTCATCAAAAAACTTGTGTATTTGTATATATTATTTGTGCTTGTTGTGTTTTTATATGTTTTTGTTCATCATTGAGTTTCCATGCTTTTAAGTTCATGAAATAAAATTAATCTCATCAAGTTTAATAAATTGTCAATCATAAGCACATGTATAAACCCTTGTATAAGAAGAAAACCAAATCACTTTCATGTTAATTCTGAAACTGATATTAGCACAAAATTTACTAACAATCAATTTCAAATCAATTTGGTATTAGAGCACAAGGTTTCTAAATTTTATTTTCTTGCTTTTATTGATATTGTGCAAGAAGGGTTTTAATAGTTGCAATTTTTTGATGCTTACAAGGTTGAGGTTGCAGAGAGGAGAAGGTAATCTATTGGCTGTTAGTCCTGATATTAGGAAAAGAAGAAAGAGAGCTAAGAGAGCATCATCTTCATCCAAAGTTCCACTCAAAGCTGCACTTTAAGCACCTCAAGTTCTATCTCCAACAGTTGAGATTGAATAGGTACAAATTGCACAAGAAGCTGAAGTGAATGAAGAGGTACAAGCATCAAAGGTTGATCTTGAATCCTTAGCATTATGTCAGGAGTTGGAGAGAATCATGGAAATTCAAAAGAAGAGTATGTCAAGAGAGACTTCAAAGACATTCAAATAATGGTTAAAATAATGTTTTATGCATTCACTGCAGAAAGAGCAAGAGAAGGTTCTAAGCCTCCACATGGAGAAGGATCTTCAGATGGTAAGAAGGATGAAGAGAAGAGTTAGAAAGGTAGTGGAGGAAATCCACCTCCATCTCCACCATCCTCATCCTCATCATTTTCATCAGCATCTTTGTTACACCATTTTTTTGGTCATCTAACCTATTATCATTAGATGAACCCAAGTACACCATGTAAGACCAATTTTACCCTAAGTAAAATTGCTTTCACCATGTGAAATAACATTTGTCTATATTTCCTGGTCATATTTAACCCAAAACAAGGAAATTAATTAAATAAATCATTATTTATTTGATTATTTCCTAGGAATAATTTATTTAAATCATTATTTAAATAATATTCCTAGTTAAATTTGACTAAATCATTTTTAAATAATGAAATAAACCATTATTTATTTAATTATATTCCCATCATTTCCTTAAAATAATAAATAAATAATTTATTTATTTATTGTTTATAAATAAAGGAATTGACCCAAGTCAAAAGACCTTTTCCCTCCAACAAATATAATAAAATATTCCTAAAGGGTGGTTCTAGAATTTGATTAATAATATTTTATTCATGCAACAAGTTCTAGATAACCCTAATATTTTGTTATAAATAGGAGGGTTTTCCCCATTCATTAGTCACCTCCATTGTATTAGATCACTTTGGATCTATACTTGGTCACATTTTCCATTTTTTCCTTATGAGCTCCCTTTGGGTTCTATGTTTGTCTGGGTTTTCTACACCAACTAGAGAGAGAGATTTTAGATCTGAAACGCTGAGGAATTTCAAGAACCCATCCCATTGAGGAGAACCAGAAAACACCTTTCTTGTTTTCCTCTCAGGTGCCCCCTTTTCAATATAATATAAAAATTCTTTCAAATACATTGTTCTAGTCTTATCTATTGGATGCATGGAGCCATATTGTATTTTATCTGCTTAATGTCTTTTATGCTTAGATCTGGATTTGTGTAGCATTATTTGGATCACCTCATTACAGATTTAATGATATTTGGCAGCCATAATCGATGTTAGGGGTATTTTTTATGCGTATCTAAAGTGATATTTTACGACGAAAGATTCATACTAACAATTGGCGACTCCACACGAGTTTTCTTTTGCGACTGTTGTCATTTTATATATTCCTGCATATCCAGCTGTTTCAGACCCTAGGGTTTCTCTCTAGTTTTCTGTTTTTCCTATTTTTTTGGTGCCTTTCACCTCTAAAACCCTCAAACATTAAAATTTTTAACTTCCGTGTGTTTCTGGCCCTATTGCGCAGGTGACAGACATCAGCCGCCGCTGAGATGACAATTTTTTTCTGAAATATGCCGCTGAGAGTTCCGGAAGTGCATGTCGCACTTTTTGGCCCAAAAACTGCGTCTTGGAGCTTCAGGTTGGAGAAAAAAACCCAAAAACTGCGACCTGAGCAAAAAACAGTTCAAAAACTGCGACCTGGACTTTTTTCTGGATTTTTTCTGAAATTTTTCTGGGTTTTGTCTGAACCTCTGTCAGGGTTGTCTGACCTCCCTCTTCACCCGTTTAGACCTATTATTGCTCCGTTTTACTCAACTAAGTGGGAATATAGCCCCCTAGGGCTTCAGTACCCTCCAATTTTTGTGGGATAGTTTTCTCTGTTTCAGAAGTCTGAATTTTCAGAGTTTCAACCTTTTTTCTTTCCGATCTGATACCTCCTTTTCAGATCCCTATAGATCAGCTCTTCTCCCTTTCAAAACACCTCATATAGTTTTGTTTGGGTTCATTTTTAGGGCTGCCTCCTTGTCCCTTCCACCTTTAGCTGATCCCCTCCTTTCTAGCAGCAACCTTGCCTCTGCCTCTTTGCTATTATCTTCACCTCTTTTCAGTAGATTTATCCTTTAGATCCCCATCCCTCCCGACCTTAGATCTATTGGCCTCTTTTTAGCGTGCTTTGATTAGATTTTTCCCTCTTATAGACTAGTTCTGAGAGACCCGCCTTCTTGGGTTAGATTGATGCATTGTTAGCTGTTAATTTTCTGTTCTTTCAGTCTTATTTACTGCAGATTTATTTTTCAGTTACGCAACACACTTTTTCTTTTACTCTCAAAACGTCTGGGTTTAAACAATTAAAATTAACGCACGCCACACACTGACCTTAAGTGAAGAAGAGCCTGGTTAACACCGCTTGGCAAAGACTTTAAAATCAATTGACATTGCACCTCTCTGCCCTTGTTTCGACATTGACCTCACTTGATCTTGCACCGCCCTGCCTTTATCGGTTTTTCTTCTTCCCGTCATCATTGTGCCTCCAAGGCGTTTATCCCAGAGACTTCTTAGCCTTCACCCTCAGTTTTCGGTTGGTAGACTTGCTCCTTCCCGTTGTTGTCGATTTAGTCCTCCCCCGAGTTTGCACTCTCACTCATCTTTTGATTCTTTGGTTTCTCCCCCTACTTCTAGTTTGCCCCTTGTTACCTTCACCATGTCTGGTCCAGGGCCTAACGCTAGTGGCAACCTCGGCCCTAATGCTGGGACTGTTACTAGCGGAACCGCCACAGGAACTACCTCGACTGCTCCCTTGCTCCCCTTCATGGTAGGCCTCAATCTCCCCGATTTCAATCAGTTGATCAATGATCCTATCCGCCACGATGTTAGTTGGCCTTCTATGCCAACCAAGCTCCCCTCCGACATTCCCAAGTTTGAAGGCCTTGCTGGAGAAGATCCCTCCAACTATATCCGATCTTTCCACATGTGGTGTTCATCCCATTCCATTATTGATGATTCCATCCGTCTTAAATTGTTCCAACGCACGCTTACAGGTGAAGCTTCTAAGTGGTATGTTGATGAGCCCACTTCCTCTCATACCACCTTTGCGACTCTTGCCAGGGCATTTTTATCTTACTTCCAGCTTCCCCTTTGTTATGACACTGGTATCGAACTTTTGACTTCTTTCCATCAATATTCTGCGACCCGCCTATCCGATCATGTCCAGGAATGGCGGAGAAAAAAGAGCCTATGTCAATCTCTTACCTTTGAAGACCGTGTCTACATGGAATAGTTCCTTAGATCTCTCTTGCCACCTATCGGGAAAGATGTCGCATCGCATTTTCCTCAAATCGAAGAAGCTGCCCTCCAAATGGCATTAAAATATGACCTGATCTACGCTCAGATGGGTTATGTTTATACTGTTCTACCTGATCTCCCCAGACCCGGTAATGCCCATGCACCGGGGGCACCTCCTGCCGCCGACAGTATCATTGGAGCTATCTCCAATCCATCCGCTCAACCTACCATGAGCTATGGTTTTCCTGGGGGAGGGGGCACCACTTCTTGCACTCATCCCCCTCCCGGTAGCACGCATCTAGGATCTGGCATGCCTTTTCTTTCTACCCAACCCCCTATTTACCACACTGTTACCCAACCTCATTATCATCCATATCCACAGCCTAGTGCTCCAACTCCTCCAGCATTAGCACCCCCACCTCTCTTGTCTTCTCAACCCCTGCAACAGCAGCCACCACCCCCTCAGGGGTAGGTGTATGCACAAAAGAGCACGACCAATCCTTTCCCGCAGCAAAGCTTCGTGGCTACCCAACCACCTCACGGACCAGTAACCACTCAACCTCCTACATCTGGTACCTCTGATTATCAGATCCTCATGATGAACTCTGACCAACCTATAACCACCGACCTTAACCTTCACACTCAGTCCCGTCCGTACCCCCACCCTCCTGCTCCATCTGTCCCCGAGTTACCTTCTTTAGGTTCTACAGAGCCTCTTTTGACAACTTATGGTCCCTTACATATCCCTCCCCCCAAAGCCGAGGTTCATACCAAGATTCCTAAGGGACCATTACGCCAAAATGCTGCTTCTGACCGAGCTGCCCATTCATTTAGCATAGTAGACGAGCTGGCCCAATCTTCTTTTGCCATTTCAACGCTGGAACTCCTCCAGTCGTGCCCCTCCCAAAGAAAATCTCTATTATATACCTTGGGTGCTGTAGATCCAGCAGATGACCAATTGATTGTTTTTGATGCCCATAAGTCGGAGTCTCCTCCTCTTCCTGCTTCCGTAGCTGTCCAAATCTCAGTCAAAATTTGGAACGCTAACATTTCACAGTGCATCGTTGACAAGGGGGCATCCATTTGTGTGATGTCCGCTTCGGTTTGGAAACAACTCGGATCTCCTGAGTTGGCGCCTTCCACGATCACTCTTCGAGCGTGGGATGGCCACGCCTCCCAGCCCATTGGCCTTTTCCGTAATTGTCCCATCACTTTTGCGGGAAAGACTGTTTGCGTTGATGTTGAAGTCATCGACGTCCCTCTTGATTATAACATTTTTTTGGGGCGTAGCTACACCTATGCCATGTCTGCTGTCCCATCCGCGGTCCACCGCAAGATGTTTTCCCCTCACAATGGAAAGATAGTCACCATCAACCAGTTGACGTATCATGAACCAAAATCTCAAAACTCCCCTGAGTCAACCCTCTCTTCTGTAACCAATAAAAAAACCGTTGATTCTTTGACCAGTGTTTCCCCTGGCGTCTACAAAGACTCCTCCTTGCTTGAAACCTTCCTTGGTCTTCCTCCTCCTCCTGTCTCTGATCCCAGCTTAGCGAATGTTTGCATGATGCAATCGTCTCGGGCTGACCTTAAACAACACGCTTCGGCTAGTCAGCAACCTCAACCTCTCCTGCAGCAATCCACTCCTAGCCCTTCGCCTCAGCTGCCCGAACTTCTTCTGCCTGGACCTTCCCATCCAGCTAGTACTCATGAGCCTCTTTACCCTCCTGGAATGGTTCCCCCAAGCCTTAGCCATTTAGGAGTTGTCCCACCTGGCCACTACCCCTCCGGTCAGATACCTTTCCTTGCTCCCCCTCCCGGAGTTTATTCGGTCCCTATCTTGGCCACCCTCTCCCTCCCTAACTTGACCTTGGGTATACCCGTCTGGTACCTTGACCCTCCAACCACTACCCCGACTGTTCAACCCAAACCTTATCTTGATTTGACCCCATTTCAACCGGTCCCCATGACTTCTCCTGCTGCAATAGTGCCTCAGCCACCTCAACAGGAACCACCTCCCGTTGCAACCACTTCGGGTAAGACTGGCAAAGCTCGCAGGGGGGCATCAACCGACAAGACTGCCCCAAAAAACCCTGCCCCTCCTCGGCCTCCAAAGCATACCATCCAGTTTGATTTGTGTGATGTTGTCGGTCACGCCACCCATACCTGTCCTGAACTGCCTCATCTCAAGCCCATGGTTAATGTCGCGTTCCCTGAGTCCGCGGTCTTGGAAGCCTTTGTTTCTTCCACGACCGTGGCCAAGAACCACAAGACTCTTCACACCAACCACCCCTATGCTTTGTGTGATCTCCATGGCCATTACACCCACCTTTGTCCCTGCCTCGAGGACTTCCGCACCTCTCTCACCGTGATCCGCCAATTCGTGGCCAAGCACAACGAGTCCACCTCTCCCCTATTTGCGCGTTTTGCTCCGGCAGAACTACCCGACATGATTGCTCCCATTGACATTCCCCCTCCTGATGTCAAGATGACGGAGCCTTCGTCCACCATTTTCTACCTATCATCATCCATGAGACCCTCGGGGAACATTCCCTCTGAATCCTCCCCTGTTGTTTCGCTTGACCTTCCTTCAGCAATCACCTTGGGCTCAAGATCGGTAGATCCTTTATCCACTTACTCTTCTGTCACCCCTTGTGACGTTGCGCATGTGAACCTCTCTTCTCATGATGATGAGTCGGATAGCCTCGCCGCGTCAGGTGGTCTTTCTTTCACAAGTCACCCCATCTTCTATCTCGATGACGACATTATGGAAGGATTCATCTCCCCTGGCTTTCTTTATTCCCCCTTACATCGAAACCACACATTCGAACCACATACACCTTGTGACCATTACATTGCAACACAACGTTTGGGTAAGGGGGAACCCATATTTGAGAGACCCGGAGAAGTAATTATTCACAACTCTCCTAGTGTTTCTGGTCATGTCGACTCTAATACCATTATTCTTCCACATTTAGAAGAACCTTTAGAGTCCCATACCACTTCAAATAATTCTCGAGATGATACCCCTTATCGTTCCTTCATTTTACATCCGCAACCCAGTCTCTTAGACATTGTTGTTAACCAACCTATGTGTTTTCTAGGAGAGCATCAGTTCATTATCTCCAAATCCTCTCTTTGGGATAGTGACACCTGGTATGCCAACCCGGAAACTTAAATTCCATTAGATTTATATATGCAGTACTAAAAGAGATTGGTAATCCTCCATTTCCTTTCTCACACTGCATAACCATAGCGAAAAAAAATGGCACACCACATCATTAAAATGTGTTTAGATTCCCCTTTATACATTTTGGCATGACCAAAACATGCTTGGGGGCACCTATGCCCCTCAACAATAACCCTCCTCCAAATTTAATTTCCTCACTTACAACACTCGTACTTGGGGCACCACTTTTCCTCCTTACTTGTCCTTGTTCGTGTTGATTTTCGTCATGAGATACCCTATTGTACTCATGTTGTTATGGTCCCCCATTGGACCTTTACTGTGTGGCAGCACCATCGAGTCGCCCTTGTTTAGAGTATTCGAGTTGAGTCATCATCGCATTCATGGAGTCTATCTCGAGTCCCTTTGTATCCTGCTATAGTCCTCCATCCTTCATTGATCGGTCCCTCTCTCATGTTGCACATTATGGCCTTCAGTACCATTGTCCCCTATCCCTCATGATATTGTGTCAGTTGCTACCAAGCCATTCATGCCCTTTATGCTCTAACAAGGGAATTCGTCCATCTGCTACTCAGTATCCCTCATTTCATTATCATCATTAGTGTCCGTCTGTTCGTCGCTCTACTATTTTATCCCGTGCCTTAATTGGGGTTCCCTTATTTCCTCAGCTATGGCGGACCTAATTTTGTCGACATCAGCTCATTTACTCCAGAAGCCAGGTCTAGGGGGTAGTGTACCTGGGTTCGAGCTCTTTTTAGCATGATCGTGATCTATACACTTGATGGTCCAGTGATGCAGCAGCAGCTATTGGTGATTCCCGGGCGTGTGTGAGATGTCTCAACCCTCATGAGGGGGTGGCCCTGCAGGTAGCCCCCCACATGCCTGGATGACTTCTTCATTTCAGCCCTTGATGCAGCTCCTCTCATTTTATGATATCGACCTCCGCCGCTTGCAACACCTCTTCGATTTGCATGTATCAGTCAGATTTTGTGAGCCCTTCCCCGTGTGTAGGGGCATTTGGTTGTATTTGTATCTCATGTACTAAAATATTATTGTATAAGTCCTGACAGTTATTCCAGGCATCACATGTATGTGGGATTCATCATTTTATTTATCTGGCTCATGTTTAAGCCAACACATGCTTCATTATTGCGTTCCGTGATTTTTCGGGCCTCTTTGGTAAAGCATTTCAGGGTCTTTGGGTCCACCTGTTATGCCTTGATACCCAAGGGTCAAAGGAACAAACTTGGTGCTAGAAGTAGAAAATGTATCTTCTTGGGGTACTCCAATACCTCCAAAGGATATCGTCTCTATGATGAAGCAAATAAGAAATTTGTAATAGCAAGAGATGTCATATTTCTTGAATCTTCCAAGAGTGACAAGGTTGTTGAGCGGAAACTTGATCGCCTGGATAGATTCACACATGCAAAGTCTTTCCAAGAATTTGATAATGTGATTCCACACCTTGAAGGGGGGATTCCGATATTGAATCAAACTGTGGAATCATTTCCTAAACCACACTCTCCCCCACATGAAGAAACAACCACGGATGACACATTGAATGATGTGATTGACAGAATTGGGAGATTGAATCTTGAATCAATCCCAACTCAGTCAAGTGACCAGCCTGGGCCATCTCAGAAAGGTCCCCCCAAATGGCTAACAAAGACACTGGAGGATGTTCATCCTGATGAGGTTGGAAAAACAGGAACAAGAAGTTCCACTCAAGAAATCGAAGGTGATGTAGATAATTCTGATTCCCCTGTTGATATGGATATTGCTTATAACTGTGAATTGAGTTTGTCTACAGATCATGAACCAACTTCCTTCAAAGAAGCCGCTTCTCATGATGAATGGAAAGAAGCGATGCAAAAGGAGTATGATGCCTTGATAAATAATGGCACTTGGAAGCTGGTTGATCCGCCTTTGGGAACAAAACCAATTGGCTATAAGTGGGTCTACAAGAACAAGTATAAAGCAGATGGCTCACTTGACAAGCACAAGGCTAGGCTTGTGGCAAAAGGTTTTGCACAAAAAGAAGGAATCGATTATGAAGAAACTTTTGCTCCCACAACAAAATGGACCACCATCCGGACTCTCTTTGCCCTAGCAGCTCAGAATGGATGGAAAGTCCATCAGATGGATGTAAAAACAACCTTTTTGAATGGAGATCTAAAGGAGAAAGTTTATATGTCCCAGCCAGAAGGATTTGTTGTAAAGGGTCAAGAACACAAAGTTTGCAAGATTATAAAATCCTTGTATGGCCTCAAGCAAGCACCACGAGCCTGGTATGAGAAATTAACCGAGCATCTTCTGAAACTTGACTTCAAACATTTTGATCTTGATGCTGCAACTTTGTTTGTTAAGAAAGTTGGAAAAACAGTTGTATATCTTGTGGTATATGTAGATGATCTTTTGATAACAGGGAACAATGAGAGCTATATTGCATCCATGAAGAAAGAGTTGAAGAAAGGTTTTGAAATGATTGATTTGGGTCATGTTCATTACTATCTGGGTATTGAAGTAATTCAACATCCTAAATTTATATTTCTTTCTCAAAAGAAGTACATTAGAGATCTCTTGAACAAGTTTGGCATGGATGAATGTAATCCCTTAACCACTCCAATGGAACAAAACTTGAAGCTCACATCTATTGAAGGGAAGGAATTTGAGGATGCAACTAAGTATAGACAGCTTATAGGAAGTCTTATCTATCTGACCACCACCAAACCTGACATTTCATTTGCTGTTGGAATCCTCTCAAGGTTCATGCAAAAACCTTGTGAAGGACATTGGTCTGCTGCAAAAAGAGTGTTAAGGTACTTGAAGGGGACTCAAGACTTTGGACTCAAATATACACAGGTAGGCAACTTCAGCTTGATCGGATACTCTGATTTAGACTTTGATGGCGACAAAGAAACAAGGGTGTCTACTACAGGTTACACCATGAGTCTTGGATCAGGAGCTGTCTCATGGAGATCACGCAAACAGTCAGTTCCAGCAGATTCCACGACCGAGGCAGAATATGTGGCAGCAGCTGAAGCAACAAAGGAAATTGTGTGGCTTCGGAAAATCCTGGAAGATTTGCAGATGAAACAAATGTACTCCACACCACTCATGATCGACAACACTTCTGCAATAAAGTTGGCCAAGAACCCAAAGTTCCATGATCGAACAAAGCACATCAATACAAAATACCATCTAATTCGACATCATGTTCAGGCCAAAACCATCCATCTACATCATTGTTCCACAAATGAGCAAGCTGCTGATATCTTCACCAAAGCACTTGGTAGAGAAAAGGTTGAAAAGTTCATATCGATTCTTGGACTCACCAACATCCCTTCGGATTAAAGGGGGGAATGTTGACACCTAATCCTATGGGTTGGGTGTGGATATGTAATATTGTATAATAAATAATATTAGGAAATAAGGAAGGCCAAGAGTCATTGAGAGATGAATCCCAATAGCCTCACCTCCATGTATAAATACATGCACATTCCTCATCTAATAAACATTCTGATTTGCAGAGTTACCTCTTGGTTTGACACGTGCGTCTTATTCTTTGTACTATTGTCTCGGCGGGCATAGGTATGCCTCCCCTGCCGCCTTTAACACATGTACCACTTCATCAACTAGAGACTTGTTGCACCTGTAAGTCTCGTCTCCTCAGGGTCTAGTCCTTTAGCACATTAGACTACCTTACATTTCACTCTCTCACTCCCCTCTTGATATCTAGTGATTGAGTTCTTACAACGTACTTCGGTCATACGATTTGCTCCTAACACTCGTATGTTGGGGGGCAATCCGTTACACCATTTTTTTAGTCATCTAACCTATTATCATTAGATGAACCCAAGTACACCATGTAAGACCAATTTTACCCTAAGTAAAATTTCTTTCACCATGTGAAATAACATTTGTCTATATTTCCTGGTCATATTTAACCCAAAACAAGGAAATTAATTAAATAAATCATTATTTATTTAATTATTTCCTAGGAATAAGTTATTCAAATCATTATTTAAATAATATTCCTAGTTAAATTTGAATAAATCATTTTTAAATAATTAAATAAATCATTATTTATTTAATTATATTCCCACCATCTCCCTAAAATAATAAATAAATCATTTATTTATTTATTGTTTATAAATGAAGGAATTGACCCAAGTCAAAAGACCTTTTCCCTCCAACAAATATAATAAAATATTCCTAAAGGGTGGTTCTAGAATTTGATTAATAATATTTTATTCATGCAACAAGTTCTAGATAACCCTAATATTTTGTTATAAATAGGAGGGTTTTCCCCATTCATTAGTCACCTCCATTGTATTAGATCACTCTGGATTTATACTTGGTCACATTTTCCATTTTTTCCTTATGAGCTCCCTTTGAGTTCTATGTTCGTCTGGGTTTTCTACACCAACTAGAGAGAGAGATTTTAGATCTGAAACGCTGAGGACTTTCAAGAACCCATCCCATTGAGGATAACCAGAAAACACCTTTCTTGTTTTCCTCTCAGGTGCCCCCTTTTCAATATAATATAAAAATTCTTTCAAATACATTGTTCTTGTCTTATCTATTGGATGCATGGAGCCATATTGTATTTTATCTGCTTAATGTCTTTTATGCTTAGATCTGGATTTGTGCAACATTATTTGGATCACCTCATTACATATTTAAAGATATTTGGCAGCCATAATCGATGTTAGGGCTATTTGTTATGTGTAGCTAAAGTGATCTTTTACGACGAAAGATTCATACTAACAATCTTCATCTTCCACTTCCACCACAAAAACCACCCACACTCATTCAAAAATCCCAAGAGGAAAAACTCCATTACTCAAGTTGGACATCAAGTTTGAAATTCCCATGTACAATGGTGAGGTAAATGTAGAGAAGTTAGACAATTGGATCTGTCAATTGGAAGTATACTGAAAAATTCATAATCTACAAGAGGTCGACATAAAGATCCAGTTGGCTTCATTAAGGTTAGAAGGAGAAACACTAGTTTGGTGGGAGGAAAAGACTCAAGAGGAAATGTGAATTCATGGTAAGATATCCATTTATTTGGTTGAATTCATTTCTTCCATTAAAAGAAAATTTTACCCATTAGCCTATATGAAAAAATAAATAATGAGTTGGAAAAAATTTAGGCAACTCAAAGGCCAAACTATTCAAGAATATACACATGAGTTTAGAGAAAGGGATTTGTTGTTAGGAGTAAATTTGAATTCACAAGGCACACTCTTGAAATACATTGGGGGTTTAAATTCTTACTTGAGACATACCACCTGTATGTTTAAACCAAACAACTTAGATGAAGTATGTGTGCAAACCACGCATCTTGAAGCAAGGGGAAAGAACATTCAGGAAGAGGGTAGTAAGAAGAATCCATTCAAGGGTAAGGGAAAAGATAAGGGAGGAAAATGGAAGGGAAAGAATAATGCAAGCATCAAGAAATAAGGGGAGAAAACTACATGCAGACATTGTTCCAAAGAGGGGCATGATGAAGCCCACTATTGGAAACTAGATCTCGAACTAAGGCCAAATAAACCAAATAACAAGGGGAAACAAAAGATGACTGTCACCACACAACAAGATCTTGGATCCAATTTAGGAGATGAGACTAAGATTGTAGCCATGGTTAAAAAAGGAAAGGAAGCCATAGCAAGTACTAGTTCCTCAAATAGTCATAACAACACTCCATATGAAGATACAAGGATAGAATTGTTCCATGTTAGAGTGATTTCAAGACATACAAATATTGATGCATTGTTTGATAGTGGGTCACAAGAAAACTTGATTTTAGAATACTTGGTCAAAAATATTAACCTTGAAACCATACTGCATCATAAAACATACCCATTGGGTTGGATAGTTAAGAATGCCAATTTACAGATTACAAGGAAATGCATATTTCGATTTTCTATTACTGCAAACTTTGTTGACGAAGTCGAGTTAGATGTGATTCCACTTGAAATTTCTGGGATTATCTTGGGAATTCCATATTTGTATGACAGGAGAGTTGTGTTTTATCACCATGAGAAAAAATATCATTTTCTTAAGGATGGGGTGGATTATATTGTGAGAGATCATCACAAAAAACTAAATATTTCTTTAGTTAATGCGGGGAAAATGAAGAGGCTAGTTAATGCAAGTAAAAATTTTGTGCTTCTCATGATCAACAAAAAGGATGATGTTGACTATGAATCTTTTGAGGGATGTGATGAAAAATTAAAATCTGATTTATTTGATGTGGTAAGTCAGCATGGAGAGATGTTTCAAGAACCAAATGGGTTACCTACCAAGAGGGGAATTCAACATGAGATTCAATTGCAGCAGGATGTTCCACTTTTGAACATTGGAATGTATCACATGTCAATTATGGAGAGTTTGGAAATCAAGAATAAAATCTAAGAATTACTGAACAAAGGTATCATACGCCCATCTACTTCGCCATGTGGTTCACCAATGTCTTTGGTACCAAAGAAGGACGAGACTTGGCGCATGTGTATAGATTTCTCTGCATTGAATAAAATCATGGTAAATAATTGCTACCCACTCCCATGCATTGATGATTTGCTAGAACAGTTAAAGTATGCAATCAATTTCACTAAGTTAGACTTGCGAAGTGGTTATCATTAAGTTAGAATAGTTGAAGAGGATATTTGGAAAAGTGCATTTAAAATTAGACAAGGATTGTTTGAGTGGCTAGTTATGCAATTCCGTCTAACAAATGCTCCAACTACTTTCATGAGAGTCATGAATGATGTACTAAGACCATTTAAAGATGATTTTGTCATTTTTTACTTAGATGACATACTTGTTGAGATTTATAATAATAATTTGGAGAAAATCTCATAAATATGACAACAATAGGATTTGTTTCTAAATTGATTGCATCTAATCCTGATGTGGAGTTATTGCATCCTATTTTGTTGTGATTGAATTTATGATTCAGTTTCTACTCCCAGCTATAAAATGTAAGCCCGTAGAGGTTTCTGTGCATGAGGGATGTGAGGTGAGAGGAAGAGAAGTGCAGATGAGAAACTATACTGTTGTAAATCTCCTGTTTAGAAATAAGACTGCCGATACCTCTGTTTGGTGGACGTAGCCCAGATTGGTTGGGTGAACCACGTTAAATCTGTTGTCTCATGTTTTATGTTGTGTGTGTTTGATTGTTTATTTAAGTTTCCGTTGTGTTAACTCAACAATTGGTATCAGAGCTGGGCGTAAAATCTGTGAGCTCTCGTTGAAAGCATCGAGCAGCGTGGACTGTTGAACGAATCGGGCAGCATGGATTTCATCGACGCATAAATATAGTTAGCTCAGAGACAACCCTTTAAATAGTTGACCTCCTGCGAATTTCGAAGTCGAATTGTTTCTTGCCTCCTTCGACAAGATTTTTTGAATCCAAAACTGAACGTTATTCACGTAAGAGGTTTGTCAGCGCTGTGAGACCGTGAGCTGGAGTTGGAGGACTGCGCGTGAGATGGATCTAATGTCTGGTTCTCCGCAGGTGTAATGGGTAATTCGTAGAGCTGTGAGATGACAACGTTAAGTCATAGAGCTGTGAGATGACAATGTTAAGTCATAGATCTGTCGAGCTATGTAAAGGCTCTATTTGATTTTCTGCAGAAATATATTTAGAGAACCATAATGCTGTGGACGGTCGTTTAAACCAGAACTTCAGTTTAAATAGTACGTAATTGCTGTGGACGGTCATTGGCACGTGTAGCTGTTTATTTTTTTTATAATAATTCTTTCTTTTACAGTTGAGCATGCCAAATATATTTCTAAATAATACCATGAAACTTGAGCAGTGGTATTTGTTGAGATATTGATGTGATTTTAATCCAAGAAATGAAGTTTGGTTTGTGGAGATTACAAATATTTTGAGAATGTCAAACCTTTTGACGACGAAGCCATTGAGATGTGTGTGAATTTTTTCATGTGCTGCATTAGAAGAAGTTAATTTAAAAATGTCAAAAACTCAAAGTGCTCGATTTGAGATCAAGAAGTTTAATGGAAGGAATAAATTTAAGATCTGGAAAGTGAAGATGCACAATCTACTCATACAACAAGGTGGCGAAGGTGCTTTTTGGAAAGTCCAAACAACCTTACACCATGACAGATGACGAATGGAGTGACATTGATAATAGATCACTGAGCGCCATTCGATTGTGTTTGGCAGATGATGTTTTGTTTAACATCGTGTCAGAGAAAACTGCTGTTAGTTTTTGGAAAAAGCTTGAAAAGCTGTTGGGTATGTGTTATATTCTTTCCATGACTAAGCACGTGTGGGGGGGCGATAGCCCTGACGAAAAATTTTGGTCCTTAATTTCCAGTGGGTAGTCCGCGCCCATGGTTTTGTGCATGGTTGTGCACATGGTTTTGGGGTATGATGGTTTTCGGCCCCTGGTATTTTTGTAGATCCGGTCAAGGGAACTATGGTTATGTTCTAACCCAACGTTAATGGATTAGGGTTCATGTATGCTTCGGCATGTATATATATGTGTTGTAACACTAAAAGGAATATAATGAAAAATCAAGCTGGTCGTCTCGATTTGGGATCCAGGGGAAAATCTCTGTGTTTATCTGTTTTATGTTTTATGCTCTCACTATTGTTTATTTTCTGTTATAAGATTCGTGTGTAGATAATTTATGTTCAGGTTTAAAACCTACAAAAGCTGTACATGACAAAATCCTTAACCAATAGGATTCTTCTGAAGAGACAGTTGTATAGTTTGCGCATGAAGGAAGGTATATCAATAAATGATCATTTGAATACCTTTAATACTCTTCTGGTGCATTTAGATAGTATAGATGTAAAATTTGATTCATAAGATAAAGTTGTAACTTTATTATGCTCGTTTCCCGAGTCATGGGATAATTTTGTTACTTCTATAAGTCTTAGTTCATCAGAAACCCTTGAATTTAATGATGTTGTTGGAGCTTTGTTATCTGAAGAAACAAGGAAAAGGTCAAATTCAGAAACCTCTACATCAGAAGCAATGATGGTTAGAGGTCGTTCTAAAGAAAGACGCTTCAGTAAGCAGAACAACTCGCGGTCAAAATCGAAAGGGAAGAAGAGTAAGGTAAAGTGTTGGTTTTGTTGCAAATCGAGACATTTGAAGAAGGACTGCTGGAAGAGACAACGCACATCCAAAGGAGACTCTTCGACAAAGAAGAAAGAAGCAATCATGACAGATACAAGTTCGGCATCCGTTTCAGGTATGAGTGATGAAGTGTTATCAGTTAGTTTTTCTAATCATGATCAACATTGGTTGTTAGATTCTGGTGTGTCAAATCACATGTGCATTCATAGAGAGTGTTTTAAATCTTATAAATCAATCAATGATGGAGTTGTTTACATGGGAAACGATGTCTCATGTAATATTGTGGGAATTGGAAGCAACTAGATTAAAATGTTTGATGGGAAAAATAAAATATTAACTGATGTAAGACACGTGCCTAAACTCATAAAAAACTTCATTTCTCTAGGAGTGCTAGACACAAATGGATATAAAACCTTTATTCAAGGTGGAGTAATGAAAGTTTATAAAGGAATTTTACTAGTAATGAAAGAAAAGAAGGTTGGAAATATTTTTTAGTTAGAAGGAAGAATAGAGTCAGATCATGCTTCTACAGTATCTGAAAACGACAGTAATTCCATTCGTCTATGGCATCAACGGTTGGGCCATATGAGCGAAAGAGGATTAAAAATTTTATCTGATCGTAAGTTACTTCCTAGTTTAAAATCTTCTAAGTTAGATTTCTGTAAACATTGTCTATATGGGAAACAAAGCAAGCAGAAGTTTAAAACTGGAAAACATACTAGTAAGGGAATCCTTGATTATATCGATTCTGATGTTTGGGGTCCTTCTCCTACAACCTCATATGGAGGATCGTCATATTTTGTATCTTTTATTGATGATTTCTCTAGAAAAGTGTGTGTCTATATGTTAAAAAGAAAGTCTGATGTATTCACAATTTTCAAGCAGTTTAGAGCATTAGTTGAAAATATCACTGGAAGAACCATTAAATGTTTAAGAACTAACAATGGTGGTGAGTTTAATTCAAAGGAATTTGATAATTATTGCAAGGAATTTGGGATCTAAAGACATAGAAATACTGTATATACTCCTCAGCAAAATGGAGTTGCTAAACGCATGAACATGACTCTCTTAGAGAGAGCAAGAAGTATGCTTAGTAACGCCAATTTGCAGAAGGAATTGTGGACATAAGTTGTTTCTATGGCTTGTTACTTGATAAATCGATCACCATCAACTGTAATAGGATGCAAAATTCCTCAAGAGGTATGGAAAGGTCATCCATGTGATTATTCTAAACTGAAAGTTTTTGGTTGTGATGCATATGCTATAATTCTGAAACATCAACGTTCTAAATTAGATCCTAAATAAAAAAGATATATCTTTGTTGGATATGGTGATGGGACTAAGGGATACAGGTTGTGGGATCCTACTACTCACAAGATCATCATTAACAGAGATGTTAAATTCAATGAATCTTCACTCGATAATCCAGATGTAGATATGAAATTGGAACAGGAAAATGTACCTAAGATTCAACATATTCAGTTTGAAACTAGTTCAAATAATGATGATAGTCCAGATGAACAAGTTCCAGATGCAGATCATGAACATGTTTTAGACACAGATCATGAAGAAGTTCCTATAGATAATAATCAGCAAAATGTGGAAGTACCATAAACATCTTCAAGGAGGTCCACGAGAATCAGACGTCCTCCTAAAAGGTATGATGATTATGTTACTTCAGTTGCTTTAACCACTAATGACGATGAACCTTTGTGCTATCAGGAAGCTGTAGAAGGTTCTAACAGTTATAAGTCGAAAGAAGCTACGAAGGACGAGATGAATTCATTAGACAAGAATGCCACATGGGATCTTGTGGAACTTCCTAAAGACAGAAAAACTGTGGGATGTGAATGGGTTTACAAATTGAAAAAGGGTGTTGATGATAAAGAAGAAATGTACAAAGCAAGGCTGGTTACGAAAGGTTTTTCTCAGAAAGCAGGAATTGAATTTCATGAGATATTTTCACTAGTTGTAAATATTGTTTCAATTCAGTTTGTGTTAGCATTAGTTGCTTTACTTGATTTAGAATTACAACAACTAGATGTTAAAACTACATTTTTACATGGAGATCTAGATGAAGAGATTTATATGGAACAACCTGAAGGGTTTGTTCAAAATCGCAACAAGAAATTTGTCTACAGGCTCAAGAAATCATTGTATGGTCTGAAGCAGTCGCCTCGACAATGGTACAAGAAATTTGATTCTTTCATGATGAGTCAAAATTATATAAAAAGTGAATATGATCATTGTGTTTACTTTAAGAAATTGAGTAATGGAATTTTCATTATCTTAGTGTTATATGTTGACGATATGCTTTTAGCAAGAAAAATCATAATAGAGATCAACAGGTTAAAGGTTCAGATGGCTAGGACATTTGATATGAAAGATCTAGGAGTAGCAAGACAGGTTTTAGGCATGGAAATTTTCAGAGACAGGAGCAATGGTAAGCTGTGGCTGTCACAAAAGAAGTATATTGAGAAAATACTCTTAAGGTTTGGTATGAACAATGTGAAGCCTATTTCAGTCCCTTTAGCTTCCCATTTTAAGCTTTCTTCAAGTTTATGTCCTAACACAAATGAAGAAAAGGAATATATGTCGTGAATTCCATATGCCAATGTAGTAGGTTGTTTGATGTATGCGATGGTTTGTACACGACTAGGTATTTCACATGTAGTTGGGGTTGTCAGCAGGTATATGGAAAATCCAGGAAAATAACATTGGTCAGCAGTGAAATGGGTGCTTTGCTATCTGAGAGGCACAAGTGATTACTATATCACTTATAATAGAAGTAGTGAATTTGTTTGCGGATATGTTGATTCTGATTTTGCAGGTGATTTGGATAAGAGAAGGTAAAATTCAGGATATGTATTTACTCTTGCAGGTGGAGCTATAAGCTGGATGTCAAAGCTACAAAACATTGTTGCTTTATCCACTACAGAAGCAGAATACATAGCTGCTTCACATTCTTGCAAAGAAGCAGTTTGGTTGAAAGGTTTGTTTGGTGAGTTTGGTAGGTTGTAGGACAACATCAAGTTATTTTGTGATAGTCAAAGTGAAATTCACTTGGCTAAAAATATGGCCTATCATAGTAAATCAAAGCATATACCTATCAAGTACCATTTTGTAAGACAGGTTATCACTGAACGAGGAGTCTCTCTTGAAAAAGTGCACATAAAGGAAAATTGTGCAGACATGTTCATGAAACCAATTTTATTAGAGAAGCTACGATGGTGTCTGGCTTCTCTTAGCTTGCAAAGAAAATAAAAAATAATAATGGAACAGGGTATCAGGCTAATTGTTGTCAAGGTGGAGATTGTTGAGATTTATAATAGTAATTTGGAGAAAATCTCATAAATATGACAACAATAGGATTTGTTGCTAAATTGACTGCATCTAATCCTGATGTGGAGTTATTGCATCCTATTTTGTTGTGATTGAATTTATGATTCAGTTTCTACTCCCAACTATAAAATGTAAGCCCGTAGAGGTTTCTGTGCATGAGGGATGTGAGGTGAGAGGAAGAGAAGTTTAGATGAGAAACTCTGCTATTGTAAATCTCTTGTTTAGAAATAAGACTGCCGATAAATCTGTTTGGTCGACATAGCCCAGATTGGTTGGGTGAACCACGTTAAATCTGTTGTCTCATGTTTTATGCTGTGTGTGTTTGATTTTTTATTTAAGTTTCCGCTGTGTTAACTCAACAATACTTATATTCAGGAAATCAAGAGAATAACATGTCATTCATGTGAACAAGGTACTTGATGTATTTAAAAAAGAGCAATTATTTTTAAAGATGTCGAAGTGTGAGTTTGGCAAGACTTCGTTAGTGTATTTGGGACACATTGTTGGAGGAGGTGAACTGAAAATAGACCCTTCCAAATTAGAGGTAATTTTGAATTGGCCCAAGCCCAATACAGTTACAGAGGTAAGAAGCTTTCTTGGGGCAGCACAATATTGGAGGAAATTCATTGCTAATTTTTCTTCCATTGCAGTTTTGTTACATGCATTGACGAGTGTCAAAAAAGTCTTCCATTGGGGAGATATGTAGCAAAAATAATTTGATGATTTAAAGCAAAAGATAAGTTCAACACCGGTATTGTCTCTTCCATATCTTAGACAACCATTTGAGATCCAAATAGATGCAAGTGATTATGCTATGGGAGCAGTTCTCATGCAACATGGTAAGCCTATTTCGTTTCATTATGAAAATTTTAATGGATTTGTGACTAACCATCCCACCTATGATAAAGAGTTATATGAATTGGTACAAAGTGTAAAGAAATGGAAGCACTATTTGATGGAGAAAGAGACCATTATCCATACCGACCATCAACCATTGCAGTACTTACAATCACAGTCAAAGTTGCAGCAATCAATTAATTTTAGATGGATGGGATTTATACAAAAATTTCATTTGGTTATCAGGTACAAAAAGGGAATCTACAATAAGGTAGTTAATATGCTCTCTAGGACTATTGTAAATTCATATATTATATTCAAGCACAATTTAGTTATGCATGAAAGTTACATTGAACAATATGCATATGATAGTGATTTCAAGATGTGCATGAAAGTTTGAGTCAAGGAACCAAAATGGAGAGTTATATTATCATGTGCATAACCATTTTTTGTATCACTTGGGAAAGTTATGTATACCACAGGGAGAAAGAAAGAGTATCACAAGGGACGCGCACACATCATTGATTGCTGGACATTTCGGTGTAGGCAAGATAGTAGTGAATCTCCAAAGGTATTATTATTGGACACACATGATTGATAGTGTATCTCATTTTATTAGAGGATGTTCTTTATGTGCAATAAGAAAGCCTAGAAATAGGAAACTTGGATTGTACACTCCACTTCCGGTTCCTTCACATCCTTGGGAGAGTATCTCAATGGATTTTGTAGGTGGTCTTCCTATTTCAAGGAAAGGTCATGATTATTTGTATGTTGTGGTAGATAGGTTCATTAAAATGTGCTTTTTGATGCCATGTAAGAAAACAATTACAGCTGAACAAAGCACTAATATTTTATTTCAAAATTTATGGGTTCATTTTGGTCTTCCTAATTCTATTGTAAGTGATTGATATTCCCGGTTTGTTGGGAATTTTTGGTCAAAATTATGGGACATGATGGACACAAAGTTGAATAAGAGTACAACATTTCATTCACAAATAGATGGTCAAACCAAGGTGGTAAACATGACAATTATTCATCTTCTTAGAGGTTATTGCTGCAAACTTCCTAAGTTGTGGGATGAATAATTGCATTACATTTAGCATGCATACAACATGTCAAATCATTCTTCCACAAACACATCACCATTTGAGGCATGTTTTGGGTACTTTCCAAGATTGCCTTTGGACTTCATCTTATAGAAAGATGTCGCTATATATGGTCATAGTGACATAGATAAGGCAAGGAAGTTCATTGAGAAAATTTAGTTGGTACATCACACAATGCAAGAACAACTTGAAAATATTCAAATAAGCTACAAGGAAAGGCATGATAAACACTGTGTTGATCTCAAGGGTTGGAGATGAATTTTGGTTGTATATCAGCAAAGAAATATTTCGAGGGGAAGGTAAAAATCTCAAACCAATCCGTTACGGTCCTTTTAAAATTCTGGAAAATATTGGTACTAATAAATTTAAGCTAGATTTGCCTCCTTATATGCAAATATATTATGTCGTTAATGTTGAGAATTTGAGATTGTTTGAGCCTCCTTTGATTGACGATCAATGAGAGAATTTTCAACTTCCATCAATAGATTATTTCTTGCCACAATATCTTGATGAACTTCATCAAGATCTCATACTTGACAGAAGAATCAGAACTTCAAGGAGAGGGAATGTCAAATACCTTAGAGTGGGACACAAGGGAAAAAATACTTCAAAAACCAAATAGATGGAGAGCAAAAGGGTGAGGGAGATGTACCCTCACCTGCTGAACAATTGATAGTATCTTTTGGGGTCCAAAATGCTTCTAGTGGGAAGGAATGATCAGAGGCTTAGTATTTAGCTAAAAAATGAAATTTCTCAGAAATTCTCCAAACTAGAACAAATCGATAGAGCTCGTCACCAGGATTCCAACACAACTCGTTTCATCAAAATATGAGTTTGTATGAGTAATTTATGGTGTGTTGTTCATTTTCTCAAATAGGTAAAAATTATGTAGAACAGTGACAAACTCATGACTTGGCAGCCCAGTCAGCACCTCAGTAATCTTCAGGGAATATTCTCTAGATTTCAGCCAGTGACACTGTGACAAGTTTCATCACCATATTCACCAATGTTTTTTGGGGAAGTTGAATTTTTTTTCCTCCTAATCCTAAGTTTGGAATTTATTCTATGGTGGATATTATTTTAATGGTGGATTTTTTGGGCCAATGGAGAAGGGCCACGTGGTGTAGCTAGAGGCTGCCACATGCCCTCCCCCATGGCAAGGTAGATGGCATACATTATAGTGGCAAGGTCAAAATTTGGGCACATTATTAATTTTACAACAAGGTTGAATCAAAGGTTATGGGCGCAACATATCAACAAACATATATTATTCGCATATCAATTATAACCAAAGTCCATATCAAAGTTCCGAACCAAAGTTCCGTTTACCAAAAGTTATCAATAGAGGGGCGGAGGTCGGGGTCGACTCCGCGACCTCCCTCGGACTAGTGCCCAAGCTTATTGCCACACCATCCACATGATCCTTGTTTAACATAGGATCCCGCTGCCATTTAATTGTATCAGCGCCATATTTGGGGATCCGGAGAGGGCCAACCCCCTCCCACATGTCCGCGTGCTCAGAACCATGACCAAAGATCATTTTGGTAGGAGTTTAAAGTTTTAAAATGAGTTTAACACCATGAATATTAACGTTAATCATGCCAATAATCTAGGTTAACACCATAACCCACGATTAGTGCTAAAAACGTGCTTTGCACTAATCATCCATTAACTGCACTTTAAACTCGCATTTATATATAATTAAGTGTGACTTATCTTAGTGGCGGGTTTGGAAAAACCGCCAGATGTAGCAGAATCTCCATCTTTGGTGGAGTTAACTAGCGGACTTCCAAAATTAGTGGAGAAAAACTACGAAAAATTGGTTTTTCCATAACTGAGGTAATTTTCAACCAATTTTGGCTCAAGAAGAGTCATTCTTGGTATATTTTGATGTTTTGGAGCCATTGGGATAGGTTGCAGAGGAAACAGAAGAATATAAACAATTTTGTTTTCAAAACTGAAGCTAATACAAAGGCCCACACTATGTAGCTAGACCAAGGAGATGTAGCCTAGGAGGGTGAAATCGTTCATCAAAAAACTTGTGTATTTGTCTCTGTTATTTGTGATTGCTGTGTTTTTATATGCTTCTGTTCAAAATTGATTTTCCATGCTTTAAGTTCATGAAATAAACTTAATATCATCAATTTTAATGAATTTTCAATCATAAGCACATGTATAAACCCTTGTATAACAAGCAAACCAAAGCACTTTCATGTTAATTCTGAAACTGATATTAGCACAACATTAACTAACAATCAATTTCAGATCAGAGAGGATTGGGAAAGTAGCCTACTGTCTTTCATTGCCTTAGACAATGAAATTCCATGATGTTTTCCATGTGTCATTGCTTAAGAAATATGTTAAATATGTTGATCATGTGATTGAATGGTTTGTATTGCAGGTGGAACCAAAAGGATAATTCCAGCCGGAACCGCAGTATATTTTGCAGAGAAAAACACTCATGTTCTGGAATTGAGAAATCAAGCAGGTTAAAGTGCAATGGAAACACTTTGGGCCCAATGAAGCTACATGGGAGATGGCGGATCAGGTGTAGGCCATGTATCCGTCCTTATTCGATGGTTGAGTAAAATTTTTGATATATGTTTTGTTATATGTTGGAATGATTTTTTGGTATATTTACATATGTGTATGGATGTAAATACCACCATGCGCTATGTTATAAAGCTCCAATAAGAGATATGGGTGTAATGTCATTATGATGTTATAGTTTTCATGTTGTCATGTTGGTTTGCTTCTCAGCAGGTTGATCATTGTAAATATTTCAATGAACTAAGTTATCATAGCTCCAAGGGAAGTATGGTTTTCTTACAACATTCTTGTCAGTTGTAGGTGTCGTTGAACACCAAGAATGGTGTTCCCCCAAGGGGGAGGGTTCTGTAACAACCCTCGTCAAAATTCCATGTAATAAAAGTTAATAAAGGCAAAATAATAACCAAGATCATGGGACATGTATTCCAAAATGAATGTTGGGAAAAACATCCTAGTGCAGGTGTTCATATGGTTTATTATGGCTATGGAAATTGATAAAGGAAATGACTAGGGATTTGGAAAGGAAAAGTGGCATTTATTGACATTTATTATGAAAATAATAGAAAATAGGAGGAAAGGGAGGTGAAAGGTCACATGTTGCATGTGAGGAGGAAAATGAAGGAAAATAATGGAAAATGAAGAAAATAGAAGCCTCGTTAATAAAAAGGCTTATGAGGATCAGTTCATAGATTTTGTTCATTGCAGTTTTGGAGCTCTCTTTATTATGTCTCTCTCATGCTATTGGATACTTGGATTTTTCTTGGAGCACTCTTGGAGGGTGTGGCATACTTGGTGATTTGGAGCAAGCAGGCAAAGGAAGAGCGGGAAAGCGCAAGAGGACATCGGGATCAACAACTACAACGGGCTTTGATTGCACGTACCAAATTGCATGCATGTTTTCTTCCCTAGTTTTGGCATGCATGGTGTATGCATGTGGTTACTTGGTCATGATCTATCATTGGCATGGAGGATTGCCTAGATTGATAGTGGATTTGCCTAACCTTGCCATTTTTTTTTTTTTTGAATTTGTTTTTTTTTTTTTTGTTGGTTCTCATGTTCCTTTAGCTGTGCGTTGAGTTATTAGTTCATGGAAGCCTTGGTTGGGAAAATGTTCTGGAAGCCCGAAAAATAGTTGTGGGTTGAGTTACTAGTCCTTGAAGCATTGTTTGCACAAATGCTCTGGAAGACCTAGGTAGGTTGAGTTACTAGTCTTGAAAGCCATGGTTGGAAAAATTCTCTGGAAGCCCTGTAACAGCTGGGGTTGAGTTACTAGTCCTGGAATATCTGGTTGGAACAAACACTCTCGAGAATTGGAATAACTTTGGTAGAGTCCAATCTGTGATGGTTGTGATGTCCAACCGTGAGATGGAATCATTGGTTGAGTGTTGAGTTGGTTTGGCCTATGGAAGCCCTGGTTTGGTTTATGAGATCCCACATTCATGCTTGGAATATGGCATGGGGGTGCTTGGCTGAAGAGAGATTTGGCTCAACCATGTCTATGGTCGGGTTGAACGTGGAAGTCCTAGACTTGGTTTCATTTTTCTTATGGAAATAGTAGCTATTTTTCCCTTGTATTGATGGGTAAATATGCTTGTTATTCTATGGATTATATGGTTGTCACGTGCTTGTCATTTTTATTGCTTATATGTTGGTTATGACTGAGTTTTATGATGGTGATGAAGTATGGATCTCATCACGTTTTGATTCGTAATTGAATGAAAACTGTATCTATGCCTAAATAGACTATAATGCAATTAATGTGATGTAACAACAATGCTTCTTAGTGATTCTTAGATAAGTATGAGACCCCTATGCTAAGATCTATTATTTAAACCTGTAGATTACATATTTGTGACATGTTTGACGAAATGCCTGTCATGGCTAGTAGGGGTCCAGTCAAGTCCTTGTTCAATTGTTGACTTGTGCATCATTATTTCATTGTTATATTTCACTTCTAAACTTGTCATTGAATTATGGGTGGTGGCCTGGGCTCTGGGCCTAAGAAAGTGGCTCAAATCTCAGGGGCATTGTCACGGGTCTCTGGAAAAAATTCCTTGGAAGCATGCATGCCCATGTGGTGGGAGATTCCAGAGCTTCCCATATGCACCCTTTCCCATATTAAGGGAGTGTCCAAGGATGAAATAGTCTAAAATCTCTGTGGGACCTAGGGGCTAGATACCTGAGTGGTTGGGTTGCCCCTAGGAGTTTTGTTATTGAAGTGGAAGGTCTGTTTGATGTGTTTCTGCCGGTTCCACTTCCTTAAGGTTACTTAGGAGGTTGAATCAGATCATAGTAACTCTTCATCACATATTTAACCCGATTGGCTGATTACTTAAGGTAGATGTGGGAGGAGGGTGTCACAAGACCTCTTTATGAGAATTTTAAAGGAAAGCATCCACCATGAGGTGAGCCTCTTTGATCCTAAATACATAGATCATGCTTTCAGTTTAGCAAGAAAAATTGAAAGTAGACACTAACTATAGTCTACACGTCTACAGATAATTTACTAAACTATGAACACATGTGACAGGATTACACACGATTTTTTGGACACATGTCCCAAGAAAAACCCAATGCGGAAAAACTAGTGCAATAGATCTATAGGGTTGATATTATTATGTAGAATCTGAATACAAAAATATGGGCACCAAAAATGGTTGGCCCTATAGAGAAATGATAGGACAATAATTACCTTTCACTCGGAGACAGAAGATATGGTTGTATCACACCCTCAAACGATATTTACACACGAGCCCATTCTGGCCCACTAGAACCCTCAACACCACCTTTTCAACCTCTACGTCAGCCCTTAACTAGCCAACGTTCCCACTGCATCACCCTGAATGGTGTTGCGCTGCCTCTGCACTGCCGCAACTGGGACCACATCACCCTGGCTGGTGCTGCGTTGCGCTGGTTGGGTCTGTGTCACCCTAGCTAGGCTTGTGCAGCCTCTGCGTAGTATTTGCACGGAGCTGGCTGAAATGTGTCCTCCTGGTTTTCTATACGCTGATTGGTACTTAATACCTCTATGTCTTGTTGTATTCTCAGCCTTGGATAAACTTATCCCTCGCCAATGTCTGTCCCTCACTACACTTCAACTCGTTTCAAATTTCTCAGCAAAACCCGCCCCAGAAATTTGACATAGCTTCAGTGCTTTGCCAATGTGTGTGTGTTGCTCCAACTGACCACAAGCCTTTCTCTTATACTTTTCGTGTTGAAACATCAACGGTCATGATCTAATCTCTAATCGGCATCTCAGATTAAAATACTTCTTGATCTGCATCACTTAGAACATTTCATCACATGTGTTTAATTAATTCACTTTAATTTTTCCTAAGTTAGACTTAGGGTCCTCATTAAAAAAAATATATTTTAATATCTCATACACGAGATGAAATTTCTCCAAACGCTTTCTGGGTTTTGGAGGTCTTGTGTGTTTTAGCCCCTCCACAAAATTTCAGGGCTAGAAAACACCCGATGCTACCTTAAAATCTCAACAGTCCAAGGGATTAACCATGCTTTGATACCACTCTGTAACACCCTCCTCCCACATTTACCCAATTTAATTGGTCCATTGGGGTAAACATGTGGCGAGAGGCTAACATATTTTTATTCAAATCCCCATGTATAGTTAAGGAAGTGGAACCGACACAAAACCACCAATATTACCTTGTACACATGCTATAAAACCCTTAGGAGCCATCCATCCCTTCCAGGTGATCAACTCCTGAGACAAACTGAAATTTTGTTGTATTAAAGCCTTAATCGCTCCCTTGGCATGGGCATGCATGCGATTGGAACCCTATAGTCGCTCCCACAACAAGGCATGCTTGCGACTGGGGACTTTTCCAGGTAGTTATGTGCCAGTGACTCCAGATTCTATTATACTTTTTCAGGGCCAGAACTCATGCTGCTGCCTAGAACTACATGAAACTTCCAAAAATGAAAAATAACATCGAGACAATGATGCAGATGCAAATACTTGAACAAGGAATTTACTAGACCCCTACTAGCCATGACAAGAATTTTGTCAAACATATTGCAAATATGCATTCTACATGTTTAAACAACATATATGAGAATAGGGGTCTCATACTTATTTGAAAATCGCTAAGAATCATTCAAATGCTTTATCACAATTGCTATATTATCATCTATTCGTTCATAGATTCATTTTTCATTCATTTACAAAACAAAACATGATGATAGCCATACATTATCACTGTCATAAAACATGCTCATAACCATCATATAACCAACATAAATATAAAGGATACAACAACCATAAATGCCAGATATGAACCAAGACATTTGCACATAAAATACCAAGGAAAATAACTCTTATTGATGAATGGAAAAGCCAGCTCGGTATGGGACTACCACATTCCATACGACCATAGATTGGCTGAGACAAATATCTCTTCATCCAATCACCCCCATTCCATATTCTAAGCATGAATGTGGGACTCAAGACCGAAAGAATCAACCAGGGCTTCCCGAGGCTAAACCACCTCACCCTCATCAATAGAACCATGGTTTACCGTAATCCTCACTGGATCACTAGGCCATAAACAACCATGGATGCCACCGGATATCTCCACCTAAATCGTCAGGAATTTTTCTGCTCAACCTCTCGGCTTTACCATGTATCTCACCATTACCGGTCAAGGAATTCCTAGGCCTACAAGGTCTCCACTCTCTGGGATTTACCATGTATCCCAACCTGCGATTCCTAGGCCCAATCAAGGGTACTCGCCACTACGATTTACCGTGTATCCCACAATTCACCGGTCAAGGGATTACTAGGATGAATTGAGGTGTTCACATCCCATCCTGGGATTCCTAGGCCTTGTGAATAATACTGAGACCACCCCACTCAACTTTTATTCCATTTGCCAATCCAGCTCAACCAAATATAAGAGAACCCAGTACACCATGGCTATCTAGAAATGGGAAGGCAAGGATGAAGAAAATTGTTACACATGGAAAAATCCATGCCAATGACAACAAGAGAACCAAGAACACACATGCAAAACCATGTATTCCAAATCTGGATAGGAAATCACACATGCAAATCGATTACCTGCAAGTAAACCCATTGTAGTTGCTTGATCCTGCTCTTCCTTGATTGATCTTTGATTCCTCTTTGCCTTCTTTTCCTTTCTTGTTCCAAAGGTGAAATTCTCCAACAAAAATATTAAGTGTACAAGAGTGAGAGAGAGAGAGAGAGAGAATAGAAAGAGAGCTCCAAAACTGAATGGAAAAAAAGTTACCAAGTAATCCTCAAAAGCCTTTTTATTAATGAGGCTTATATTTTCTTCATTTTCCATTATTTTATTTTATTTTACTCCTCACATGCAACCTATGACCTTTCACCTTCCTTTTCTCCTAATTTCCATTACTTTCATAAATAAAATTCCACTTTTCCTTTCCAAAGCCTTTTCTGTTTCCTTTTTCAATTTCCTTAGCCATAATAAACCAAATTAACACCCACACTAGGATGTCTTTTCCCAATATTTAGCTTGGCATAAGTGTCCCATAATCGTGGTTATTAATTTTCCTTTATTAACTTTAACATGGATTTTTGACCAGGGTTGTTACATGCAAGAGAGTAGTGGTTCAAGACATTTTTCATCCTTGCTCAGGACGAGCAAGGCATTGAGGGTGGGGGATATGTTATAAGGTTCTATTTAGACCGATGTTTTTCATCATAATAATATGCATTTAAATGTTATTAACTATTGGTAAATATGAATGAATGGTGGTTTTGAGAGGGTATAACCACTCCAACTATATCAATCATGTATAAGTACACCTAAAGCTTAATAGAATGTCAGACTAGAATTCTTTTCCCAATTCTTCTGTCTTGTGTATTCTTGTACATGTATGTTCTTGTTGGATCAAATTTAGTCTATTCTTGTTGTTGTCTGCACACAATAGATGCCTACTCTTAGGATCATCAAATATTGTCTTGTACATTGAATGCATTGTGAAAGAAGGTTCCCCTCTCAAAATGGACTATACTTATTGGTTTTTTATCATTTTAAGGAACATGGTTCATAACATTTGGTATTAGATATATGGTCATAGGATTTTTTTTCTTCAGACAAGTCATTGTGTGTTATAGCATAATTTATGACCATTATATACTTGATTACTTATGCGTTGGCCTTGGGCAGCCCTTCCATTTAGACTTGGTCACATTTCTCAATTTTTTTTTTTTTTAAATTCCTACGTGACTCTGCCCAGAATTTTCCGCATATACACTCGGGTCCATACATAGCGAACCTGTGTATGCTATTTAAAATATTAAAAAATATAAAATTTCCCTACTTTTGAGGTGAGGTTTACGGTTGTTCCCGTAACTTAAATACCCCAGCCTGTGGCCTAACTGTTCCCCAACTGAAAAAACTAATTTGAGGAAGTATAAATACCCCTCAAGGAAATGGCCTAACGAGGAAGAGAGAGAATTATAGGTATTATACCCTGTTATAGCCCTGATCAAGTTTGGTATTTCCCCTGTGCCTCCTGCACTTCCTAGATTTACAGGAAACCCTTGTTTCCTTGTGATGATCACCTTCATTCTATGTGACATCCATTGTGCACTATTCATGGAAGAAGTTTTGTGAGGCTAGGGCTGGACGAATTCAGAGGATGGTTTGCTCGAGGCCGTGGCAGATATAAGGTGATCTCTCCACTATTTATTCACTGTACATGTTATCAATAAATAAGTGCCATCTTTTTCCTGATGTTCATATGTCATATATCTCTTATACATGCTTAATGATCTTGAATAGTTCATTTATTGTTATCTTTATGAGATTAAGCATGCTATTTTGCTAACATCTAGAACATATATGTTATACAACTAGGTTTTTGTGCTTATTATTTGCTGGTTTGCAGGTTCTGGAGCACGAGGATTTGCAGGGGGTTTTAACCCTACGGGATCTACTACGAACGAAGGATAAATGGGTAAGATAAGCAATCCTTACCTTCTAGTTTAAATCATAGAAGTTGGTTATTTGGGTCCTTCTTGTGATGAAATGCCCCTGATCTGTGAAAGTTTATCAACCCAAGAACTTAGGGTAACGTTTCCCATAACAGAACTGGTGACTCCACTGGGGATTACATCAGAGTAATTCCTAGTTTGGGTTGTTTTATCTGTCTTGTAGGTTTCCTCACAGGTTTATCACATTTTATAGTCTAGTAAGTCTTTTTCCAAGCAGACAGAAGTCCTGGACTCTTGATCAGGCTTGAATTTTTATTTTTTCCTTATTTCTATTTATATACACTACTTAGCCTATACAAAGTCACATATACCCTCTATATTTTCCAAAAGGACCCGCGTATACGCGAGTTTCTTTGGTTACATTTGTGTATACACGCTTGTTGCATACAACAAAACTGTGTATGCCTGGGAAAATTTGAAAATTTGAGTTTTGAAGCCCTATCACTTTTTTCTGTCTATGGTTGACCACTCCTGTGGTGCCTTTAGGGTGTCTAGACTATGTTTGTTGTGGTTGTATGTCCATTTCTTTCTTGTTCTTGTGAAAACCTAGCCATTTGGTAAATTGCCTATTTTTTGTAATTGCAATTACGGATGTAGCACCAAGATCTCTTCCTAGAGTTCTTGGTTGTTCTGACCATTTAGAATAGTGAGCCTTTGCTTGTTTTCTCATCTTGGCCTTATGCATTGCTTCGCTTTTGGTTTTTTCCTCTTTTGACTTCCTTGGTTTTCTTGATTTCTTGGGACTAGCCTTGTAGTGAATCTTGAAGAGACCTTTCTTGGTTTTTTGAGTTTTTGTTCGTTGGAAGAGTGTGCTACTGTTCTGAATCAGTTTCTTGATTTTTTTTCTTCTTCTTTCTTATTTTAGTCCTACTATGAAAGTAGCATAGTTGGCTTAAGCACTTTGAAGCCCTTTTGAGACTCATTTTCTTGATTCCGGTTCTTGAGTAGTTTTATGCTTGTCTTCTTGAAATCTTTTTCTTTCCATTATAAGTGAAAAGCCAAAAAACATTTCTTGTTTTCCGTTTCTTTTTCTTTGATTTCATTTTTACAGTTTTCATATGTTTTGAAGGAATTTTTGTTAGTTTCTTGTCTTTGGTTCATTTTCTTGGTTGTGAAAGAAGTCTTTTCTAGGTTTCCCTCTTTTACATCAAGTGCATTTTGGCATTTTTTATGCATAGGAGTTCTGTTTGGGACTAGACTTTCTTTTATGTCAAAAGTGATTGAACCATTTCTCTCTAGAGACTCTTTTCGCTTCTTCAAAATTAGCAATCTTAGAATTTTCATATCATTGGTAGTTTTGCATTAAGTGCATTGAAGAATTTTAGTCTTTTTCATAGTTTTTGAAGTGTGTAAAGAGTGAGTAACTGAAAAGAATTTTTTTTTTGCTTATTTAGTTTCGTAGAACCCATATAGAGATCTCTTTTCATCGAAAGAAAAATATTACATTTGCATGTAGTATGTTTTCATTGATTTATTTTGCGTCGATAAACACTGTCAGTTTCACTTCCCTATACCTTTGACTTAAGTAACAACCAATTTAAAATCAAGCGCTATAATTAAAATCAACTAGAAGTTTTTGTATCATTGTCATTAATCATACACCAACTAGCTAGGTTGTAGGGCCTTGGAATAGGTGAGTGGAGAGTTAACTCTCCAAGGCCGCTCAAACTGTTAAACATAGAAAGTTTATTAATGAGCGAAATCCAATTCCGTTAAGTGGACCGAGAAAGATCTACCTTTAGAGAGTTAAGCACGAGGGAGAGTGAAGAAAGAGAAGAGAGATACACCCTCTCCTATTTGCTGAATCTTGACCTAAGACCATTTCTCTCGGCTTCCGATACAGATTGGTGCCCTTAGTTTCCTCTCCTAGGGACCACGCACGTGACTGCAGGGGGGGAATACTCGTGGTACCTGAGATAGACATTGCATCACTTTCATCAGTATTTTTGGAGGGTGCCCTTTCGAAGCTTGGGGACTTGCACTGTCATAGGTTGTTGTTAGGAGGTCAGCGTAAATATTTTTGTTACCTTCACTAGTAGGCTTGGGGCGTAATTACCCCAGTGTAATATTCATACTTAGCTTGAGCTAAGAGGAATATGCATTTTTGTTTTACTTTCTATTACATGAATAAATGAATAAAGGAGGACATGTAAAACTCCTAGAAATAATGAATAAATCAATGCCCACATGAACAAGGATAAATCAGGGCCATGTAAATAAATCACTTGTAGGAGTGAAAGGGGTTTGAGCTATGTGACTGGGTCAACCTTGACCAAAACTACAGTGATGTCTAGATTCAATGTAACTCATAAAGGGACAGTGCATTTCTATAAGGAGGCCCCTCATGTGAAAGGAGCTAACTCATCAAGGTGGTTTAGGGTTTGAAAAGGCTCTCATCTTATAAAAGGAAGGGGAAGGAAGAAAGAGAAGGTTGTTGATTTTTTATATTTCTGAGTATCTTTTTTGTTTAGACAAATACTATTCTCTGTTGTTTAGTGGAGAACTGTGCTGCTTAGCACTTGGAATTCCTATGCAGGGATTTCACCTCTTCAATTGAGGATCCTTGGAGGAGTTTTTGCTGATTTTAACCACTATTAGGCTTTGGTCCAAGCTCTACTTCCAAATACAACACAGATCCAGTGAGGGTTTGTTTTCTTTTGTAGGCTGCAGCGAGTGGAACTCTAGATCTGCAAACATCTAGCTTGTATTGGAGCCTCTTCTCAGTGAGTGTGTCTTTTAACCTCCTGGAAGAGTGCATCCATTGTTTGAGATTCAGATTTGTTTCTTGGCATAAGGAAATCTATGTTATTCAAGCTACAGTGCAGTTTTCATTGAGGAACTATGTTATTTATAGTAGAGGTTTTGCAGGGTGTTTTGACCCCATTTTTGATGAGAGATCTTTGGTGTTGGGCTTTGCCTTTCACTTTGGTGATCCATGGATCAGCTTGCTGATCCATGTTCTGTTTAGATCTGATCTATTTTAATGTAAAGTCATCTTCATAAATTTCTGAATCATTTTTCATATCTGCAACTTAAAACTAAGATCTACTCTTTGTAATGCATGATTTGGTCAAAACCCCAAGGGATCTTGTAAATAAGTCTTTCTAGTTTCCAGATCTGAAATGGATCTGAATTTTTGTCCAAAGATCTGTCCTAGATCTAAGATGTAACATTCAGCTATTGTAGCTCCTTAAAATAACGCTGTTGAGCCATTTTTCAGTTTATATATGTGTTGCAGCCTTCTTTTCTGAAGATTTCTTGCTCTATTGTCTCCTGTATTCTACTGTATATTGAAAGAGCTTCATTGTAATTATGATTTGCTGCTATATGTTCATAAGTTGACCTTATTTGATTGCCTCCTGCTCATGCTTTCCAAGACTGCGTTATTTCTGAAGCAGTTTGTTGTGCATAGCTGTAGCCCCTCTTGTAGGGTGTTTTTCAGTTAGACTAGGTGGTGGGAGATCTGTTTACCACACCTAGTTTGATTTGTTTTTTCTCCCCTTTTAGATCTAGACCCCAGATATGCTGATCTAAGGGATCCAAGGGCTGTATACTCATTTCTATGCATCAATATCCCATGAGTGCGTTATTTCACCAGGCTTACTGTGCTGTTCCAATTTTTGAATATTACAGTGGTATCAGAGCTCCTTTCTTGGCACAGTCTGTGCTTTCCTTGGAGCACCACAGCCATGTTGCATTCAGAAGAAGATGAACCTCTTACTGAGAGGGAGAAGAGGTCTCAAAAAATAATTCATAAGAAGTTTGATTACACTATTGATGATCAAGACAAGGGTAAAGCCCATGAGATTGCAAGTGATAAAGAAGGAGAAGAGTTTGCAAGAACTCTTTTGGTGGCCATGAAAAATCTTTCCAAAGAGATCAAAGAGATGAGGATGGATAGAATGAGGGAATATCCTAGGAGATTTCATCCGGGGGAAAGCTCTGACATGTCTCATCACTGGATTGGTCAACCAGTGAACTAGCCACAAGCCCCACAAGCTCCACAACGCTCCACTATGCCTACCTTCTTGGCTGTGGAGAATGAAGGACCAAAAGATAAAGCATCCCTTGAAGACTACTTTGTGGAATATGAATCTCGGAATTAGAGATTTAGAGACCACTTGAGCTTCCAAGAGTTTTGTCACCTCAAGGACAGAAGAAGACCAAGGCAGCAATATAGAGATAGTGGGTTCTTCCATAATCATGATAGACATCACTCTATGGGAAGGTTATTTTTGCCCAAGTTTGATGGGTCACCCACTAATTCAGCCAAGGCACGGGTAGAAAAGCTCGACATCTACTTTCAGTTGAACAAAGTCCCTGAAAGTGAAGCCATCAATATTGCAGCGCTGCACTTTGATGGTGAAGCACACAATTGGTGGTTCCATGGGTTGTCTAAATTGGACAATGCCAATGTGACTGCCTACTCTGAATTCACTAGAATAATAGTGGAGAGGTTTGAAAGAAAGGATCCAGAAGAAAATTTCATGAGCCTTGCAAAGTTAATGCAATTGGGAAATGCAGAAACTTATATCTCCGAGTTTATGAGATTATCAGTTATGGTTCATGATCTGTTTGAAGCAAGGAGGGTGTACATGTTTATCGATGGCTTGGATGAACCTTTGCATGGGTTGGTTAAATCTACCAAGCCCACCACTTTGCATGATGCCATTGAGAGGGCTAGAGACCTCCAAGATGCCTTGCCAAAAGCAAAGGAAACTTTCCAGAGCAAGGCCCCTCACCTTTCTAAAGGGTAGGAATAGAAAGCTGCTCCTTCCAAGGAGAGCTCATTGAAGAAGCCTCTTGATATTGAACTCAGGAGAGCGCTGAGAAAGAAGAGACTATGTTTCACTTTCCAAGAGTCATGGGCGCCTAGACATAGATGTGCTGCTGGGAAAGCACACTACATATAAGTATTCTCAGATTTTGAGGAGGAAGATGAAGATGATGAACCAAGGAGGGGTCACAACACTGATAATGCTGAGGGAGATCCAACACCATTTGGGGATGGGGATGGAGCCTTTGCTCCAATAGGTGGAACTCTTGCATCTTTGAGAGGAGTGCCTAAGTACTTGACCCTAAGAGTACAAGGTTCAATCGTGAATCAGAGGGTATTTGTACTGATTGACAGTGGGGCAACCCACAACTTTATTGATGCTCATCTTGTGCAGAGGAGAGTAATCCCCACTGATGCTTTTGAAGGATTCTCTATTTTGGTCCCAGGAGATAGGACAATGCAATGCATGCAATATGTCCCATCACTCTTAGTTACTATGGGGTCCTACACTTTGGTGGATCACTTTCTTGTAATTGACATACCAGACACCATTATCATTTTGGGTGTCCAATGGTTGATTACATTGGGGAAGGTCACCTCTAATTGGAAGGCTTTGTAGATGGAGTGGGTGGACCTGAAGAGTGGTAAGCCCCAAATGATCCAAGGCATGCATACTTATCCTTCACCTAGCACTTCCACACAAACAACAGAAATGGATTTGCGTAGTGGAAGCAAGGATCTCACAGTCCCTTCACTAATGTTCATGAGCTTCCTGCATGGGACATTCCTATCTAGTGGCAAACCACCTAGGAGGCCACCAGATTCAGATTTTGTGGGGGAAGCCTCACAAAGTGCTGCTCAAAATATAGATTCAGGAGGGATTGGAGCAATGGGGGACCAAGCTATAGTGCTGGAGGGCTTGCGACAGCTCAAGAGTGAGGGGGATCCTCTCATTGTATCACTATCACCTTCTCTCTTTTCTAGATCTGCGCTGTGGGAGGAGGAGAATAGAAGGATCAGCCTTCCAACACACATCTTTGGCATTGGGAATTTCAGAGGAGAGATCAGTAGCATGAAAGACACTTCCATGGAGGTATCATCAATGCTGTCTTTGTTGAGTAGTGTAGATATGTACTAGAAATATCAACTACTTGTAGAGTATTCCAAAGATCTCCACACCGGTATGATACTAGATGACCTGCAGCAAGAAGAGGGCTATTTATTCCAAGGGGGAGTCATCTACTTTCATGGTAGGATCTTCCTTTCTAGAGCTTCTGAGCTCAAGAAGAAGATACTATAGAGAGCACACAAAGAATTTCTTCTCAGCCATATGCATTCCATGAAGATCTACACCCTGATCATGAGGAGCTTTGATTGGGAGGGGATGAGAGAGGACTTACATTAGCACTTTCAAGAGTGCATTAGCTATGGAGGATTGGGGCAGCCAATGGAATCTTTGCAAGAGTCATTTCAGCCAGTTCTTCCTTTGCTTGAGAGGAGGGAAATGCTCATGCACAACTCCATGTGTATGAAGGACTATGATGGTAAAGGATCTTATCATGCTAAGCAAGTTTTATTTTTTGATCTATCACATTATTTTACCATGTTTTTGTAGGCTATGACTCCTAAAGGGGGTGAGAGATCATGTGGATCTCATAGCCTTTTGAGGGCCAATAGAAATTCTGAACTTGGCCACTCCCTTGTTGTGCAAAGGGAGATTCCTTTTCATGATGGGTGCTTCCCAAAGGCACCAAACATATTTGATATCTCCAGATATGTTGAGATGACTTATGCATCAAATGTGTGGGTGAAATGCCACTTGCCACACCTTGATCTAATGTAGGTAGGAGGTGCACTGCGCTGGCATCACATGTGGGAATTTGACCCACCTCTTCAAGGTCAAATTTCTGTTTGCATATATGTAGTTTTGCTTCCATACTTGGATGATATAGTTGTATTGTTTTTGGGGTTGTATGGAGGAAGTATGGATAGTTTGTATGTACCACATGGATTGGAACTTCTCTATGAGCCTTATGTTACATGTTTTAGAGAAAGAATTGCTCCAACCATGTTTATTTCTGTTGAATTTTTCACTCCTGGTGGGATGGACTATGCACATCTTATGTTGACCTTGGAGGAACAATTCTTGATGTATTGGCTTGATGAGCACTTGGCTTATGATGAGGAATTGATCATTGATGATGTAATCAATGGAGGAGGGGAAGGACTACAGCTCGCACCTTATCAGTTGCTTGAGGAAAAGCAACATTTTGGAGGGGAGGACTATAATATTCCTACTTAGCCTGAGCTAAGAGGAATATGCATTTTTGTTTTACTTCTTGTTGCATGAATAAATGAATAAAGGAGGACATGTAAAACTCCTGGAAAGAATGAATAAATCAATGCCCATATGAATAAGGATAAATCAGGGCCATGTAAATAAATCACTTGTAGGTGTGAAAGGGGTTTGAGCTGTGTGACTGGGTCAACCTTGACCAAATCTACAGCGCTGTCTAGATTCAATGTACCTCATAAAGGGACAGCGCAGTTCTAAAAGGAGGCCCCTCATGTGAAAGGAGCTAACTCATCAAGGTGGTTTAGGGTTTGCAAAGGTTATCATCTTATAAAAGGAAGGGGAAGGTAGCAAGAGAAGGTTGTTGATTGTTTATATTTCTGAGTATCTTGTTTGTTTAGACAAATACTATTCTCTACTGTTTAGTGGATAATTGTGTTGCTTAGCACTTGGAATTCCTATGCAGGGATTTCACCTCTTCCATTGAGGATCCTTCGAGGAGTTTTTTCTGATTTGATCCACTATCAGGCTTTGGGCCAAGCTCTACTTCCAACTGCAACACAGATCCAGTGAGGGTTTGTTTGCTTTTGTGAGCTGCAGCAAGTGGAACTCTAGATTTGCAAAGATCTAGCTTGTATTGGAGCCTCTTCTCAGTGAGTGTGTCTTTTAACCTCCTGGAAGAGTGCATCCACTGTTTGAGCATCATATTTATATCTTGGCATCAGGCCATCTATTTTATTCAATCTATAATGCATTTTTCATTGAGGAACTACGTTAGTAGAGGTTTTGCAGGGTGTTTTGACCCCATTTTTGATGAGAGATCTTTGGTGCTAGGATTTTCCTTTCACTTTGGTGATCCATGGATTAACTTGCTAATCCATGTTCTGTTCAGATCTGATCTATTTTAATGTAAATTCATCTTCATAAATTTCTGAAGCATTTTTCATATCTGCAACTTAAAACTTAGATCTATTCTTTGTAATGCATGATTTGGTCAAAACCCCAAGGGGATCTTGTAAATAAGTCTTTCTAGTTTCCAGATCTGAAATGGATCTGAAGTTTTTTCCACAGATCTATCCTAGATTTGAGATGTAACATTCAGCTGCTGCAGCTCCTTAAAATAACACTGTTGAGCCATTTTTCAGTTTATATATGTGTTGCAGCCTTCTTTTCTGAAGATTTCTTGCTCTACTGTCTCCTGTATTCTACTGTATATTGAAAGAGCTTCATTGTAATTCTGATTTGCTACTGTATGTTCATAAGTTGACCTTATTTAATGTCCTCCTTCTCATGCTTTCCAAGACTGCGTTATTTATGAAGCATTTTTTGTGCATAGCTGCAGCCCCTCTTGTAGGGTGTTTTTTAGCTAGACTAGGTGGTGGGAGATCTGTTTACCACACCTAGTTTGATTTGTTTTTTCTCCCCTTTTGGATATAGACCCCAGATTTGCTGATCTAAGGGATCCAAGGGCTATAAACTCATTTCTGTGCATTAATCTCCCAGGAGTGCATTATTTCAGCAGGCTTACTGTGTTATTCCAATTTTGGAATATTACACCCAGACTATTTTTGGAAGGTCCTATTATTTCACTTTCTTGTATTTTGGTGTCCGGTCCTAATCACCTAGAGAAAAAATACCTAAAGGCCACTTGATTAACTATATCTCACGAAATTTTTAGAGTGTGCTCTTTGCTCCTAGATTTCTTAGCTTCTTATATTTTTTTAGTTTTAAAATTAATCTCTTAAAGTGGTTGACCGATCGCCTCATCGATCGAGGAGGCTTCATGGGATTTCTCCTGTGAGTGCTGAGCCTTCTTAAAGAAGGAATAGGAGTAATTCAGTGGGTGACTGTTACCCAGAGGTTTCGAATGCAATGGAGATTGATCCTCCGTCTGGGATTGTTGTTTTTGTGGGTGGTCCTGGTGTTAGTGTTAGTTTAGAGAGGAGTGCTCCACTCATCTCTAGAGTCTTGTTTCAAGCAGAAGAAGTTGAATTTGAAGAATTTCCTCAGCCTCCTGAGTCTCTTCCATCTCCTCTTCCTGCTAGTTTTCGTAACGTCCTTTAGTACATTGGGCCTGAGTCTCAGAGATCGGCTAGTTTTTCTGTCTTATCCCTTTCTTTCGATGGCCACGACTGGGAACACAACTTTGGCTATGAGCACTTCAAGTGTTCATACTCCTGTTTCAGTTGAAGGAGGAGGAACTATTGCCATATCGACAATCACTTCTAGTGCTGCTATGCTTGGCTCTTCTTCTAGTCCATATTCGAGTGGAAACACCCAGGCATATGCTTCTCAATCTGGCCCCTTTTCTTTTGAAATGCCCTCTAGTGGAATTCCTTCTGTCTCCTTTTTTTTCTGTCTTAGCTGTTTCCACACCTATACCTTCTATGGCTAGTGGATAATATTCATTTCAAGGGTTCCCCTTTGGAAGTGGGAATATCCCTCATTCAAACCCTTCCTTAGGATCCATGCCCTTCACCTCTCAGAATCAAGGATTCAATCCTTTTTCCAGAGGTCAAGGATCTAATGTTTTTTCGGGATGGAACCCTTCTTTTACAACATTGGGAGTTGAGAGTCTGTTTTTTTCTGGTTAGCAAGGGAATGTTCCTTTCCCTTCAGTGGGTGCTTCTCAATATTTTTCTCCATTTACAAATTCTTGGAACCCTTATCAAGGGGTTTCTTCTTCATTCAATACCTCGGTTGGAGGGAATGTACCTATTTATAGTAACCCTATGTTGGGAGGGGGTCCTTCTCCGAATGTTGGGTCACAAGGCTTTTATTATGGCTCAAAATTTTCTAAAAACAACATCTGGAAACCTGGTGCTTCAATAAATCCAAGCTACTCTTTTCAGAATGTGGGGAATCCTTCCTATGGGGGATGGAATTCCCAGGCTCCTCTACGCTTACCATTTTTAGCAACATTAAACTTGCTAGATCTATCAACATTGACTAACTATCCTATTTAGTATAGTCTGGGTTGGCCTCCGGTCCCCACCAAACTACCCTCAAACATTCCAAAGTTTGAAGGGAAGATAGGTGAGGATCTGATAAACCATGTCACCACTTTCCACTTATGGTGTTCATCAAACTCCCTTATCGATGATTCGATTAGGTTGAGATTATTTCAATGAACCTTAACCGGAAATGCAACAAAATGGTACATCGAGCTGACAGGGGGCAGTTTTGCTACTTTTGGTGAGTTAGCTACTATGTTCTTAAACCATTTTCAGTTGCCTGTCCATTATGATGTCAGGACTGACCTCATGGCCAATTTTCAGCAGGACAAATAAACTCATATTTATGATCATATTCAGGAATGGAGAAGAAGGAAGAGGCTCATCAAAGCCCAAATCCTGAATGAATTCCTTCTTGAATGGTTTTTGAAATATTTGCAGCCAGAAATCTCAAAGGATCTATCCCTTTTGGGGGTATTTTCTGAAGAGCATGCTATTTTTAGGGCTCAACAGCTAGAAATGATCTATTCTCAGTCTGGATTCCTTAATAAAATCTTTCCAGATGCTCCTCACTCCAAGTTAGATTTAGTAAAAAATAAATCTAGTCCTCATGGTGACGGGCTTATCGGTTCGATCGATAGCGGTATGGCTAACCTGCTAAATTGATTACAACATTTGTCTATACAATCTGCTCCTTCTGGTCAGGCTATGCCTTCAGTGTCAAATCCTTCTCAACCCTTGGAAATTAATGTTGTTCAAACTTCTAACCCCAAAGGAAATCAACAATCCGATGGGAAGAAGAAGGGACAAAATAATAAGAAAAAATACAAGGATGGGAAGGGTAATGCAAAAAAATCCAACGATCATGTTGGAGAGGGTAAGAGGGATAATAAAAATAAAGTTAAGTTTCCATGCAAGTTGTGCACTAGAGACCATATTACGTACCTTTGCCCTAAAATTCAGGATGCTCAACGCTTGTTAGCTCAACAGGGTTCTTCTAGTTCCTAGGCTCTACCGAAAAATCATTTTCCCCAAGGGCAGCAACTACTTGTTGGCGCAAATACAAATACTGGAGCTCCCTCTGGGGGCAACCAGGAAGGTGAAAATCCATCAAACATATACATGATGAGTGCTCACGTAGATATCGCTACGAGATCTTGTGATTATGGCAAAGCTGAGTCTTCGAAAGCTAAGGGTGCTCCTAATAATGTTGAGCCACTCCATATAGAGAGGCATGTAATTGAGCCTATACCTCAGATGCCGAAAGGGTCTACAGAGTGTGTACAACGATCAATCCTAATGCCAAGGCTACCCAAAACTACTCAATTATAGAAGATCTGGCTCAAAGTCCTTGTGCCATGTCTGCGTTAGAGGTACTCTAGTCGTGTCCTGTACAAAGGAGTGCATTGCTCACTGCAATTGGGGTTGTTGATCCAAATAATTCTCTGATAATCACATTTGATATGTCAAATTTTAAGAAGAGACTTCCTCATCATATGGCTTTCAAGATTAAGTCTACATATCAGAATTTTAATATCTTTTGAGCAGTTGTTGATGAGGGTTCTTCCACGTGAGTGATGTCTCTCGCATGTTGGAAGGCTATTGGATCTCCTTTAGCTGTCCCTTCAGCTACTCTTCTGACTACATCTGATGGTCATTCTCATAGGCCACATGGCATTGTTCCAGCTTTACCCATCTGTGTTGGGGGTAAAACTATCAATATTTAAGTTGAGATAGTTGAAGAAAACCTAGACTATAACCTTATGTTGGGGTGAAACTAGATCTATGAGATGGATGATATTGCATCCTCATTATTTCACATTTTATGTTTCCCTCACGAAGGGAGAATTATCACTGTTGACCAAATGGACTATTCTCCTGTAGATCCGAATGCATCTAATGACTCGACGGTTCCCTTAGTGAATGATAATAAGCAACCTGTTGAGAATTTGGGTGTTGGAATGTATACATCCTTGATGGGTACTTTTTATTTTCCACCTCCTTCAGTTCATATCAATGCTATTTCATCCTCTAGGGTTCCCATTCGGAAAGAGTTCTTTTGAACTCATTATTTTTCAGACCCTTGGACCTACCTTCTCCTACCTCCACATTAGAATATGGTCAAGTAGATGGAATGGAATTTCCTATGTCTGCAGCTGAGATTTCTTATAGATCTATTGTTGACTCTGCAGATTCCATGCCAGTTTCTCTTTCACCAGAATAATTGGATGGAGATGTGGCTCCTTCTTGGAATCTTAGTTCATCTTCTGCTCAGGATCGCCTTAATACCACTCTTCCATCTGAAGAGGCCATCCTCGAAGCAATGATTATTGTAGAGAGAGCATGGGATGATTTGAATCATTGGTATTATTTTTTACCAGAATTGAGAGAAGTTGAATCAAGTTTCTCTAGCCTTCAGTCTTCTGGTCCTGTTCACCCAGTCCTAAGCCCTTTAGCACCAGCACAGATATTTTTTGAAGGGAACATGGATTTTATTTCTGCTACTACCCCGATGAACATCTCCATAGATCCCAACATTATTGGTAATGTCTTCATTGGAGCTGAATGTTCCCCTGAAGAAAAACAGACTTACACTGATCTGTTTCGAGAATTTCGGGATGTGTTTGCTTGGCATTATGAGGAAATTCTTGGTATAGATCCATCTATTATCTAGCATGAGATCAAGACATATGAAAATGCTAAGCCTATCCAGTAGAAGCTTCATTTGGTCAACCCTAGGAATGCAGCAACTATCAAAGCCGAGGTGGAGAAGCTGCTTAAGGCGGGTTTCATATACCTCGTTCCATTAAATTAGTGGGTTTCAAATCCAGTTCCTATGGACAACAAACAAGGAAAAATCCGAGTTTGCATCGATTTCAGGGAATTGAATAAAGCATGTCCTAAAGATAATTTCCCCACACCATTTATATATCATATCATTGATGAGTGTGCAGGGAATGAGATTTTTTCCTTCATGGATGGTTTCTCAGGATATAATCAAATCACTATTCATCCTGAAGATCAGCATAAGACTACATTTTTTTGTCCCTGGGGTACCTTTGCTTACAAGAAGATGCCTTTCGGACTTAAAAATGTTGGAGCTACCTTTCAGCGGGCCATGAATTACGCCTTCCATGACATCAAACATATTATCAAGGCATATTTGGATGATTTAGCTGCTCGTTCTCACAAGAGAATTGATCATCCTTTATACCTTCTCCAAATTTTTGAATGATGTTGATATTATAAAATTTGGTTGAACCCTAATAAGTGTGTTTTCGTTGTCACATCCGGTCGGTTGTTGGGATTCATCGTGTCTATGGATGGGATTCGGGTAGATCCATTCAAGGTTGAGGCAATACTTCAGTTTCCTCCCCTGTCTTCGATCTGTCAACTTCAAAGTCTGTAAGGAAAATCTAATTTCTTACGGAGATTCATCGTGAATTATGTCAAGATTACAAAGGGATTTATGAGGTTGTTTAAGAAAGGAGTTCCATTCTTTTGGGATGACTTTGCTCAATGTTCATTCGATGCTTTGAAAAAAGCATTGACCTTTGTTCCATTACTGAGTCCACCTGATTATAGCATGGATTTCCTCTTGTATCGCGCTGCAGCAGAATCTACCTTTGGTATGGTTCTAGTCCAGGAAGATGATGCTCTTTATGATCTTGTTGTATACTACCTTAGTCGAGGCTTGGTAGGTCTTGAACTTTGGTATTCTTCGATAGAGAAACTTTCTTTGGCAGCTATCCATGCTATTCAGAAGCTCATACATTACATTCTCCTTCGCAAAAAGTGTGTTTTGGTACTAGTCAATCCATTTCAATTTTTTCTCAGTAGGCGAGTGATTGGGGGAAAATAAAATCGATGGATTGTCATTTTGCAAGAATTTGATCTTGAATTTTTTTTTGAAAAGTCCAAGAAATCATTAGTATTCGCGAAGTTGATTTCTGAGTTGCCCTGTGGAGAAGAGATTGTTTATGAAGAATCATTTCCTAATGAACATATTTTTCTCATTTCTTCATAGGATCCTTTGTACGAAGATCTTATAGTTTATCTCTAGACTATGAAGTTTCCCTTAGCTTTTTCGAAAGATGAGCGCCAAAAGTTGCGTCACTTAGCCAAAATTTATTTGATTATTGGTGACACTCTATATCTTCGTGGGGTCAATTCGATCCTTAGACTCTTCTTAAATCTCGAAGAAGCTGAGGTTGTGCTGAATGATTGCCACAATGGAGCTTGTGGTGGTCATTTATCTGGGCTTGCTACAGCCCAAAAACTATTGCGTGCAGGATAATTTTGGCCTTAGATTTTCAAATATTGTATTGAAGCGGTCAAAAAGTGTCATCCTTGTCAGGTTTATACTCGAAAGATGCATGCTCATCCAGCTATGCTCTTTCCTGTCATCACTGTCAGTCCTTTCACAAAGTGGGGTATTAATTATACTACTTGTAGCCCACCTTCGGCTAAGGGTCACAAGTACATTATTGTAGTTGTAGAATACTTCATGAAATGGGTTGAGGCTGTGCCTACTTTTGGGAATGACGGTGAGACAATTCCTATTCAATTAAGTCATTTCTTTCTTTGGTATCCCCAAAGAGATTGTTGCTGACCATGGTAGTAATTTTCAGAACAACATGATGGTTGAATTGGCTCTAAAATTAGGTTTTCAGCAGGACCATTCATATCCTTATTATCCTGAAGCCAATGGGAAAGTTGAAGCCATTAACAAATCCTTGAAGACAATTCTTCAACGGAGAATTGATAAATCCAGATCAAATTGGCATGTCATGTTGTACCTTGCACTTTGGGCATACCAGATGTCTGTAAAGACTGCAACCAGTTTCACTCCGTTACAACTAGCTTATGGGTTGGAATCTATATTTCCTATTGAATGCGAACTTCCTTCCCTTAAGTTAGCAGTTGAACTTCTTCCTGACACTTCCAGTCATGAAGAACACCTTATCCATCTATAACATCTCGATGAGTAGCGCCAAGATGCAGCTACGATCAATGAGGCGCTTAAGAAACTGTGAAGGTTTAGTACGATAAGGTGGTCAAGCCTAGAGTTTTCTCTGAAGGTGACCTTATCTTGGTTTATGCCCAAGAGAATGATGCCTTGGGGGCTGGCAAGTTCAAATCTATGTGATATGGCCCCTTTATCGTCAAAAAGGTCCTTGAAAAAGGGGCCTATGCCTTGGTTGACTTTGATGGGAACGAGTTGGCAGAGCCCATAAATGGGCTCTATTTCAAAAAGTATTATGCTTAGGCTAAGGCCTAGCATCTGGTTTTTTGTATATATTGTATTTTTGTACATATCTGTGTTTCATTGGACGAAATGAGTCATTTTGGCTTTGCCGATGGTGCTATTAGACATACCCAGAACCTGGCTTCCACGGCTTGGTTAATCCACTATCCATCCAGTCAGTTGTTAGTTTCAAGAGGTGTATGCATTGGTCCTGCTTCGAACAATGTGACAGAGTACACTGCAGTGTTCAACCTACTCTCAGAGGCAATATCTCTTGGTGTTGATTCGTTAGTAGTTTACTTGGATTCACTATCTAATCCACGATCTGATAATTGGTTAGCAGACTCATTATCTAATCAAGCACTTGATTGGCACATTAATCATTCAATACTTTGAAAATATCAAAAAAAATCATTCATCATTGTACATTTGGGACATCACATCATATAAAATCACTATGTGTGTGTGTGTATATATATATATATAGATCAAAGTGTTCAAAATATACAAAATCTAGACCATCATGTCCTACAAAATTGGGGCTTATACTTGATCATGTCTATCATCAAAAAATAATATAGTCATCCGATCAAATCTAAGTCTACTCTTGCGGTCCCTACCCAATATTTTTTTTCTGACAGAACACAATGGCAGTCGCTACACGCCGAAATAACCGTACCCAATCTCATTGTACCCCAACCACCCACCTCTAGATAGCCTCCGGAAGGTCCTCTATAGCTGCCATAGGTACTTGGCGAGTAAAACTCTCCAAGTTTCTCTGTACATCATGGAGGGTCCTTCTTGGGTCTTCAACATCTGCCTCACCTCTGCGGCGCTTGTGCCTTGGGTAGCCCTCTGGCCTAACTAGTCCCATGTCTGCATCATTAAAATTTTGTAAGTCATATTGTCCTATCAAAAACATTTTTCATTTTCCGTATAATTTGAAAAAATACAAAAAATCATATAATCAAAAAATAAAAAATGAAATCTTACCAATTGCATGCCATGCTGCTCCGGGTGGAAGAACTAAATCAGGATTTGCTCGAAAATCCATGCTAGCATAGGGATAGTCCTCCACTAAGATGACTTGTTCTACCCACCACTAGAAAAAATCATCATCCCAAGTTGTTCGGGGAACTTCACTTCCCCCCAATCTCTTCATCAAATTTGCCCATCGGGCTATTCTTGGATCCCTTGGGTTGCTGATAGTAGAGATGACCTTGGGCCGAAGCCCAGGGACTCTCTCAAAGAATAATGTCCACAAAATGGTACTGTATCCAAATTGTTTTTTCTTTGTCTTCAAGATAGAAGTGATTTTTTAATTTAATTTTATTATATATATATATATATATATATATATATATATATATATATATATATATTATTTATTTATTTATTTTTTATTTTTTTTCAGATTTGCTAATAAGGTTGTGCACCAGTCGTAAATATGAACAAAACATTTCACTGCTATAATCTTATTATTGCGTGAAGCCTGGTGTAGAGAAGTTGATCTTGTCACTCTTCCAATAGTAAAGAGAAGGATTTTCATGTGAAAATCCCTCACATATTTGATGGGGATCTGAGTTCCCACATTCTTTGCATCATCTACGTAATAGAGTTGGACATAGTCCTCTACGTTAATCCCTCCAGTGGGCTTGCCGTGCAAATCAACTGGGTCTCCCCTTCAGGAAATTCCAGCAATAAAATATATGTCTTCCACCTCTATTCGTAATGGCATCTGATCAAGCAATCTTCTTCCGGTTCTTGATGATCAACCAACATCTGAAGCAACCGAGCATTGTTTTTCATATTCGACATTTAAAAAAAATTGAGTTACCCATAATTCCAAAGGATATCTAAGGGTTGTTGGTCCTCCATCACTTCATTATCAATAAAATTTTGCTTTTGTTCTCTCTAACTAATCAACATCCTGGGAAAATTCATCAATTGATTGATTAGATACAAGTTTTGGAATTCTGCCCTATGCATGCGCGGCCCCGTTTGTACACAGTCGAGTCTATATGCGATTTCCTCATCACGAAATCGCGTATGCGCGGAGGGTTTCAATGAAAATCTATTTCCTAAGGCAAAAAATCCAAAAAAAATTGAAACAAGAATGAAATTAATAAATGAGATGAGTACAAGGTTTACCTGACTGATTTGAGGTGATTTGGTGGTCGGTTGCTCCATATTCGAGAAGAGGATTTTTTGCCCTAGAGCTCTTTTTCCACTTCTGCAATGCACAAATGATCAAATGTGAGTAAAAATGCTTATTTATGCCCTTAATTTGAAATTTTTTCACAAATTTCATTTTGTCTATTTTTTGAATATGATAAAGGTTGTTTAACTTTTTTCTTGTAAGCATTGGGAAAAGTTATTTTCAGGTACATTCTACTGAATTTTGAGATATTTCTAGTTTTCCTTCGGATCCATGACCGTTGACCTGTCATGGTAGGTATTTAATTTCGAACTGGCATATAGGTTAGGGAATTCATTTTCCGTTGCATCTTTGTATACTAGCCTCCATTATGTTCACTTGCCATAGGTTCGATCCCATCATGTCATGACTATTCAACCCATTTTGACTCGTCGGTTTTTTAAATCATGATTTGGTGGTAGAGCAATCCTTTACATGGGTTTCCTAGTTAGTTCCTCGCTAGCATTTTTCACCCATGCTGCATTTTATGTAGGCTCGAGAGTCCTCTTTAGTCCCGCCATGACTTATGCGTTGAAGCTTCATTCTTCTTCTTAGTCGCTATCTTTATTTTGGCCATTTACCCTAGAGGCTCCCATATGTTGTCGAGTTGTATTATTGCATTACATATTGACTACTTGTTTATCTTGGCCTTTAGTTGGCTTCATTTGGACTCATGTTTAAGTCCTCTTTTGACCATGTCTTTTTGTACAAGTTAACCATGAAATCACTAAGCCTTCGCGACTTGACACATTTACCCATGGATGGAACATTCCTTTGAGTGTCACTTACCAGTTTTCGCCACCTTGCATTGAGCATAGGATTTTTCCTATCCCAAGAACTAGTGCATCTATTTACCGACACTCGTTCTATCCATTTTAATATAGGCATTATTTTATTCTTTTTCAGGCTTTGAAATATGAAAAACAAAAAAAAAAAAAATATTTGAAAAAGAGCGGGAACGGGATAATACTTCCATACTTGATGGCAACTACAGTGTTAGTTGTGTCGCCCTTGAACAAAGCACAAAAAAGCTAAGTCTTTTCTCCATTTGGGATGGTTTTAGTTTTTGACTTAGGAGAAGCCATAACCTTGTTTTTGAGTTAGTACTCCCCCGATTGGTTATCTCTTCCAATCATATGGAGGGATTTTGTATGCCTCCTACATGAAAAACTTATACAAATTTATCATTTGCTGCCATAGTCAACATGAGTCGTGCTTTTTTTCAAGGGAGGTTAACTTGAGTCGGCCTTTCTGCGATGTATCTTGACTCATTTCTCAGTCGGTCTTGTCAGTATGTTGTTCTATCACATCATATATTTGGTCCTTTGCTCGTGCTGGTTTGAGAAGGTCTCCACTGACTTCTTACCGGCGGGTTTGTCTCTTATCGACTACGACATATTGCTATGAGAGTAAACCTAGAGCTGCTCCCTGGTCCTATTTACATCATTGATAAGTGACCTTGTGCTCAGCATTTGATCAACATCATGGGTCTTTGACTGAGTGGTTTCCCTTGTGTTTGACTTTAGCTTACGTTATCACACCTAGGATTCGTGCAGTACCTTGATTTCCATTTGACCCTATTGGTGGATATCTCCCCTCTTTGTCAGCTTCCATTATTGGTTGGTTCAGAGGGTTTCTGTCATGCACTAGATTCATCTTGTGCATGCTCGAAACATACTTCGGGTTGGTTACTTCACTTTACTTCATCTGATTCCTTCCAAATCTTGGCCAGCGGGTTACACTCGTGCTGGACTGATGTGGGATTCCTTAATGCCTTCCTTCTAGCAGATCTTTTCCCATCGACTCTGACTCATTGCTCTGGGAATAGGTTATAGAGTCATTTTGTCAGTACCTTAGGGTTTGCAGTCATCAATGGCAGACTCTTCACTATCAACAGTGAGAATACATCATTGTCTCCTGATTGATAGATTCTTTCAAGTGTTCGACTTCAAATCATTCATTCACACTTGATAGATTGTATTAGGGCACCTTGACACTCATTATGGGGCACCTTGTGTGAGTCGCCAATTCTGTTATGGGAAATGTTACCCTAAGGTATTAGGCTGATAAACATTCACATATCAGGGGCATGCCATCACAAGAAGGACTCAAATAGCCAACTTCTATGCTTTAAACTAGAAATTAAGGATTGCAGATCTTACCTGTTTATGCTTTGTTTGTAGTAGATCCCGTAGGGTTCAAACCCCCTGCAACTCCTCGTGCTCCGGAACCTGCAAAACAGCAAAGAACAAGCATAAAAACCTAGTTTTACAACATATATGTTCTAGATGTTAGAAAAATAGCATGCATAATCTCATAAAGATAACAATAAATGAACTATTCAAGATCATTAAGCATGTATAAGAGATATATGAAATATGAAAATCAGGAACAATATGGCACTTATTTTATTGATCACATGTACAGTAAATAAATAGTGGAGAGATCACCTGAGATAAGCCATGGCCTCGAGCAAACCGTCCTCCGGATTCATCCAGCCCTAGCCTCACAAAACTTATTCCATGAATAGTGCACAATGGATGTCACATAGAATGAAGGTGATCATCACAAGGAAACAAGGGTTTCCTGAAAATCTGGGAAGTGCAGGAGGCACAGGGTAAATATCAGACTTGGTCAGGGCTACAACAGGGTATAATATCTATAATTATCTCTCTTCCTCAGTAGGTCATTCCCTTAAGGGGTATTTATATTTCCTCAAATTAGTTTTCCAGTTGGGGAAAAATTAGGCCACAAGTTGGGGTAGTTAAGTTACAGGAACAATCGTAAACCCCGCCTCAAAAGTAGGGAAATTTTATATATTTTTAATATTTTAAATAGCATATGCGAGTTTTCTATGTATGGACCCGAGTGTATACGCGGAACATTCTAGGCAGAGTCATGCATGGATTTTAAAATATTGTTTTTTGAGAAATGTGACCAAGTCTGAATGGAAGGGTTGCCCAAGGCCAATGCATAAGTCATCAAGTATATAATGGTGATAAATGATGTTATAACATTGTGGCATTTCTGCTTTCATTTTTTTCTAAGAATATTCAAACATGAAATTTTGTGTTGATTTAGGAGAGATATAGAATTACATATGAGAAAACATTCAAATTATTGTTTTCTATAATTTTAGAGATATAAGTTATGAAATTTATGGTCTGTAAATGGTCCCAAAATTTGTCTAAAATTAGCAATCTTGGACTTTTTTCTATATATATAATTTATTTATTTATTATTATTATTATTTTTTTCCTGTGAAGGTTATGATCGTGAAATTTTGATCAGATTTAGGAGAGATATACACATATGTGTGATCAAAATTTTAGATTCTTATTTACTATAGTTTTAGAGATATAGCCTATGGAAGTTAGGGTTTGTTAATGATCTTGAAATCAATTTTAAATAAGCGATTTTATCATTTTAACTATAATTTTTTTCTAGAACACTTTTGTCTATGTAATTTTTAAAAGACTAGAGAGGTGTCTATGTGCAATTATTAATTATTTTATACTATGGTTCAATATGGATTTGGAGATAGACCCCATGGAAGTTAGGGTTTGTGAATAGTCCTAAAGTCAATTTTAAAGAAGCAATCTTGAATTTTTTGCTATAACTTTATTGTAGAAAAGTTTCAGAATGTTAAATTTAGAGATTTGAGGTTGCATATTGAGGTATTACAAGTAAAATTTAGAATCATATTTAAAAAAATTGGGCATGTGGAATCCTATACAAGTTCTCTCTTCGGAAGAGGCCCAAATTCCACAAGTTTTGGGAAATTTATCATGAATTTCACTTGGCACATCAAATTCTGGTTAGATTTGTGGAATTGCAAAGTAGCCATACCTATGTATTTTAGGCCAAAATTTTAGTGTCAAAAGGGTTCAAGCTTTAGATATGTATTGGCAAAAAATTCAACCATCCATATAATCTACAAATTAGGGTTTTGAAAGGTAGATAACTTTCAATTGACATAGATTTTGATTGAAAAATGTATTTTTGGTGATTTAAATTTTGTGATAAAGACAAAAAGAGGAGAATTTTTATTTAATCACATGGCTTATATAGGTGTTTCACAAGTTACTTCACTACTTAAACATCCAGAAATATCATCCACGACTCATGGGGAAACTGTAAATGCCCAATATGAGGTATCCAAGTTGGAAAGTAAATTTCCATAGGTGAAAGAATCGGTAAAAATATGAAACAAAAGATGGAGGAAAGCAAGGAAGAAATTCAAAAATACATAGATTCAATGGAGAAGTTTCTCTTGAAGAGGATTCCAAAATGGATATGGAGATCCAAGGAAATCATGAAAATAGGGAGAAAAATTGTGTTGGAACTCAATCTCATATGGGGAGTACTTTATCATAATTAGAGAGCATAAATTGAATCACATAACCATAATCACATTTTTTCACTCCGAGATCCACATAATCATGGCTTCAAGTAAGCACCAAGGAACTATTTAATTACAAATATGGATATGAGGAAGCTTGATGGTAATGATGATATAACATGTATATTCTATATGAATTAGTACTTTGATATACACCAAGTGACAACCTTATGAAAGGTAAATATTGCATCCATGTTTTTAGAAGAAGATCAAATTTTATGGTATCAACGACTTTGCAAAAGGAAATAGGATTCTATTGTATCTTGGTCCATTTTTACATAGGAATTGATAGCACATTATGGGGATGTTAAGAGTAATAAATTCTTTAGTCAATGAACAAATATTCGACTAAAATTTCTAGTTGCAAAGCACATTCAATAATTCCAAAATTTGAATCTAAAGGTAAAAAAAATTCAAGGGATAATTTATTCGACCTGTAACAACCCTGGTCAAAACTCCATGTAATAAAATATAACAAAGGAAAAATAATAACCAAGGTCATGTGACATGTAGTCCAAGTTGAATGTTGGGAAAAACATCCTAGTGCAGGTGTTCATATGGTTATTATGGCTATGGAAATTGGAAAAGGAAATTGTTAAGGATTTGGAAAGGCAAAGTGGCATTTATTGGCATTTATTTATGAAAATAATGGAAAATAGGAGAAAAGGGAGGTGAAAGGTCAAAGGTTGCATGTGAGGAGGAAATGGAAGGAAAATAAAGGAAAATGAAGAAAATGGAGGCCTCCTTAATAAAAATGATTCTGAGGATCAATTCATGGTTTTTGGTCAGTGCCGTTTTGGAGCTCTCATTATTCCCTCTCTCTCTCAGACTCTTGGATACTTAAGTTTTCTTGGAGTACTCTTGGAGGTTGTGGCATAATTGGTGATTTGGAGAAAGAATGAAAAGGAAGAGCATGAAAGTGAAAGAGGACATCGAGATAAAAAACTACAACAAGTTTGATTACAGGTACCGAGTTTCATGTATGTTCTCCTCACTAGTTTTGGCATGCATGGTGTATGCATGTGGTTTCTTGGTCATTATTTTTCATTGGCATGGAGGATTTCCTGGTTTAACAGTGGATTTTCCTAGCCTTTCCATTTCCTGGCTAGTCATGGTATTCTGGGTTCACTTTCATTGTTTGTTTTCTGGTTAGTTCTCATGTTCCTTTAGCTATGGGTTGAGTTATTAGTTCCTGGAAGCCTTGGTTGTAAAAATTCTCTGGAAGCCTGACAGATAGTTTTGGGTTGAGTTACTAGTCCTGTAAACCTTGGTTTGAAAAATTCTCTGGAAGCCCTGGGTTTGGTGAGTTACTAGTCCTGGAAGCCCTAGTTGGACAAACGCTCTGGAAGCCTTGTAACAACTGGGATTGAGTTACTAGTCCTGGAAGCTTTGGTTGGAACAAACACTCTAGAGTCATGGAAGAACTTGGGTAGAGACCAATCCATGATGGTTTTGATTCTTCAAATTCAACAAGATGATGAAGCTTAGTGAAAATCAGTCACCTTCACTAAGTGGGCCCGCATGCTATTTTTAGGTGTAAGTCTATTTTTAGACTATGTCTATTTTTAGACATGGTGATCATATTTCAGAAGTTGCACGATGCTATTTGTGGATGGTTGGTCAAGTTGGAAAAATAGATGAAATTCTATTTTTAGAATATTGGGCAAATTCTGTTTATAGATTGTCGATCTAAAAATAGAAGTGTCAATTATTATTAGCCCTTAATAATAATCAGACTCTAAATATCAACTTATTCTCTTGGAGCACTTTATTTTAGTGTGGAGATTTGGAAAATCAGTGGGCTAAAGGAATTATGCAATTCCTAAGGTTTACTTGTGGTTCATGCATGGAGGACTCAGTTAGAACTGAAGTGGAAAAGTTATGACAGAGTTGGAAGAGTAGTTCATGGAGTTATTATTCAATTTAACTCAGTTGAGCTAGTTGTATATAGTCTAACTGAATGATAAACTAGTGAGAGTGGAGTGAATTAATTATTTAATTAATTCACAAATAATAACTCACTAATCAACTGAAAAAATACAACAGTTAACTACAGTGCATGTCAGTTCCAGTGGAGACCCACTAGAGAGATAGGTGAAAGGGTGAGCTGGACTATTTGTTGTGACTATAGTGATGCATTGATTGCATCAAACACACATTGGAGATGCCAATGAGGATTGCGCAGTGCAAGCAATGTATATTCGAATTCATTCAGGGGTCTTCTTTAACAGGGATTGTGCAGTGGAGGTAGGCTATCAGGTGGCAAGAAATCAGTGCATGGATTTGCAAATTTCTTCTGATTAGTGTGTGACGATTGATTGTACTAAGAGCTTGATGTACTAAGCTTTGTATGAGATTGTTACATGATATCCATGATACATAATATATGATAGTTGGGGTTTTTAGCTTTAGGCTTTCCCATTAAACAATTGTGTTATGTGTGATTGTTTTTATTGCTTCATGTGTTTGCAATTGAGTTTTTAAATTTCTGAAAAATATTAACAGTGGAAGGATTATGTATTTAGCAAGAAGATAAATATTGTTAGATCAGGAGAATCTGGATATATACATGCATCTTGTATATAATTTCTACATGGTATCAGAGCAGTGTTAATTATTGAAGATTGCAATTGTGAAGAATTGCTGAGTTTGTGCTGGTGGAAAATTCGAATTTGCTACAGAAAATTCTTGGTGTGACAGTTGAGTATACATTGAAATGTCTTTCAATGGGTTGTGATTGGAGTATGCCCTTGATGGCAGCTCAAATTACATAGCCTGGAAGGATAGGATGGAGGCGGTGTTGGAAGATAATGGACTGAAGGAGTTCATTGATAACGATGTTTCATTACTTGACGCATGGCAAAAGAAGGTAGAAAAGACAAGAATAATTCTGTTGGAAGGTGTGAAGGACCATATTGTGTCCAACCTTCATGGGAAAGCCACTCCATTTGAAATGTGAAAGAATTTGACAGATTTGTTCCAAAGCAGTAGTGACCAGAGGAAGTTGGGGCTGAAAGATAAGCTCAGAAAAATAAAAATGGAGAAGGGCGGCAATATTCCAAAATATCTCACGAAGTTTGTCCACTGTAGGGATGAACTGGGATGTGTGGGGATTACTGTTGATGATGAAGAATTGGTGAGATTGGCTCTCCTTAGGATTTTTAAGAGTTGGCATAGCTACGAAGACTTTGTCAATGGACAGGAGAAACTGTCGGGTTGGGAGCGAATTTGGTCGGATCTTGTGCAGGAGGAGATAAGGTGAAGTACCAAGGATGGCTCTTCATTGATGAATGATAATGAAGAGAATTTCACTTTGGCTGCCAAAGCAAGGAAGGGGAAGCGGAATAAATTTCCTTCAAAATCCGAAGCTAAAGGAAAGAAGCAGGATTTATCCAAGGTGAAGTGTTTTAACTATCATGAACATGGGCATTTCGCCACTAACTTCCCACAGAAAAAGAAGAACAAGAAGGCTGCTAGAGCTGCTACTGGAGAGGCCTTAGCCTCACAATTTTAACTTAATTTCTCTTTGATCACATGCTTGGTTTCAAGCTCAATGGGATCAGTGTGGTATCTTGATAGTGGTGTGTCTTTCCATATGACGGGAGACAAGGAGTTGTTTAGTGACTTGGAGGAGAAGGACCTTCAAATGCATATAGAGATGGGCGACGATGGTCGATATAGTGTAACTAGCATTGGGACCATTACCTTTGAGAGGGAGTCAGGTAATCCATTTCCGTTGAAAGATGTTATGCATGTTACAGGTCTGAATAAGAACTTGGTCTCGGTCGCAATGTTGGAAGACAGAGGTTATAACGTTGTTTTTAGAAATGGAAAATATTTCCTGTGACATAAAAAAATAGGTCAAACCAAGAGAATAGGGGTTTGAGTTAATAATATCTAAAAGTTGGAGGTAGATGGCTGCGCTGCAATGATGGGAAAAGTAGAAGAAGTGGTGAGCCGGGATGAGGGCGAATTATGGAACAAGAGATTGGGCCATCTTCACCATGGAGCTTTGAAGATTTTTCAGCAGATTTCTACTGGAATTCCCAAGGGTACTCTTGCGTAGTCAAATCAGTGAAAGGGATGTACTATGGGTAAATTTGTGAAGATTACCTTTCATGAGAAGAAGAATCATGCTTCGGTGATCCTTGAGAGAATTCACACAGACGTGTGTGGACCTTTCTCGGTAGCTTCAACAACAAAACACAGGTATTATGTTATTTTTTTTTATGAATATTCTCGTAGATGCTGGATCTTCTTCATGTAGAAGAAGAGCGAAATATTCTCAAAGTTCTGTGAGTTTAAAGCATTGGTGGAGAAGGATTCAGGGAAGAAAGTGAAATCTCTACGGAGCGATAATGGTGGTGAATACATCTCGGGTGAATTAAAAGACTTCTGTAGCAAAGAAGGAATTCGAAGAGAACTCATAGCGCCTCATAACCTACAACAGAATGGGGTCGCAGAGAGGAAGAACAAAACGATCGTGGGTGTTGCACAAGCTATGCTTCATGACCAGGTCCTACTGATGCACTTATGGGTGGAAGCATGCAACACTACGATTTATGTGCAAAAACGTTGTCCTCATAGAGTACTTGGCATGAGTACACCTGAAGAAGCTTTTACTGGTAAGAAGCCTGATATTTCTCATTTGAAGATTTTTGGGTCATTTGTTTACATTCATGTGACAAAGGACGCGAGGAAGAAGATGGAGCCAACTACAGAAGTTGGGATATTTATGGGGTACACAGAAACACCCCATAATTATCGTGTGTATTTTCTAGACAGTCGGATGACTGTGGTGTGATGGGATATAAAATTCAATGAGGTGAAATCCATGAAGTTGTCGCTTGAGAGGGAGCTACACTTGCATGCAGAAGAGGAACTTCTTGTTCCCAAAGATGAGCCTCTAATTGTGGATCAGCCATAGGAGGATATTCATGGAGTGGAGGAGTCCACTCATGCAGAACCCAACATCAGACAAGGCATAAAGCATACCATAGAAGCTAAGAGACTAAAGCTTGATGCGACACAGAATGTAGGAGTCCCTACATCACAGCGCAGATAGATACAGTCATCTGACAGTGTATCGTGACAAAGCGATATTATTTGAAGAAGCAGTGCAGGAGCCCACATGGGTAGATGCCATGGTGGAGGAGTATGAATCCATTTTCAGAAACAGAGCTTGGGAGATTGTTCCAAGGCCGGTGGGTAAATCAGTTGTAGGATCAAGATGGATCTACAAGGTAAAGCAAGCTACTGATGGGAGCGTCGAGAAGTATAAGGAAAGATTTGTTGCCCGGGGCTTCTCACAGATCGAGGGGATTGATTATGAAGAAACCTTTGCACCTGTTGCACGATATTCTTCCATAAGGACCATCCTTACTCTCTTAGCGCAGATGGGTTGGCACATTCATTAGATGGATATGAAGACTGTGTTCCTTAATGGGATCATTGAGGAAGAGGTGTACATTGAGCAACTTGAAGGATTTGAGATCTTCAGCAGCGAGTCACATGTGTGCAGACTCAAAAGAGCACTGTATGGGTTGAAGCAAGAACCTCATGCTTGGTACACACGGATTGAAAACTATTTCACCGGACTTGGTTTCACCAAGGGTGAGGCAGACGCAAACTTGTACCAAATTGTGGTGGAGGGTAAGATTTTAATCATTGTTTTTTATGTTGATGATTTAATACTAATGGGTGATGAGAATTTTATACATTCATGCAAGGAAAATCTTGCAAAGGAGTTTGAGATGAAAGATTTGGGCCTCCTTCATTATTTCCTTGGATTGGAAATATGGCAGCGGGAAGGTGAACTGTTTGTGTCTCAAGGCAAGTATGCTCGAGAAATACTTGAGAAGTTTCACATGTAAGGTTGCAAGCCTATTGACACTCCTCTTCCAGGAAATTGTAGGAAAGAGGATGCTACATTGGCAGAGGTATTGGATGCCACTATTTATCGACAGTTGGTGGGTTCGCTCATGTATTTATTTAATACAAGACCGAATATATGCTATGCAGTAAACCAGCTTTCACAAGCGATGGTTGTTAGGGTCCTATAAGTATATGATTCATAATTTGGAATTGAATTATGATAGTCCTGTAAAAATATGTACATAATTTGATTTCTGCAAGTTTTTTTCCCATATTTTGTAAAAAATAAACAAATATAAAACCAAAAATAGGGTAAAGTCCTAAAAGAAAAATCAAAGGACTTAGAAAAAATAATATACCCCAAAGAAAAAACCAATAAAACATGAAAGTGTGCAAGTCCAAATGCCACTACTTTTTACTTTGTTACTGATGATTATGGCAGAGTGTCAATAAATGCCATAATCCATGATGAGTTGAACTACTTAATCTTTACTTGTCATGTTTCAATTTACATGTTGTTGATAGTGAATAAAAATTAGTCAGACAGTTTAATCCTGACTAATTAGTAGATAGGTAGAGAATAAAGAGGATCTCATCAGTTTAATCTGAGCCCTCAGATGATATAAGGTAGATTTATATAGTTTTATTTCTTTCAAAAGAATAAAATGTTCAAGGTTGCTAGCTCAAATGCACCTGCAAAATGGAAGAAAAAATGTTAGATTAAAATTGGGTAGGTAGAAAGAAGTGGGAAAATCATTGTAATATTCATCACCGGGCAACATTAACTAATTTCCCATCCCCTATAGTTATTCTACATTCTATACTTTCAGTCAAAGAGGCTCAGAGCATTTCTCTGACTTCTGTTGGGACTGGACCCAAGGCTCAATGACTGTTAATTTAAAAGTGTTGAATTCCTATAATAATCCCAATTATCATCATTTACCCTACATTCATCCATTACACCTTCATAAGTAAAGACCTTTTACTTAATAAAAAATAAAATCCCCTTTTGATTAATCTCCTTCATTCATAAAAACATAAAAACCCTCCAAAAATATTAAATTCTAGATCAAAGTGGTCAAATCACAAATGATAAAGCTTTACTTTTTACATTATCATTTTACTTAGTTATATTAATATATTTTGGTGTTTTTCATTGTCCTTGGTCATATTAACTTTTAATTTATCTATTAAATCCCTAAAAACAAACCTTATCCTATTATTATAGCTCCTTTTATTTAATTATCCCCAAAAACCCACTATTATAAGCTTTTTGCCAAAGTTAATTATCCACATGTTTAAATAAAAACCCCCATTATACCCCCTTTGGCATAAAAATAACTATATACAAATATTCCCCCCCCCTATGGTTAAAGACCTTTCAAAAAGTATAAAACTATATAATAAAATAAAAAAATAAAAAAATCGCTTTCATACATATCCTATGTGTTGAAATGTCCAAAAAATATTCCTCATTCCATGTTTATCCTAACTTTTAACCTTTCCCCCCGATATGTAATAGCCTTATGCTATACATAAACATGACCTAGGTTAAACCCTTGGTTAATTACCCCGCCTCACGCGCATCCCTCCCATTTAATTACCATATGTATGAAATCTGTTTTATATATATGCAAACCCTTTTAAAACCCCGTGTATAAGCATTACCCTTTGTTATGAAACTTTGGATATAAGTACATGTAATATAAAGGTTTTATTTCATTTCCCAGTGCATAAAGCCGCCCGGTCCCACATGCTTCTTTGACCGCAACTTCCTAGCAATCCTTGCCATTCGTTCATGTCCCGATGATCCGACGGTGGACGATTCGTTTCACGTCCACAAACCAAACGATTTCCAAATGCCCAAACAAGCGCGAAATGAGTGGTTTTTCTATTACCACCTCCTATGACATGTCGCTTTTTGATACGATCGCGTTCATTTTGCTCAATACCGTTTACTGCCCAAACACAGCGTGAAACCCACCGATGGTTTTCTGCGTTCATAAAATAAAAACCACTCCCGCCAGTGATTTGACTCGCAGTTATTGTAGTTTTGTAAGATTTATAATAAGGATTAAAATCTTTGTTATACGTTTTATTGATGTATTTGTGCCTTCCCGACTGTGAAAAGCCGCTCGACTGTACAAAAAATCCTTTTGTGAAAATTATTGACTTTTAGCCAAATAAAAAACCTGATTTCAACTGCTATTCCACTATTTGAAGACTATTTAAAGCTATTTTCTGCATCAGTGATTCAGACAAATCCGCAGGAACCATCAAAGCTTCAGAAACCCTTCTCAAAGCATCAAGATACCTGCAAATAAGGTATTTTCCTGAATTTGGCCTGCAATTTCACAATTTTGAATGCCAATTGAACCAATTAAGATACAAAGAGTTAAATTGCCAATCCTAGTGTGTTAAAAACCTTGAAAAAAGAGGGCAAACCCTCGCGATTTTTTCTCAAAAATTGTTGTTTACTGAAAAGCTCATTTTTAAGCCAATTTCTTTGTCCAAAACTCTTGAAAGACAAATTCCATGGTTCAAAAGGTTTTTTAACCTATAGAGTAACCTCAAAACCCGTTTTTTTCAGTCCCATTCATTCAAAAAACCTGTGTTTTCTGTCTCAAACTATTGCCTGTGTCATAAAAATTCCTAATTGAGTACTGAATTGCCCACTGCTATCATATTTTCCTACAAAATTGCTCAATTACCCTCTGTTGAAGAAAAATAAACTATATCAAGCTGTATATTCTTGCTATAGTTATCTCAAAATGACAAAAAACAAATCACACCTAAGGCTGGAGGATCTAAACCTGTTAAGCCTGGAGGATCCAAACCTCCCAAGACTGAAGCAGTAAAAGCCCCAAAGTCTACTCCTGCTATCACTGCTAAGACCACTGTGACTATCAATCCTCTTCAACCTCTAGAGTCCAATGAAGAATTTATCCCTTTAGTTGACTTGGATTACAAAATTATAGACCCTCTAGTAGAATTCAATCTATTAGAAGTTCACAACTGGTGTTATGAGAAGTTCCTAGACAAAGAAGAGATGCCTCTTTGGGATACAAATTTACCTAAATATATAGTCCCAGTAACACATCCTGGTCAGGACCTGATAAGACTATGCCAAAAGTATTATGTCCCAGACCAAAGATCAATTGTGAGTAATGACAGGAAAATCCTTTTTTCTATCACTACAGAGTCAATCAATGAAATGTTGCAGTTACAGTTTGACCCTAGGGCAGTCCCATTATCCATTGAAGCATTGACTTAATTATATTTAGGGTTAGATTCCCCTAAAAGATTCATGATTTTTCAGAACTTCATGCGCAGTCATGTGGATATTCCAAAGATGAATCCTCCATATTCCGCTTCCAAGTTTCCAGAGGGTTCTAGGCATGCAATTTCTATGTTATCCTTCATATTGGGCTATTTTACTGATGATTCCATCCTTGGATTTTTGTCTACCTTGTCTCTTGGTCAACCTCCTACTGTAATCTTTGATTTTCCAGGTTTATTGCTGATTCCATACACCATCAATTGAAAAATTTACCCACTGAAGGGGTATTTAGGTATTCTTCCTATTTATTTCATTTGTTCTTATTCTCACAAGAAGATCACTTCCCAATAACATTACAGAAAATGGATGTAGAGGGACGACCTCTATTAGTTGTCTTTTGGACATCATTGTTGAGAAAAGAAGGAAATGAATACCGTTACACAGATTTCACAGATTTGTTTATTAGGCCAGCTATGAATTTGCTACAAAAATTAGAACAACCTAGAGTAAGTGAAGTGTTGTGAAACCACCTCCAAAAAGAGAAGAAAAGAGATATCAATGACTTAGAAATAAGCCACTTTGAGGGGGAAACCTCCAATACATTACATGAATGAACAATTCTTGGATGATTCAAATTAAAAAAGCTCCTTTCTATATATAGGAGTCCATGGGGCCACAATGTAATCCTAGTGGGCCACAATGTAATCCTAGCCGACCTAACAATAATAATTTAAGGGCACAATAATAACAATATGGGGGTTACAAGGGTACAATAATAACAATAAGGGGGTTACACTAACAACAATGAGGGACTATACTAGTAATATAGGGACCTAACATGCCCCTCTCCTTCAAAAAAGTGTTGTCCTCAACACTTGAGTAGCTCTGGGTGCTTCTGTATAAAATTCTCATCCTCCCATGTAGAATATTCAGTGGGTAAGTTCTTCCACTTGATGAGATTCTCTAAAATTTATCGATTCTGTAGCTGTCGAGTTCTTGTTTCCGTGACCGCTTTAGGTTCTAATATGATTTTTCCTTCCTCATCAAGTTCTGGCAATATTGTTTGAACTGGAAGATTTTCACCTATAACCTTCTTTAAGCATGAAACATGGAAACTTGGATGTACTCGTAAAGAAGCAGGAAGCTCCAATTTGTATGCCATAGTACCAATATTTTGCAACACCTTGTAAGGACCATAGTACTTGTAGGTTTTAACCCTGAACATAAATTATCTACACACGAATCTTATAACATAAAATAAACAATAGCGAGAGCATAAAACATAAAACAGATAAACACAGAGATTTTCCCCTGGATCGCAAATTGGGATGACCAGCTTGATTTTTCATTATATTCCTTTTAGTGTTACAAAAAATATATATACATGCCGAAGAATACATAAACCTCAATCCATTAACCTTGGATTAGAACACTTTAATGGATTCCCTTGACCCGGATCTACAAAATACCGAGGGCAGAAAACCATCACCCCAAAACCATGTAAAATATTGCACAAAACATGGGTGGAGTCCGCACACCAAAAAAATTTTTCGGGGGCGCTGCCCAGGACCCAGACATGGGGGCTGCCTCCCCCCTTGTGACCCCCCTACTGCGCCTGGTGCAACGTACAGCGCGTGGGGCTAGTCGTGGAAAGAATATAGCACATACCCGACAATACTTTGGCGATAATTTATTATCCTTCTTAGCTTGCTTGAGGGACATTTGTTTTTATGGTTGTAGCCATAAAAATACCCAGTCTCCTACATCAAAAATTCTCTCGCTGCGATGTTGATCTGCCTGTTGTTTCATTCGATTTTGTGCCAAATTCAGGTTATCCTTTAAGAGTTGGAGAACTTCTTGTTGATGCTCAATGTGATCTTCCACTGCTTGAACCTTTGAATTTTCTCTTAAAGATGATGTGATGGATGGTGGATGATATCCATAAAGTGCCATAAATGGGGTCATTTTTGCTGCAGTATGGAAGGAAGTGTTATACCACCATTCAGCAAGAGGTAACCACTTGACCCATTGTGTTTGTTTATCGGATACAAAACAACGAAGATATCCTTCCAAACATTTATTTACTATCTCAGTTTGACCATCAGATTGAGGATGATAAGATGAGCTATGAGCTAATTGGGTACCCAAACAAGAAAATAACTCCGTCCAAAAATTTCCAGTAAAAATGGGATCTCTGTCGCTCACAATAACCCTTGGGCTTCCATGTAGCTTTTGAATTTTGTCCATAAATGTAGTAGCAACTGTGCTTGCTTTAAATGGATGAGATAATGCACAAAAGTGTGCATACTTGGTAAGTCTATCAACTACCACCATGATGACATTCTTTCCTTCGAACTTAGGTAAACTTGTGATAAAATCCATTGAAATCTCCTCCCAACGTTGACTTGGAATGGATAAAGGTTGTAGAAGTCCCGGGGTCTTAATTGTCTCCACTTTATTCTGCTGGCAAACCAAACATTCCGCCACAAACTTTTGGATATCAGATTTAAGGCCATCCCAAAAAAATTCTTTCTTCACCCTGTGGTAAGTTTTTAAAAATCCTGAGTGTCCTCCTAAAGGAGAAGTGTGCAATTCCAAAAGAATCTTTTGTTTTAGTTGAGAATTCTTACAAATATATAAGCGATCTTTGTACCATAAGGAATCATTTTTCCAATTAAATGTATCAGATGTACTAGGATCTTGCTGCAACTTTTGAATGAGTGTCCACACTTCTTCATCCTTCTTCCATTCATCTCTTGCTTCGGTTATCCAATCTGGTTGGATAATAGAAATGGCACAAAGCAATGCTTCCACCACTTCATTCTTTCTTGAGAGTGCATCTGCAACAATATTTAGCTTCCCTTTTTTGTATATTATTTCAAAGCATAACCCAACATCTTTGTGACCCATTTTTGTTGCTCTTCTGAAGATAGTATTTGTTCCAAAAAGTGTTTAAAACTATCATGATCAGTTTTTACCTTGAAGTGTCTTCCAATTAGGTAAGTTCTCCATTGCTTTAGTGCATGCAGTATTGCTAACATTTCCTTCTCATAAATAGGTTTCTGTAAATAGTTTCCTTTGATTGGACGACTTTCAAAAGCAATGGGTCTTCCTTCCTGCATTAAAACAACACCAATTCCATTTCCTGAGGCATCACATTCCACAATAAAGGTTTTTGTGAATTCTGGCGTAGCTAAGACTGGTGCTCGACACATTGCCTCTTTAAGATGTTCAAAGGCCTTAGTTGCTTCAGGAGTCCATGAAAATGCATCTTTCTTCAATAATGTTGTTAGAGGTGCTACTATTCTCCCATAATTCTTAACAAACTTTCGATAATACCCTGTTAACCCGAGAAATCCTTGCAATTGCTTTATGGTTGTGGGGAATTTCCATTCCTTAATGGCTTTTATTTTTTTAGGGTCTACCTTAACACCCTCATGAGATACAATATGACCCACATATTCCACCTCTTGTACTCCAAAGAAACATTTGGATGTTTTTTCATATAATTGTTTCTCCTGCAATAGTTTGAGCACCCTGTCAACATGTTGAACGTGATCCTTCCAAGACCTACTGTAGATTAGTATATCATCAAAAAATACTAGCACAAATTTTCTAAGGAAGGGTTTGAAAATGGAATTCATCAACCCTTGAAATGTAGAAGGTGCATTAGTAAGGCCAAAAGGCATGACCAAAAATTCATAATGACCCTCATGAGTTCGAAATGTTGTTTTCAAAATATCTTTAGTCTTCATTCTAATTTGATGATACCTTGAACGAAGATCCAATTTGGTAAAATAAATTTCTCCATGTAATTCATCCAATAATTCATCAATCACAGGAATGGGAAATTTATCTTTAATGGTGAGCTTATTGAGCTCCCTATAATCCAGACACATTCGCCATGATCCATCCTTCTTGTGTACCAATACTACGGGAGCAGAGAAAGAACTTTGACTAGGTTGAATTATACCCACCTCTAACATTTCTACAATCATACGTTCAATTTCGCTCTTTTGGAAGTAAGGATATCTATAAGGCCGGATGTTTGGAGGAACACTTCCTGGAATCAAATGAATAGCATGATCATGATCACGAATAGGTGGGAGTCCTTTGGGAGTTTCAAACACCTTGGAATGATTGTCAAAGACTTGTTGGAGATCTGCAGAAATAGATGATTTTGATGTTGGAACTTCTAGTGAGCATAATTGTGCAATTACGCCTCGCTGTTCTTTCTTTAGAAGCTTTTCATGACATTAGAGCTTATTATCCTTCCTGGCTTCCCCGCAATACCCCGTAATTCGACTTCCTTTCCTTCTGAAAAAAATTTCAAGAAAATTTCTTGAAAATTAAAAGCTACCGTCCCCAAAGATTGTAACCATTGTACTCCTAGTACAACATGAGCACCTCCCATAGGAATGGAAAGCATTGGACTATTCAATACATATTCCCCCATGGTTAGCTTGATATTATGGCATTTTCCAGAGCAATTTATAGTTCCTCCATTTGCAACCATCACTTGACATTCTGGTGCTGGGTATAGGAAACAATTTAATTCCTTGGCTACCTCACAATGAATAAAATTATGGGTGCTACCTGAATCAATCAACACTATTACCTTTTTCTTCTTGATATGTCCTTCTATCTTGAGAGTTTGAGGAGTGGTAATTCCTGCCAGTGCATTACACGATATGGTCGGATTCATTTCTTCCTCTTCTAGGGCTGGTTCCTGGTGTATATCCTCTTCTTGTTCATTTCTTCTTCCTCTTCACAATCTATGTAAAATAATTTCTTCTCAGCACACTTATGACCTTTAGTGTATTTGCTATCACAACTGTAGCAAAGCGCTTTTGCTCTTTTTTCTTCCAATTGTTGTGGTGTCAACCTTGTAGGTTGTGGAAATCTAGGAGTAGCAACACTTCCCTCTTTATAGAAGTGAGTGGTAGGTTTCCTTGTCGCCATAATTTTACATTCAATTTTTCTTGCCAACCTGAATGCCTTCTCCAATGAATTAGGCTCCAAAACGCGAACTTCATGTTGGATGTTATCCTTTAAAGTACCTATGAAGAGATCAATACTGTGTTCCTCTGGAATATCAGTTACCCTTATATTCAATTTTTGGAAGTCCTCAATGTGCTCCCCCATTAAACCCTTTTGTTTGATATTTATCAATTGGCTAAGGAAGGTGTTGATCTTTGTATCCTCATAATGTGCTATCATTTCCTCCGTAAAAATTGACCAAGTGACAATTTTTTTACAGGAGAAAAGCCATCGATACCATACAAATGCATTTTGTTCTAAATGTAAAGTTGCAATGCGTACCTTTTGTGTGTTTTGCACATTATGGAGATCAAAATATTGCTCCATCTGAAGTATCCATGTTACATGATCCTTTCCATCAAACTTCCTCATATCCATTTTTGGAATATGGTGGTTCTTCTCGCCAACATTAGATTTTATGAAATCACGATTAGCATTTATTTTTTTCTCATCATGAGTTTCCTCTACTATCTTTTCACCATTAGGAAACATTTCTTGTATCAAATTTGTCAAACCTTCCATGTCTACTTTTAGATCATTCTTCATGTTTTCCATTTTCTCATCAATCTTAGCTTCCATGTCATCCATATTAGATTCCATGCCAGCTTCCATGCCATCTATCTTAGATTCCATGCCATTATTCAAACCATCCACCTTGTATTCCACGTCTTTCTTCAAACCATCCATTTTAGTTTCCATGCCTTTCTTCAAAACTTCCATGTCATTTTTTGTTGCTCTTTGCGAGAGCGAAATTTGTTGCACTTTCACTTGTAATTTTGATATGTCATGTTGCCATTCTTCGTCTTCATGAGTCATAGTAGAGCTTTCTAAAGGCTTAATGGGTGTTGAATTATTTTTAGGGGCCATTTTAGAATCCAATACTTATATCTATTCTACAATATGCCCTTGGAATCAATTCAACTTGATTATTCAAAAAAGACTTATGCAATTCGGAAGAAAAAAAAAATACACACCTTTTACTTGCTTTTGAGGAGCTCGATATTGAAATTGAATTATCTCTATAATTTTGAATCCTCAATATCTGAAATTCAGCCCTATAGTAGCCCTCTGAAGCTTCTTTCAAATGCCACAGGTCTGATCTGATTTGGATTCTTCAAGGCAAAGTTATGTCCAATCTCCCACAATGACCCAATTTTGGACTCGTTCAGTAGAGTGAACTTGTACGACTTGCCAGGTGTCACTGTTTTCTTCTTTGGCATTGAAATTCATAGAATGAAAAATAAAGTTCGTGTACTTGCAGCCACTTTTTACAGCATTCCAATCCGATGCTCAGAGAGAGAGCTATGAATATTTTCCCACGATCACCTCTTTGAGATGAAATTCAGAAGCCTCAAAAAGCCCTAACTTCCATAGATCATATCTCTGAAAATATTGCGGAAAAATATCTGACATTTTGCGAAGATGTTCCTCAGGATTGAGCCTTCGCACTCTAAAAATTTCAGCTTTTGAACCTTCGTAGAAAAAAAGTTATAACAAAAATACCACTATGACCTGTTAGGTTAAATTCAAGATCCTGCAAAATGACCTAACTTGCATAGATCATATCTCTGAAAATATTGCAGAACAAGTTCTAAAATTTTGCAACGGTGTTCCTCAGGATTTTGGCTTCGCACTCTAAAATTTTTAGTTTCTGAACCTTCGTAGAAAAAAATTTATAGAGAAAATTCCACAATGACCTGTTTGGAGCAGCGAAACCTTAGAATCTCAAAGCTCTGATACCAAATGTTGTGAAACCAGCTCCAAAAAGAGAAGAAAAGAGATATCAACACCTTAGAAATAAGCCACTTCGAGGGGGAAACCTCCAATACATTACATGAATGAACAATTCTTGGATGATTCAAATTACAAAACCTCCTTTCTATATATAGGAGTCCATGGGGCCACAATGTAATCCTAGTGGGCCACAATGTAATCCTAGCCGGCCTAACAATAATAATTTAAAGGCACAATAATAACAATATGGGGGTTACAAGGGTTCAATAATAACAATAAGGGGGTTACACTAACAAAAATAAGGGACTATACTAGTAATATAGGGACCTAACATGAAGAGATGAAAAGGATATTACAACTGTTAGAAGAATGAAAAATGGGAGACTGGTACTTGGATGAGAAGCACACTGAATTAAGAATCCGTGGAACCGATCTGCTTCCATATAAGTTACCTAATTTTTTGACTATCAGAGTCTTTGCTCTAGAGTATTTGAGACAGGTGTTTAATGTTGATGCTATCCATTTCATGGCTTCCAAAAAGAAGACCCAGTTCAAACTAAAAAATCAAATTGGCCCTTTCATAGTAAATAATAGGGATGTTGAGAAAGAAATAGAAAAAAGATTATCAGAGCTGAAATTTAAAGTGATTTTCCCTTGGAATTATGACCCCAAGGTCTTTTGAACAGTATAAGGGTTAAAAATAAGCTACCTCCCTTTATACATGAGCCAAATCCTGATATTGAAAATTTTTCCAATCAGACAGAATGGGAAGAAAATACATTGGTTGCTTTAACTGCAAATACACAGCCAACAGGAAAAAGGGATACCACACTTGATGTGGTAACTCCTAAACAGCCAAATACTTCAAACAAAAGGAACACAGATGAGGGAGCCTACACAACAGAAACTACTTCAGATACTAAGTTCAAGCTCATCTAAAACAAAAGGCTCAAATTTGGTTCCATAGGAAAAGAAAAACTTATTGAGGTTGAAGATGAACCAGAGGTCAGTAATGATGAGGCCACTACCATAATTAAGGAAAACTTTGACTGATATTGAAAGAGAAAAAGTAGCATCCAAAGGAAATGAGACCCAAATGATTAAGCAACAGGTGAATATGGAAACTTCTTCTTCTCAAACAGCAGAAGAAAAATATTTGGACATCAAGGATAGATATAAGCAGATTAAACAAAGAAATGAGGAAATTAAAAGTGAGATTTATTCTCAATTTCTCAAGCAAAAGCCAGGAAATCAAGACAGATTTCTTACAACATTTTATTATTTTTCAAATAAAATGATCATGTCCTATTTACAACCAACTACTTCAACCCCTAAAAAAGTGGTTGATTACAAAAAGATGGAATTTGAAGTAGATACTGAAAAAGTGCATGAATTGGATCAGATAGAATTCCACAGAAATAGCTCTGAGATGCTATATTACACTGTGGTGACAAAGGCCATGAGTGTAACAAATTTGCAAAATATTATTATCAACCTGCAAGACCAGATGAAACTTGACAAAGGCTCCTTATATGCAAAAGATCTAAGGATCAAGGCCTTAGAAGATTTAATTTTATAAATAGGAGTTGACCCATCTAATGTACAAGTTGTTGAAGTATTAATAAATAAGAAAAATGATGATATTGTTGCTTTAAGGAAACAGTTAAAACTTCCTCAAAGTGAGCACCCATAGAGCAAGGAGATACTTCAAGAACAAAAGGAAAAAGATGATATGATGCAGTTGATCATAAAGCTAACTACCCCAATCAAGGATATGGAAATTCAATTGGATATACTGATGAAGGAAAAATAAACTGTGAAGGAAACTGATACTTCCATTATTCCTACAGTCATACCTATTATTACTGTTGTTGTTCCTTCTACATTGGGAGAAAAGTTAGCACCAAAAGAGCCACTGGCAACTGCAGTGTCAGTGCAATCATCTACTACCTCCCAAACATAATTCTCAACATCACAAGTGCAACAGACTAATTTTTTAGTCAATTCAGTGTCCTGAATTGATAGCATAAATTATCGACCAGGGCTTGTAAACTAATGAGGTATACTTGCACTATATGTGCCTAAATATCCTTATTCGTATTTCATTGTTTTCAGTATTTTGTTGATGTTTTTGAGTTTTGTTATGTTTTAGTTTTAGTATGCTATTCTATGTTCAAAAGATGACATCAAATCTATGTTAAAAAGGAAAGAAAAGAGAACCAAAACATAGTGTATTTGTAAATCCTGTCCCTAATTAGGAAAATGATGAAAAACAGAGCATTCTAATCCATGGATGTCCTAGCTTGCAAATGAACATGAAATGTGACTCAAGACATTATATTTCAACCTGATCATTTTAGTTAGAGGTTTCTTGGAATAATTTGTGAAAGAGATTGAACTCCAATGTGATGAGGATCTTCCTAAAAACAGACAACAACTTAGAATATTATAGTGCAATCTTATTCATATGATAGAGATATTTTGGAATAGCTTGAGAAGAAAATTGTTATAATATGCTAAAGGATCTCCTATGAATACTTGAAACTACTTATGACATTATAACTAGATCTCGTTCATTAGCTAGAGATTTATTGGAAAAGTTTATTAAAGGATATTATATATAATGTAATAAGGATCTTCTAAACAACAAGTAACCCACAGTATTACAATTAGGTCTTTTCTGTGATTTAGAGATTTATTGGAACAGTTTTGAGAAAAGACTGCTTGTAACAATATGAGGATCTTCTATCTAATTGCAGAACAAAAAATGGTAATTAACTCAACATAGTACAACCAAATCTCATTCGCATAATAGTGATATGTTGGAAAATCTTTTAAGAAAAAGAATGGCTATAGGATATTGAGGATCTTTTAATCTAAATTACAGAGCTAAAGTGCTAGTAACTCAAGATGTCACAATTAAATCCATTCATTGAATAGAAGTATGTTGGAAAATCTTTGAGAAAAGACTAATTATAACATCATGAGGACCTGTTAGTTAAAAAAACAATGCAAGACATGATACTAAAAGATATGAACTCAGAAAACTGTCTAAGTGAGAAATATAACAACACAAAATTAAAAGCTACTTATCTAGAAAGCATGTAGAAGCCTCCTTAGATAGCAGGGGCCCTCTGCTATCATTTTGGCATGAAAATATTTAACTCCTCAATTTTGTCTTCAATACAGCATCAAAGTTATGCTTCTTCTTATTATCAAAAATAATTCGAAACAGAGTATCATAGTATTGGAAAAAGTAAGAGTTAACTTGTTTCTCTCGGTCTCACTGAGCTAAATTTATAGGCAATTACATAACTAATATTGAATGAAAGTAGGCACAGATGTATTCTAAATTCAAAATCAAACTAAAAATCCTTTTTAGGACTCGTGATTTGCTGAAAGAAATTCAAGAGTCCTTATCCTTATAAAAATCTTCTTCTCGTACTTTTGGTTTGACCACGTGCATAAGCATCTCCAGTTGTTGACTCAGCCTTCATGGATGACAAGGAATGATTTAGGAAAGATTTAGAATCTAACCATATACACCTTTTCTTCAGATGACACCTGTAATATGTTCAAACACCAAAATGTCTACGGAATGTGTAACTGGCTACAGAATGACTGCATTCTGTAGCTAAAACTGCTCAGAAATCATTAAGACAACAAAACCACAAAAGCACAAGTTAGTCATTGCATGTATTCCTTAAGTGATTTTAATCTTTCTTATTGATCTTTAGGTCTATAAAATGACAAAAGGAATGATAAGATGAAGTGGAATTTGGCAAATGAGAAGACACTTTTAGGGCTCAACATACCCCCACTACAAAACTTTTGCATGTCCTCATGCAATTTCATTCCATTTGTACTGATACTTCTGCAAGAACATCTAACATTCTTTTTCTACTTCTTCTGGTGGTTAATGCCATCCTAGATTTCCTTATGAGTGTCTTGAACTTCATGTTAATGAGTGCCCTGTTTAACTTCCTGTTTCTTTTCTTCAACTTCTTGTTTACTTTATATAATCCTTCCACTTTCTGAGAGAGAGTGGTGTAAATGCTGTCTTTCAATTTAACCTGCTCCCTTAGAATTTCATTTTCATTCTTAATATGGTTGTTCAGTGTCTCCAATTCATAATTGTCTCTTTTTAATTTTTCAATTGGAGGTTCTTGTGGATTGGGGGATCTTTCCTTGTTCTCTGAGGCTTTTCTCTCTAATGATTCCACATGGTCATAAAACTGCTGCTGAGTTTGATCTACATCTGGGGTTCTTCTACCAGAGTTTTCTTCATATTGATATACAGGTGATCTGTCAACTAGGGTCTAAACCGAAACTTCTTCTTCTTCAATGTTTATGATTCCAGTTCCTTTAATGCATGTCTTTTTCAACATGCTCTTAAGCATAGAGCTTCTTCTCAATTTTAATGGGTATTCATATTTTACATCCTCTTCTTCAACACATTCATTTGTTAATTCCTCCTTCCTTTTGTTCCTAAGTTGTTTCCTGATTTTTACCAACTTCTCAGATATTATTTCATCATTGTCTTCCTGTGTTATACATTAGGCTTGACTTCAAAAGTTTTAACATCTTTTCCTCTCCTACTTCTTCTCACAAGTTTTTCTTTAGACAATGTTTCTCTAGGTTCTTCAAAATGGTTCCTTAGGAGGAATTCATCCCAATTATCTCCTATCTTCTTTAAATGAAACTCAATTAAAATTTTAATTAAGCCATGATGATGTAAGGTAGTCTCTAAGAACTGAAACCTTTTCTAAACATTTGAAGAAATCCTTTTCAAACTATTAAGTAGGAAAAATGGAAGATTTATTTCTTCATCTAGAAAATTCATCATGACTCTAATGTGATAAACATACAAAGTGCCAAATCTGCCTTCAAAGGTTATGAAATTTTGTAAAATTAATAGCACATTCCTCCATTTATTCTTCAAATATGAACAAGGAATACCTTTCTTAAACACTGCAATGTCCATACCTGGGTTTTTTAGCATTTGTCTCCAAGCCTCATTATGAAATTATTTGTTTTTAAACCAATGTTCTCCCTCTCTTGGCAGCTCTATTGCTTCTGCTATGAATGCCTCTATGATGGTGAATTTGATATCCCCAATCTCCACTTCTGATCCATCGAACGACCTGACAAATGACTTTATGATTTCCTTGTGGAATCCATTAAAATTCTCTATAAAGCTCAGCCATCCAGCCTATTGCAATAACCCTTTAATCTAAGGGTATCCTTCTAAATACTTAGTTCCAATTGTCTCTAACCTTACAATAAGCCCCATTTCTTCTTGATGAAGATTTCTTCCTTTCTCTGGCTTCAATTCACTGCTATGTTCCTGTTCTTAAAGAAAAAGAAACTGTGAAGAGTTTTCTTGCCCTAAAATGACTTCTCTGCAGATGAGGATTTGGCTACGGAAAGAAATAGTAATGAGTGGATGTGAATGGAATGGGGTAGTGGTAAATTATGAGGATAATTGGGTGTAAGAGTTTGACATGGAATTAATGACCACGAAGAAATCTTATGAATATTTTAAAAAATTATCAATGAATGTCATGGTCTAATGACATGACCTAATAGGTCACTTCTAGGTTCTGACCGTTAAATTTCAATTAATGATGGTTTTTTATGGAGCGGGATGAAAGGAATTTAGTTAAGGAGTCTTTACGATAGGGGTTTGATTAATTCGAATCATAAAATAACTTAGGAAAACATATGAATTATCCACATTATACCTTTAATGATTTGCTATCAAAAATAATTTCATACAATTTTACCTTAGCCCTTTTTGAATTTTTGCTGCTTTGATGTGCTTTTTCTTTCATCTAAAAAATATTGATCTCTTAGGCTCCATAATATTCTTTGACTCATCCTTTATTTACTAGAGTAGGTTTTGCAGATTCAATTGGCTGCAAAATATGTCTGGTTGTAGAATAGGTAGCTACAGAATGTACCTGTAAAAACTCTGAAATATGGAATGGAATGAAGTGAAAATGTGGATGGAATGAAGTATGGAATGGAATGAGATGGATCATGAGTATGAAGTGGAATGAAATATGGATAAAGTGAGATATGGATGGAATGAATGAAATGGATCATGAATGTGTAAATTGAATCTGCAACTTATGATTTTATGATACTTAATTGCAGAAAATAACAATTTTTGAAAATCTAAAGTGTCAGAAGAACTCTGATTTTCACCTTAGATTTTGTGTATAAACATGCCAATCAATGATTGGTTTTCATGTTTATACCTTTTTTATATATTTTATTATTATTATTATTATTTATATATATATAGTTTTTTTATTTTATTTTTATTTTTATTTTATATATATGATTGAAGAAGAATACAATTAAGTTAGTGAAGAAGAAGGATTCTTCTTCACTAACTTCATATCAATGTTATCTTGAAATTTCTTGACAAATTCCTCTATTGAAAGTGGCTTATGATACAATTTCAGTCTGTGTCCATTTACAAGAAAGGATACCTTTCCTTCATCTATTGTCCTGATTTTTATTGCTCCATTTTCAAAGATTTTCACAATCTCATATGGCCCAAGCCAATGAGTCTGAAATTTACCTGAAAAATCCTTGAACTTTGAATCAAATAAGAGGGCCTAGTCACCTTCTTTAAATTTATTTTCCTTGATGTACTTATCATGCCATCTAGTCCTTTGTTGTTGGACTATGCTTGTTCTCTGGACTGCATCTTGTCTGATCTCATCCAATTCATTAATCTGCTCCAATATGTGCTTTTGTGCTTCTGTTAGATCAAGTCCTAACTGGACTGTCATTTTAAAAGTTTGGATCTGAAACTCTATGGGAAACAAGACTTGTTTTCCGTAAACAAGTTCATAAGGAGTATGACCTGTTGTGTTTCTCCATGTAGTTCTGTAGGCCCACAAGGCTTCAGGAAACCTTTCTGCCCAATCTCTCCTGTGTAAATGAACAGTCTTTGTTAGGATCCCTTCAATAACTTTATTGGTAGATTCTCATTGACCATTTGCTTGTGGATGGTAGGGAGTAGATTTTTTGTATCTGATTTTGTACTTTTCTACCATTTGCTCCACTAGCTTTGATGTGAATTGAGCTCCTTGATCTATAACAATTTCTCTTGGGACACCAAAACGAGTAAAAATATCCTCAAAAATAAAATTGACTACAGATGCTTCAGTAGCAGAAAGTAATGGTTTGGCCTCTACCCATTTGGTAACATAATCAGTGCAAACTAATATATATTTCTTTTGCCTTGATGGAGGATAAATAGGTCCTACAAAATCCAAAGCCCATTTCTCAAAGGGTTCAATGTGTACCTGAGGTTGCAGTGGAATCTCACCTGAAGGAGAAGGTTTCCCTACCCTTTGGCAACTGTCACACCTTTTAACATACTCTTTAGCATTCTTAAAGAGGTATGGCCAATAATATCCTAAATAAAGGATCTTATAAACTGCCCTCTTATCAACAAAGTGTCCACCACATGGTTCATCATGACATGCCTTGAGAATCTTAGGCATATCATCTTCTCGAACACATCTTCTGATAATGAAATCTGGACCTGTTTTGTATAACTCATTAGTAATCCATGAATATTTTTCACTGTCATAAATGATATTTCTTTTATCTCTTGTATTCATAATTGAAGGAAAATTTCCTGAAACTAGATAGTTAGCAATATCAACAAACCAAGGAGTTTGAGTGGTAATTGCGAAGAGATATTCATCAGGGAATTTTTCTTCAACTGGAGTATTGTCTTTAATGTTTTGGAGTCTAGATAGGAAATCAGCTACTGTATTTTTTTTTCCAGGCCTATCTAGAATAGAGATGTTAAACTCTTGTAAAATAAACAACCATCTTGTGACTTTTCCATTAGTAATTTATTTGTTCATTAGGTACCTAATTGCAGAATGATCTGTGTGAAAAAAAGTTTCATAGTCTGTTATATAGTGTCTAAATTTATTTATGGCATGGACAACAACTAAGAACTCTTTTTAAGTTACAGTATAATTTAACTCTGGATTCAAATTTTTACTTGTATAGTAGATGGCATAAGGAATCAGGTATTTTTGTCCCAATACAACTCCTAAAGCTGTATCTAAGGCATCTGTTGAAATATGAAAGGGTAATTTCCAGTCAGGTCCCCTTAAAATAGGTGCTTTAGAGATTTTTGTTTTTAGGGTTTCAAAGGCTAAATGGCAGTCAGGATTCCAATTGAATTCACAGTCCTTGGTGAGTAATTTAAAAAGTGGAGATGCTATCTTGGTGAAGTTTTTTATAAAACTCCTATAATACCCTGTAAATCCTAGAAAAATCCTAACATATTTTTGACAATTTGGAACTAGTAGTTTGGAGATGACTTCAACTTTTGGCTTATCAAATTTGATCCCATCTCCTGAAATGTGATGTCCTAGAACAATCCCTTCAGTAAACATCATAAAACACTTTTCATGACTTAATGAAAGATTTTCTTCTTTACATCTCTTTAGAAATTTTTCCAAGTTTGCTAAGGCTTCTTCAAATGTGTTTCCATAGACTGTGAAGTCATCCATGTAAAACTCCACACAGTCATGTATTAGATCTGAAAAGATTCCTAATACTGCCCTTTGGAATGTTGCAGGTGTATTGCATAATCCAAATGGCAATACTCAGTAGGCATAGGTACCACAAGGACAGGTAAATGTGGTCTTGTCTTGATCCTCAAGTGCTACTTGAATTTGATTATAACCACTGAACCCATCTAAAAATGAAAAGTACTTTTTTCCTGCTAATGTGTCTAACACCTGATCTATGAAAGGTAAGGGAAAATGGTCTTTAAGAGTAGATTTGTTTAGTTCTCAGCAGTCAATACATACCCTCCATTTTCCATTATTTTTTGGCACAATCACCAAAGGAGAGACCCACTAACTATCTGAAATGGGATAAATAAAATTTACATTTAACAATTTCTGCAATTCTTCTTTAACAATCTCCCTAAGTTTTGGATTCATCCTTCTCTGAGGTTGTCTGATTGGTTTACAATTTTCTTCTATATAGATATGATGAGTGCAAGTCTTAGGATTGATGCCTTTCATGTCATTGTAATCCCGAGCATATGTAGAAGAGTGTCTCTGTAATGTTTTTACTAGCTTTTCTTGTTGAAATTTCTCGAGGTTTTTGTTTATGTTTAAGGATTTTCCTAGGAATATTTCAATTGCAGAGTTGCCAAATTCTTCCATGGAGTAAAGAGACATATGTCTTGATGATAAGAACTCAATGTTAGATTCTTCTTGAAATTGTTCATATTTAAATTCTAAATAAGATTCATAATTTTCCAAAGTATTCAGAATCTGACTATCTTCACTAATTTCTAAAATAGTGAAGAGAGGTTGTATATCTTCTTCATCATCAATCCACTGAGTATCGTCTAATTCTGTGATTGTTCTTGCTGGAGGATACAAGGTGAATTTATTGGTTGAATTTCCATCATAGATGTACATATCACCAGATCTACAGCTAATGAAAGCATCAGCTGTAGCTAACCAAGGTCTTCCTAATATAATAGGATGTCCTCCTAGATCATTTTTAGGAGTTAGGATCATGAAATCCACAAGATACTCCCAAGAATCTAAGGACACTGGAATGTCTTCTATTATCCCATCAATTTTGATCACATATCTATCTGCTAATTGTAGTAGTGTGGGTGTAAAAAGAAGATTAGGAAGTTTTAGTTTTTCCATGATTTTCCTACTCATGATATTGATTGCTGCTCCTAAATCAATAAGTGTGTTTTGGATTTCAATTCCATGGATGTATATTTTAACAACTGGATTTCCTGGGTCTAGATACTCTGGAATGGCAATCTTACCCATCATTATATCTGTTATTTTTCCTACCAGTTGTATTTTATTTATCTCTTTTATTCTTTTTCCTTTTTTTTCATACTCAACTCCTTTATTGTTTTTGCTAAGATTGGGATTTCCTTGATAGCTTGTAATAATGGAATATTAATACAAACATTTCTTAACTCATCTAGTAAATCATAGTTAGGCATCATGATTTTTTTCTCTACACCCCTATCAATTTGTAATCTTTCTGGAAAAGGAGGTGTAGAAGTAGATGTTGATGGTTACTCTAATATAGGAGTTGAAATTATTGGTTCTTTCTGTTTTGATTTTTCAATATTTTGGTCTTGAAAAGATTTGCTTCCCTCGAGACTTTTATTTACCCGTAGAGAATCTTCCTCAGAATTTTTTTGCTCTTGTATAATTATAGAAGGTTTCTTCTTTTCAAGTATTCTTCCATACCTAAGTGGAACATCATTAAGGTCTAAAGGAGTAATCAAATAGGTTGGGAATTGTTGACCTTCTATCATATATGTATTCTGAGGGTTTTTATTGTTGGGCTTTGGTATTGGCTGGGCAGGTAATTGATTTTCTTTTTGAGGAAATGACAATGGAAGTGGTGGATTTTGATTTTGATTTTGATGTTGTGGATTCTGTTGAGGATTTTGTTAAGGATTTTGTTGAGGGGGGAAGTTTGAATATGTTGGATATGAGGGATAAGAAGGTGGATACTGATAATACTGGGAGAACCTTCGATAAGGATTTTTTGTTCCTTGTGCCCAAGGTTGAGATTGATTTTGAAATTGGGGCCAAGGTTGCTACCAAGAGTTCCAATATGGTGGGGGTTGATTATACATTTGATTATTAAACCCTTGTGTCTGAGGTCCTGCCAAGGTCTTCTAGAGACAAAGTTAAGATATTTTGTGGAATTTGTGGGTATTTCTTCTTGAAAGAAAACCTTAAGACCAGGGAGTGAAGGACAACTCTTGGTCTCATGTTTTTCTGAAAAAATTGCACAAGTTTCTATTACTTTTGCATCTAAAGGACACTCTCTCAAGGCATGCTTCTTTCTACATTTGGGACAAAATATTGCTAAGGCATCAGTTTCATCTTTTTGCTTGTTTTGTAACTTAAGGGTGTCTATTTGTTCACTAAGATGCCCTAGAATGTCAGATTTGATTTCATCAAGCATATTACCTATGTCTGCCCTACTTACTGTTCCAGATGCAGATTTACTTGCCCTTGTAAGAGTAGGGTATCTTGGTCCTTTTAGAATTTTAGATTTTCCTCTTGAAAAATTGATACATAATTAAGCTATATCAGGTAATGGAAGCTGAGATATGTCCCCTTTTCCCATCATATTAAGGATATCTATCCATTCATCCATAATTTTTTTCAACAAGAGAGCTTTCAAAGTTTCTTGATATAGAGTTTCCATTTTTTCCCTCTTGATGTTATAATTGAATCTTTCCAACAAATCTTCTAGATTTTCATCCTCTTTTTGCATCATCTTGAACACTTCTTCCTTATGATTGACTGGGATACAATAATCCAAGTATCTATCTAGAAATGCTTTCCTAATGTCATCCCATGTCCTAATAGACCTAGTGATTAAACTCATAAACCATTTTAATGCTGCTCCTTTCAATGTTGAGGGGAACAATTTAAGTTTCTGAGCATCTTGTAGATAATCATAGGTTCTACATAGAACTTCAAATTCAAATAAGAAGGTTTCAGGATCCTCACTTTTTAGTCCATGAAAGTTTGGAAGAACAGAAGGTGAGATATTTTTCATAGTTGCATTAGTCTCTTCATCTACTATAGGGAAACCAAAAGGACTTCTAGTTCCCCTTCTACCTCTTCCTCCTTCTGCATTTCCTCTTCCTCCTTCTACATTTCCTCTACCTCTTCCTCTATCTCCTCCTCTTCCTCTACCTCCTCCAAATAGTGTATGTTCTCCATTAAAGACTTCTCCTTCCCCTTCTTCTGCCATGATATAATCTTCTGAACTGATATAAGGTTCAGTTGGAAGAGCTAGTTGTTCTACTGGTTCTTCTATTAAGGGTATATTGAAGAAATAGTCCTCTTCTTCCTCTTCACTAGGGATTTGTAATTCTTCTGCTGGAATATATTCTCCTGTGGAAGTGAAAAATGTTATCCCTTCTGTAGGAGTCCTTGGATCTTCTTCCTATAAAATTGCTTCAGTGGATGAAGTGGGGGATCTTCCTGATGGGATATCTGATCTTGAGACTTCTAGAAGCCTATGACCAATATAGTATGGAATGTGAGTTTGAGTTGGAGGTGTGCTACTTCTTGGTCTTGGTGGAGTGAGTGGAGTTGTGGGAATTAAACTTATGCCTCTTACAAATCTACCCCTAGAATCTCTTTCTCTATGCATATCATTTTTTTTTGGAAATAGGAAATAAGGCTACCTAGTTATACCTCCCCGACAACGGCGCCAAAATGTTTAGTCAATTCAGTGTCCTGAATTGATCGTATAAATTATCGACCAGGGCTTGTAAACTGATGAGGTATACTTGCACTATATGTGCCTAAATATCCTTATTCTTATTTCATTGTTTTCAGTATTTTATTGATGTTTTTGAGTTTTGTTATGTTTGAGTTTTAGTATGCTATTCTATGTTCAAAAGATGACATCAAATCTATGTTAAAAAGGAAATAAAAGAGAACCAAAACAAAGTGTACTTGTAAATTCTGTCCCTAATTAGGAAAATGATGAAAAATAGAGCATTCTAATCCATGGATGTCCTAGCTTGCAAATGAAAGCAAATCAAGAGTCCTTATACTTATAAAAATCTGCTTCTCAGACTTTTGGTTTGACCACGTGCATAACGATCTCCAGTTATTGACTCAGCCTTCGTGGATGACAAGGAACGATGTAGGAAATATTTAGAATCTAAACATATACACCTTTTCTTCAGATGACACATATAATATGTTCAAACACCAAAATGGCTACGGAATGTGTAACTGGCTACAGAATGACTGCATTCTGTAGCCAAAACTGCTCAAAAATCATTAAGACAACAAAACCACAAAAGTACAACAAGTTAGTCATTGCATGTATTCCTTAAGTGATTTTAATCATTCTTATTGATCTTTAGGTCTATAAAATGACAAAAGGAATGATAAGATGAGGTGGAATTTGGCAAAGGAGAAGACACTTTTAGGGCTCAACACTAATGATGCAGGGCAGATTGTCAAAGAAATGGAATAAATGACATTGAAAACTAATGAAATTAACAGTTTGAAGAAAAAGATTCAGAATATGGAGGTATCTAACAAAGAAGCATTGATTAATGCCAATAATTATGAACAAAAAGCCAAAAGACTTGAAGAACAAGTCAAAAGCCTTCAAAAGGATTTGAGTTTCACTACACATATTTATTATATAATAAATCACCTATGGACCAATATTATTGAGGCTATACATCTTCAATGGCCATCAATACAGATAATATATGAACAAAGAGACCTCCTTCTAGCAGCTCAAGGTGAAATACAAAGGACAACATAAGAATTAGTAGATAAACCAGCACATGCATTAAAGCTAATTACTTTCCTAAATAGTAAAAATAGGACTGAACTAGAAGAATTGAATATACAAGACAGGACAGAGACTATATTGCAAATCAAGAAAGTACTTACAAATAAAACCCTGATGAATAACTTGAAAGAAAAATGTGATGCCATGAATTTTTCCATCACCAAGTTTTTAGCAAAGTATACTATGCTAAGATAAGATGGTATTCCAAACATCCATGTCTTCAATGATAAATTGATGGATCGAAAGGAATGTGATAAAAAGATAAGGGACCATGCCAAAGAATAGGTGAATAAGCAACTGCCACAGGGATCTCCAACATGGAAAGTTGTTCTCCAATACATTGAAGATTTATTCTTCCTTCAGAATGAAATCAAACATTTGTTTGTAATTAAGCCAATTTTTTCTAAATACACTGATGGAGATGAGAACTACAGAAAGTTGAAAAGTATGAAGATACCAAGTGTTGAACAGTGACAGCAGTTTACATATTTGCTATAGTTGCAAAGAATCAAAACAGTGATAGAGAGTGCAGAGGAAATAGTCAGTTTGAGAAGGAAACAAATAAAAAAGTTATTTGATTTTGAATTTTTTACTGCTAAAAAGTATCTTTTTACAGCAGTTAAAGGTCAAAGTATCAGGTTAAAGAGTATCAGGGTGAAAGGCTAGAGTCAAAGTGTATCAGAAAGAAAACAACAGTTGGCTGATTTGACTGTTGTAATTTCCTTTTTTTACAACAGTGAAATGATAAATAAGCAGCGTGAAAGAGTATCAGAAATGAAGTACAAGGTCAAAGAGTATAAGTGGAAAGAGTATCAGTGAAGTTATCTTCCAAAAGATATTTTCAAAATTCCAGCAAGCATGGACATCTATTCAACAAACAGTTTTTTGTTAGATAAGATAGCTCTATATTTTCTAGATAAGAGGATAGCTTGCTAAAGTTTTTAAGCAGCTGTCCCTCTTAATATGTAAAGATATTTTATATTTCCTAGAGTTATTCCTAGATCTCTCTAGGATATTTGGAATAAACATTTGTATAAATACTTCAGTTTGTGAAGTGTTTAGTGCGGAATAAAATTGCTAAGAACATTATAGACATTTTGCTGGTACGTTGGAGGCTCACATGTGTTGATTTCAAAGCAGCAGTTTGGACAATAGCCAATTGGAATTCATAATTCAGGATTCATGTGATAATTTGAAGAGTAAAGTACTTTCTTACTGTCATTGTTTTCTTTTCTAAGTTACATACAATTTCATATATGTTATTCAATCTTAATGATTAATTAGGAGTATTACTTCAGGACTAGTGTAAAAAATCTCTGTCTTAACTACTTAATTATTTAAATGTTTTCTGATAATTTCTGGATTTAGGAATTATTAATTTCTCCTAGTCCCATTAGACCCCTGCCTCTTTCTTCTTTTTCCGGATCAAAGGATCCTTCATTGCCCTTTATCCCGAAGAAAGCCATCTCATCAAAACAATCTATCCAAATCTCTGAGGTTTATCTGCCTTGCCCTGAATACATTAGCATCCTTTTGGCATTGCCCTCTAGTTATGCTTGCTAGACTTTGACTCCATATCCCAATGGACTAGTAGATCCCTCTTTAATTTGTCTTTAAGTAATCTTATTTCCCACCAAACATTTCAAAACCAAAACCAATTGTTCTATCATAACTAGCCTAAAACATTAAATAAAACAAAGTTAAATCATAAAGAGAGAGCCCTCTCTGAAATTTAGGAAGGCTAGATCCTAAATTTCCAAACTAGGTTTGTGGTTACCCCTAGTTTTCTTAAACTAAAAATCAAAAGCCCACAATCTTTAGAAATTACTAGGGTGATAACAATGGTTAAGCCTACCAAGCTCTTTTGGATGACAGGAAAGCATGTCCTGAGGTATCTCAGGGGCACATCTGAGTATGGTTTATGGTAGAGACAAACGGATGAGGTGAAGTTGCATGGCTTCACGGATGCAGATTGGGCAGGCAGCCCAACGGAAAGAAAGAGCACATCAGGAGGGGTTTTTAGTATTGGATCTACAAAATTTTCTTGGTACAACAGGAAACAAATATCTATGGCACTCAGTTCAGTGGAAGAAGAATACATGGCAGCAAGTCAAGCTGCATGTGAGGCTATTTGGATGAGGAAGATCCTGGTCGGTTTGTTCGGTTCACATTTAGATCCTACAACGATACATTGTGATAATCAGAGTTGCATTAAACTCTCGATTAATCATGTGTTTCGTGATAGATATAAACATATTGATATCTGGTATCATCATATCAGATATTGTGTGCAACGGAAGATCATGTTGCTTCAGTACATTCCTACAGAAGATCAGGATGCAGACATTCTGACGAAGGCGCTCACTAGGAGCAAATTCCAATACCATAGAGGCGGGATCGGGGTGAAGGATAATCCCTATCTTGTTGAGAGGGAATGTTGATATTCAACAAAATGATGAAGCTTAGTGAAAATCAGTCACCTTCACTAAGTGAGTCTGCAGGATATTTTTAGGTGTAAGTCTATTTTTAGACATGGTGATCATATTTCCGAAGTTGCAAGATGCTATTTGTGGATGGTTGGTCAAGTTGGAAAAATAGATGAAATTATGTTTTTAGAATATTGGGCGAAGTATATTTATAGATCATCAATCTAAAAATATAATTGTCGATTATTATTAGCCCTTAATAATAATCAGACTCTAAATATCAACTTATTCTCTTGGAGCACTTTATTTCAGTGTACAGATTTGGAAAATCAGTGGGTTGAAGGAATTACGCAATTCCTAGTGTTTATTGGTGGTTCATGCATGGAGGACTTAGGTAGAACTGAAGTGGAAAATTTATGACAGAGTTGGAAGAGTAGTTCATGGAGTTGTTATTCAGTTTAACTCAGTTAATGGAGTTAAACTCAGTCGAGCTAGTTGTATCTAGTCTAACTAAATGATACACAAGTGAGAGTGGAGTGAATTAATTAGTTAATTAATTCACAAATAATAACTCACTAATCAACTGAACAAATAAAACAGTTAACTACAGTGCATGTTAGTTCCAGTGGAGACCCAGTGGAGAGATAGGTGAAAGGGTGAGATGGATTATCTGTTGTGACTATAGTGATGCATTGATTGCATCACACACACATTGGAGATTCCAATGAGTATTTTGCAGTGCAAGCAAGGTTGATTCGAATTCATTCAGGGGTATTCTTCAGCAGGGATTGCGCAGTGGAGGCAGGCTATTAGGTGTCAAGAAATTAGTGCATGGATTTGCAGATTTCTTCTGATTAGTGTGTGATGATTTATTGTACTAAGAGCTTGATGTACTAAGCTTTGTATGAGGTTGTTACATGATTTCCATGATACATAAAATATGATAGTTGGGATTTTCAGCTTCAGGCTTTTCCTTTAAACAACTGTGTAATGTGCGATTTTTTTTATTGCTTCATGTGTTTGCAATTGAGTTTTTAAATTTCTGCAAAATATTAACAGTGGAAGGATTATGTATTTAGCAAGAAGATAAATATTGTTAGATCAAGAGAGTCTGGATATATACATGCATCTTGTATATAATTTCTACAGTGATGTCAAACCGTGAGGTGGAATCATTAGTTGAGGGTTGCGGTGGTTTGGCCTCTGGAAGCCATGGTTTAGTTTTGATGGATTTGGTTTATGAGATCCTACATTCATGCTTGGAATATGGCATGGGGTTGAATGGATGAAGATAGATTTGGCTCAGCCATGTCTATGGTCGGGTGGAACATGGAAGTCCTAGGCTTGGTTGCATTTTGATTATGGAAATAAGAGCTCTTTTCCCTATGTATTGATGGGTAAATATGCTTGTTATTATATGGTTTATATGGTTTTCATGTGCTTGCCATTTTTGTTGCTTATATGTTTGTTGTGAATGATTTTTATGATGGTGATAAAGTATGGATCTCATCATGTTTTGATTTGTAATTAAGTGAATAATGTATCTATTCCTAAATAGACTATAATGCAGTTAACGTGATGTAACAACAACGCTTCTTAGAGATTCTCAAATAAGTATGATACCCCTATGCGTAGATCTATTATTTAAACCTATAGATTACATATTTGTGACATTTTTGACAAAATTATTGTCATGACTAGTAGGGGTTTAGTCAAGTCCTTGTTCAACTATTGCCTTGTGCATCATTATTTTGCTATTACATTTCAATTCTAAACTTGTCATTGAATTTTTGGCAGTGACCGAGGCTCTAGGCCTGAAAAAGTGGCTCAAATACTAGGGACGATGTCACATTTCTGTGATAAGATGTCACTGGAAGCATGCATGCCCATGCTATTGGAGCTTCCAGAGCTTCCCATATACACCCTTCCCATATAATGGGAGCGTCCAGGGGTTAAATAGTCTAAAATCTTAGTGGGACCCAGCGGATAGATACCTGAGTGGTTGGGTTGGTTCTTGGGAGTTCTTTTGTTGATGTGGAAGGTCGGTTCGATGTGTTTCCATTGGTCCCACTTCCTTAAGGTTACATAGGAGTTTAAATCAGATAATGGTAACTCTTCATCACATATTTAACCCGGTTGGCCAGTTACTTGGGTAGATGTGGGAGGAGGGTGTTACAGAGTGGTATCATAGCATGGTTCACCCCTTGGACTAGATGGGCGGTGTGTGTTGGTCATGCATTCATGACATTTTCGCATGTGTTAATCATCCTTGCGGTCTGTATGCTTGTTGCATATGCATGGTGTTGGTCATGATTGTGGTGATGTCACTGTGTGGAAGAGGATGTTGTTGTTGTGGAATGTGTCCTCATGAGTGTATTATTGGTTACGTGTTGTTTATACATGTTAAGGTCTTACATGTATTGTCCGTGTATGCTTGGTTACATGTTGTTACATGTTGTCACATGTATTTTCCTTTTATGCTTGGTTACATGTTGTTTATTCTTGTGTATTATTTGTGTTTATGCTTGTGTATTGTCTGTGTACATTGGTATGTTGGATGTTGTCATGCATGTGGTCATGGTATGTGTAGTGATATGTTCATGCATTGATGACTGGACTCTAGCTAGAATGATGTATATATGTTGGTACACCTACGTGTTATATGTCTATATGCTGATATAATTATATCCAATACATGTATTGCACTGATTGGTTGATCTTGCAGATGAGATATCCTCCCTGAATTCTGCTAAGGTACATTGGTTTATTATGATTTGGTTTAGCTAACATAGTGCATTGTAGGAAAGAAATCAAAGATGAATAGAAGGATGGTAGACTACAAATATTGTCCCTATGAATTAGATGAGAAACATGGTGTTAGGCACTCTTCTGACTTAGGAGACACATTGAAAAGTTTAAAGGAAGAAATTATGAGTTGTAAGGCATATAATGACAAAATCATACAGGCACATGAAAATAAAGTAGAGGTTAACGTAGTCATCCTTCAAAGTTTGTCAGAATTTTAGAAACAGGGATCACATCAAATCAATTATGGACAGAAGGATGGGACTAATGAAGAATATGGTAGTAGGTCTCTCGGTGGTCATAGGTTGGTTAGAGATGACATGATTAGAGATGGAAAGTTCTTGGACACTCCAAATATGAGAGGTGACAAACATAGGGATCATTCTAGTTCTGGTTCTGACATGCATCATGATCGTCATATTTATCATCCTTACAGGAGGAGTGATAGGGGATATATTATGTATGATTTTAAGAAGGAAAAAACACCTAAATTTGACGAAGAGATGAAGAGGCATGGTTTCTTGGTACGAAGAATTTCTTTAGGTTTCATGATTACTCAGAAAACATGAAAGCCATAATAGCTACATTCAACCTCATAGGTAAAGCATATATTTGGTGGGAAGATGGGAAGAATGTCAGATATATTTACGAAGAGGACCTGATTTGGAGTGAGGTCGAGAGGATATTCCGGAAGAAGTATCTATTAGAGAGATACTACGATGATAGGGAAAAATATTTTTATGAGCTAAGATGATGAGTATACTAGCAATATTTTGGAGTTGTTCAAATATGTGCCTTAACTCAAGGATGAGAAGACCAGGATTCAGAGATTTATTATTGGGCTGCCAATAACATTCAAAGACAAGATTGAGTTTGACGAGCCTAGCTCATTGGAGGAGGCCATTAGGAAACTAAATCATTGTTATGAGCAACCAAAACACAAATATGAGACAAAACCAGACTAGAAAAGTAATGCAAGAAACAAAGGGAAATGGGACAAGAAGCGAGCAAGACCTCAGGATACAGGTAGCAAAGAAAATGTTGCACCACCTAAGAAGTTCAATACATTGGGATGATGAAAAATATTTCGATATGAGGAGAAGAATAAGGATAATCATTGGAAGCATATACAATGTTGGACTTGTGGAAAATATTATCGCAGGAGATATTTTCCACAACATCAGGGTGTTAGACCGCAAATCCATAATGTGTAGGGAGCACATATGATGGGAGATTTTGGACATAGTATTCCCAGTATATATGCAACATTGTATAACATGCAAGAATATCACCAGGTGTTTATTATCGAGATGGATGATAAGATTTCTCATCAAGTTGTTTCCATTTTGATTGACCCTAGATCTAACTATAGTTATGTTAGTCCTGACTTGGTGGATAAGTGTGTTTTGAATAAATAAGTTCATGCAGATTCTTGGTTACTATAGCTGGCTATAGGTACAAATAAAAGAGTTCATCATTGGGTAAGAGCTTATGCATTTGAGTTGAATGGCGTGTCTACAGTATCACACTTGAACATATTACCATTGGGGTCATATTGTATGATATTGGGTATGGTTTGGCTATATCTTCATAGAACCAAGGTAGATTGTTATGACAAGGCTATTGAATGTTTGGATGACAATGGGGAACCAAGCCTCTTATAGGGTAAGAAGAAAGCAACATTAGTTAGGATGGTTTCAAATATGCAGGCTAAGCACAGTCGTAGGAAAGGGTGTGTGTTATTTGCAGTGCATATTTCTAGTGAAAAAGGTAAGGAAGCCGAGGATACATATGTTTTTATTAGGTGCCCAGTTCTACAATAGTTTCAGGACGTATTTTTTGGGCGGCTTAATTGTTGGATTAAACCTCTCAATATTAATTATCAATCCGGGAGTCGTAAACGCAAGTTGTACTGCGTATTGGCTCAGCTTAATGGTCAGAGTATAAATATATTCCTTGGTAATGATAAACTAGGTATTGGAATGAAACACACCTTTGATGGAAAATAAAAAATATTGAAAAGGAGACCTACTTAACCAATTTTATCAAGAAAACTCCATACTGCAATTAAACTATAATGAAATCCGAAGAAATCCTCAATCATTCTCGCACTCGAATTCTACTTTTTAAATCGCCTATGATAACTTGAGAAAAACGTAATATATTTATTCCTCTCATCAACTTGAAACTAACACTTAAAACTAATCTTGAGATAAGAAAAAAGACACACATATTATTATAATGATAACTCACACCTGAAACTAACTATCTAAACTACTCTTGATAACAAATTCAAAATTCCAAATTAACAAAGGACAGTTCTAGCTATTGCTAGAAGAAAACTACTTTTCTTCATGTAAAATAACACTCAAAAGATCCTATTAAAAATCGAATTGCAAATAATATATGATAACCTTCTATTTAAATATTTTAATCTAAATGAAAAGGAACTATTAAAAATCAAGCCTACTTCAAAATCAAATCATGTAAATCAATAACTAAAACTAAATCCCGCTGCATTTAAACTTGATATCTCTACCTAATCAAATCTGCACTCAAACTTGCTCTTATAAGAAAATGATTACACTACGAAAACAAGAATCATTATAACTAAAAGTAAATCTATCAAAGCTGCACTCAAACTTGCTCTTATAAGAAAATGATTACACTACGAAAACAATAACGAAAATAATTAAAAAGAGATCTAAAACAAGACAAATTCTAATTAAAAGAGATCTAATTATTGAGTGAAGTCATGCGTAAAAAAATCAAATGCGCATTTATATCCTGAAAAGATTCAAAGAAATTAGGTAATGCAAACCATAATAAAACTCAAAGCATTAAATCTATTCTCACTCCGATCACTGAGAAATCCTTGTATTCATATGCTCCCATTACATTTGATTTGAAAAGAGCATAACGTTATATTACATTTCTCAAACATCGGTTATGTAATGAATAATAATTCTTTTTGCACAATACGAAGATGATTGAAATGTTCTGAGATTGAACCACACATTCACACAAAAACCTGAAATGTTAAAATTGCACACATCTAATTAGCCTACGTTATTGATCAAGCTTAACTCCGGATGTGGTGGGCCCTCCCACACCTGGAGTAAGCCTGCTACTGCTTAAAACATCAAATACTAAATTCGAAATTACTCATGGCACAACACTACTTCTTACTAATTGAAGGCGAATGTATATATTTAAAACATTGTTTGGAAATCGATTTATAAAAGTCACAGGCCAAAAGATTCTGGTTTTCACACAACAGTCCCTATCTCCGTTACATTTCTCCTGCAAACTTCGATGTTGGATCCATCTTTCAGGAATTAGAATTTACATATGAGAAATCCTGCTTTACATATGAGAAATTTCGCCTTTTATTCCTATCGATCCCATCATGTCTGATTCACGGACTCACACACTTCCTGCAAACAAATGCGATGTCGGATCTGGATCTAAAAGATTGGGTTCCTCAGTGCGTAACCCTCTGTTTTATAACAACAACTTGTCCCACTTGCTCGGACCTATGCTTTTAATTAACACAATTTGTTGAAACAAATTGGACCTAAAAAATATATGACTTGCTAAGTTTAGGCAATCGACAATTGTTACAACTACAGTTGGTTAATTTCGCTCGTTCCAGTTGTACTGTTCTAGAATAATTTGTTCACTCCATGTTGTTAGTAAGGTCCCACATTTTTGAAACTCATTTGAATTTTCCATTTCATCAACAATAGAAAACTTTGCACCATGCGTTCCATTGGACGACGTCATGCAAACTGATCATGATATCATAGAGTTGTTTCTCTTTAAGAGACTGCTTGGTTAGCATCTCGGGATTGTAATGGATTTTTCATAACTCAAACCTTGATCGTCTCCTCCTACTTCTCTGGTGTACGAGATAATGAAATGTAGCCACATTGGTTTCCTTGATAGTTATCAAGATGAATATTAATAGATCCTATGCACAACTTCTAAATTCAAACATTAGCTCGAAATGCTGAAAGTTGAAATTTATAACTGCTACAAACAATAGCCTTTCCAAGTACAGTGATAGAGTTTAAATAATCCTTTTTATAAGTTTCTTCCGATGAATCCGGTATTTGATTGTGCTTTCACGAATTTCGCTACTACCATTTGAGTCAACTTCTGCAACTAAATTATTGAGATCCCGATCAACAGTGGTAGGAAACATTCCCAATATTTTCCAACATTCCTTCTGAAGCTCTTCAACATCTTTCTTTTCCATACTTGGGAGGAAAGGAAAATCTCCTTCTGACCAGCTTGGTAAGGTTCTTGCTGCTGCTAATATGGCACCATCAACAAATCTATCTTGTCTATCAGATAATGAATCATTGTGATAAAATTCATCTGCCAACCCTGAAATATTGAAAGCTGAAAGGAAAGAATCCAAACATATTTTTTCTTCCCCTGAAAATTCTACCACATCCCACGGATTCATGGGAGATGAAAAGACATATCTTGCCATGCATACATCATTTCACATTTTTCTCCATATAACTAAATGTCATCTCATCTTCTGCCTTTATGGATTTTCTAGCATTGATGATAAATTCTAGCATTTGATATTTCTTACGCCATCGATATGAGCAATTTGGGTTAAATGAATGATTCATCATGTCAACATATGGAATTAGCATATTGGCCTCCTAGACTTTGGCCCCAATTGCCATAGTCATTGTAATGCAACGTGATTGTGCAATACTTACTGCCCAAAAAAAATGTTTAGGGTCACGAGCAAGGCGCTTCAGTTTAAATGGAACCGCTGCACACCAGTGTTCTCTCCAAAAGTTCCTTGTACGTTGTTGTTGCATTCTAATAATGCTAGCCAAATTTTCATCTTGTAGTTCAAGAAGTTCCTCCTCAGTAGCAAGAAGTAAATTTGTGCTTTCCTCCACACTAGGTAAAAAGTCCCCATAAAGCTGCCAGAAATTATCCTTGATGTTGAAAGCCAAAAAAAGGAGACAAGCCAACCTCGAGTCCCAGAAAGTCTTATGATCTGTGGAGTTAATAACGTCAAATATAGGATGCCCTAATGGCACAATTTCTAGGAAGAACATCAAAGGAAGGTTCTTGCTGACTGTAAGCATCAATTCCATGGGAACCTCCATAATCACCCTAGGTCTGCGAAGATTTGGCACGTCTCTTGTAGAATAAACTCTGATGCCATCAGGTTCCTCCTTCAATTCTACTCCATAGGCGTGAAAATATTTACTATATCCAATCCTATAAAAATCAGGATCCACTGGCTCCAATTGATTCTCAGAAGGTGCTAGAGATTTATCAGAGTGGAGATTTCTGAACTTTGTTTATTACGATTGTCCTATGCGTACTTCGCAAGCACAACTTCAAATATCCAATGCTCTAGTTTGCATGACCTACTTCCTCCAATATGAGAATGACCATCCTGTACTCAAATACACTTTGAGGAGCCTTCCAGCTGGTGCTAGACTTATTCACCTGCCACCAAGAAGGAATTTATTAAAAACACTCATCAAATTAACTAATAACAAGAATTTATAAATTAATAGCTATTGTCTCTAAATGCCTCTAGTTAACAACATAATGGATAAATAATGATTAAAACACTAAGTATGATCACAAAATTATCTGATAAAAATCGTAAAAACATGGACAAAAATGCAGCTCAACATCCCCCCACACTGAACTTCTTGCATGTCCTCGTGCAAGCCAAAACTATAAGATGATGAAATAAAGTAGGGAAAATGTCAGCAAGAGTTTTGCAAGTAAGGATGAAGATGCCTGATATTGTAATGCATTCATTAGCCCACGACATTACTATTACATTACCAGCGAAAACCATGTGAAATGATAAAACAAGATCAGGTATCGAAAGTAGACATTATGGAGAAAATAGTGTTGCACATACATGCCACCTTGTCCCAAATGAATTCCCTGTTTTGTTTCTACCCAAAGTCTTATGATAAAAATCGAATTTTGTTGAAAAAGTGCAGTTTCAAAAATAATAACACAAGATTCCTGCACCTACTATAACAATCTTGTACCTAGGTCATGTAGCACATATTTAGAGGCAATTATAATCAATACGCATTGTTGGCAACCAAAACCTTGTGAGTAGTCATCATTGAGTAATTCAGCACTCTAAATACCATGAGAATTAAAGTGAGTTATGATACCAATCAACAACCTCTTTATTTGAACACTCTAAATTACGTTGTCATCTGGATTCAAAAATAAATTTCCTCTTAATCCAGTACAAAGAATTACCTTCACTAAGGGTACCACATCATTAAATATTCTTCAATTTTTGAAAGATAGAACTCAAAGCATCATGTTCAAATCATCTTAAAACCATTGTCCAAGAAAAAGGATGAGTCTTAGCAAAAGAGAAGGATAACCAAGCAAATCATAGTATGAAGTTAACTTTAATACCACATACATGGCCCTGATTCTAGCAGGTGTCCATAACCTCGGCAGGGATGTCTTTAACCTAGTGAAATGTCAATATCCCACCTACTAGATATAGATCTAGAGTTTGCTTATTTTAATTTTTAGATGAAGGCCACTGTCCTTGTAATGTTCCAAAATTTTAGCCTCTAATATAAATGGAACATTAGAGTTAGCAGCAGCTCTAGCCGGTAAATAAATGGGTAGAAAAGCCCATAAGTCTCCTAAGGAGGATAAAAACACTCCAAGTATGAAAGGATACATTATTCCTAGCCTAATAAAACACCTCCATGTGTGAACAGAGATAAAATCAAGCTGCTTTGACTAAGTCAACAACGCAGTTCTAGTGGAGGAGGAATCCAAGGATGAATAACACAATTTTGGAGGGAGATGTAACTTGGGTTAGAAGTAACCTAATTGAGTGGGGCCAAGGGCAAGAAAACTCATGTCTTATATAAGGAAGAGGATGGCAGCATTATTCTTCATGTCTTAGTCTATTATTCTCGTCTGCCAAGACTTGTTGCTGCTTTGCTACTTAGCAAAGTTGTAGTGTTGTTTAGCACTGGGTGTTCCCGAACGGGAATTCCACCTCTTTCCTTTGAGGAGCCTCATTGGGAGAGTTTTAATTCATCATTCCACATCAGGTTTTCATTCCAAGCTTCAGCCATCTTCATCAGCACAGCTTTGCCAGAGATTGTGCAATGTTGCTAGGTGCAACAGTGGAAGGGATTGGAATCTCGGCTTCTGAGCTAGTTTCTCATTGGAGGAAGGTTTCATTCACTTTAGAAATATGTTTGGAGAGCTCCAAAGCTTATTTCAGATCTATGGTATCAGACCACACATTTCCCATACATTCCCAACATTGTTTCTACCAGGGAAACCATTATTTTGGAGGCAGTGTTCATTGCATGGTTTGGTGGCTCCATTGCTGAGTTTCCTTGTGATTGAAAGGTTCATCCTTTCATGGGAGGAAGCCCTTGATGGATCTACATCATATCAGACATATTTCAGCCTTTTACACTCATGTGCTTCAGTATTACAATGATGATTCAGTAATTTTCTGAATATCACATTTTGTATGTAGAGTGTTTGACAAGAAACCCTTGTCGGGTTATCTTGTATTTTGTATGAGGAGACTATTCAGCATTGTTTATCAATACATGAGTAGATATATTGTTATCCTATGATTTTATGTGTAAACCCTCTCTTAGACTGCGCAGTCCCTTGAGCAGCTGCTCTGGCATTCTGTAGTCTTGGGTTTTTAGCACTTTTTGGCAATCCTAGGTGTGGGAGATTTGTTTAATCCACCTAGTTTGCTTTGTTTCAGCTATAATCTTGGATTTAGAATGAATATTGACTAATATATGGGATCCAAGAGTCCATTTTACTGTTTTATTTCATTTTTTGCTGGAAATGCGTTTTTCATGCATGATTCATGAGCTATTCCAGTTTTGGAATATTACAGTGGTATCAAAGCATGATCTTTGGCTCAGCTTGTGAGATCCAACTATCAGAAGAAGGAGAGATGGAAAGAAGCCAGAAAGTTTCAATATGTGCAGGAAGAAAGGAAGACAAGCTTACAAAGCTTCTTCCAAAATCTATGAAGAGCTTTCAAGGAGAGCTGAAGAAGATGAGATTAGAGATGGGATCTCCAAAGGAGGTTGAATCTAGAGATGAATCTAAATTTTCACATGGTGAGTGTAAGCATGCAGCTACACTCCATGATGCACAGTGCATTCAAATGCCTAGAGCTATCCTGAGATGGATGGGAGAAGGAAAAATGCCTAAGAGGAGAACTCTTAGTGATTTGTTGCATGAGTATGAATCTCAAACTAAGAGGTTTAGAGATCATACTAATTTCTAGGAGTTTTACAAGATCCAGATGGAGAAGAGAAAGCAGTAGGATGCAGATAGATTTCTTCTATCTACTTTTTCCGGATCACCTACATGTTCAATTGGAGCTTGGGTGAAGGAGCTAGACTCCTATTTGCAGCTGCACCACATTTCCAAAGATGAAGCCATCAGAGTTGCAGCGCTGCATTTCATAGGTAAGGCTCATGCATGGTGGATTTTTTAATCTTATTCCTTAAAGAATTCCAACACTTTCTCTTATGCAAGATTCATGAAAACATTGGTGGAGAGGTTTGGTAAAAAACTTCCTAAGACACATGAGCAAGGAAAACTTGAGAAAACAAAACCCTTGCATGTGACGGAGGAAACTCCATTTCAGAAAACCATGGGAGGAGTTGATGTCTTGTATTACACATTTCCGAAAGCAAAACCTCCAGTTCATATTCTTGAACAAGAGGGCATGGGGATCATTTTTTCACAAAGGGATCCAATTGTTGAGATGTTGCCTACACACATTGATGAAGAAGAGGGCAACATCGCTGTCACATCTAGAGCACATCCAGTGCCTCATGTAGAGGGAGGAGGAGCACATGCTTCCACAGGAGGGATTCTTGTATCTTTGCAAGAAGTTCCCCAAGATCTCATACATAGAGGTCCAAGCACAATTAGTGAGTAGCATGATTGTGGAGCATTGGAGCTGGAAGGAGGAAGAAGGGAGGAAGAGCAGCATCATTTGATGAAAGGTACACACCCTTCTCTATTCCATAGAGTCAATGCAAGGAAGAGGCAGGCTGATTTGTGCTGTAAGGGCAGGGGAAAATTTTCCCAATCATGTGTATAGTCTACTCTTGACATTGATGTCTCACTACATAGGGGCATTCCACCAGGGAGGCCACCAGATCTACAGTTGATGAGAGATATCTTGTATTTGGGTTCACCACTCTTGGATTTTGGAGAGGTGAAGATTTTTGAGGAATACTTTGGCATGGGGGATGTCAAAGTAGCAGGCAACAACATGAGGAGAGATTCACATGCCAGATCACCAGTGCTGTCACTGAGGAGGACTGATGCTTACTAGAGATCTCAGCTCTTGGTAGAGTACTCCAACGATCTTGGTGCATGCATGATACTTGATGAATCGGATGGAGATGATAGATACATAGTGGATGATGTGGTCATCTATTCCTATGGCAGGATCTTCTTGAATTGATCTTCTAGTCTCAAGGAGAAGCTGCTACATGCAGCACATGAGGACTTCTCTTCTATGCACTTTGATGCATATTTCCATTTGATGGAGAAGTTCACCTGGGAGGGCATCCAGCAGGACATATATTAGCATATGGATAGATGCATAGCCCAGATGGTGATAGAGAGGATGTCATAGCCATCTTCCTACTCATTGGGAGTGAGGAAGACTTTCCAGTTGAGCCATTTCAGCTCAAGACTTCAAGTACATGATGGAGGAGGTATAATTTCATATTTTGTATTGTAATTCTTTTCCTTATTTGAGAAGCATGATGTAACAAGAAGAATCATCTCTTCTTGCATATTGCATGATGATGTACTTGTAGCTACTTGTAGCATTGACTTTGGCTATCTTTTATATGGTTTGTGGGGGAAGCCACATGAGTCTAGGTGTTCACCATTGGCACCGACTTGTAAATTCATGTTTTCATATTATGAGATGACTGTGGCAACAAACAAGTGGCTGGGAAAGCACTTGTTATTTATTTTTTTGATGTAGGCAAAGAATGCACTACACTGGTTCCATGAGAGGGGCCATGATTCACTCTCCGGTTGTCATTTAGAAACTTATTTTTATTGTATCTTGCTTCCATGTATTGCTGATGTATTTTTACTCAAGGGAAGCTTTGTATGGAGAGAGGAACCAATTGGATGGCATGGCACCCATATGATAGAGTAGCAGAAGAATTTTTGGTATGGGGCATCATATAATTTGACCAAGATGATCTCACTTCATGACTTATATGAGCGAGAGATGAGGTAGCAACAAAATTTTTTGTTGCTATGGTTACACTTGGGAGAGTATGGGAAAAATTATTCCCATAATTTTCATGATATTTCTGGAGAGGAGGAAGGCACATTCATGGTGCAAGAAGGCTACCCTTCATTATTGGAGGATCACGAGAGACTTCCATGTCGGAAGATGATCTTCTCACATAGCAGCATGATGGTAGATGGCTTTGGCATGTGGAATGTCAAAGGGAGAAGTCATGGAGCCTTATTCTTGAGGCCTACAATGATGTCACATGGGAGTGTGTTCTTATTGATGGAGTGTTCCAAAGAGTATGTGTATCCCTTCTTCTTGCAGATTTTTGTGAGGGAATCCTCATGGGGGAACTTATACATGGACCTCACTTTTAGCTCACACATGATGTATGGTAAGAAAAAACATTTATGTGCTTAGTGATTACACTATTGAGTATTGGTATTTTCTCACCATATGTAAACAGTGCATTTCTCCACAAGAGAGCAAGATTATTTATAGGTTTCATGGTCACTTTGGGGCCAAATCTTGTATTATTGATAACCCATCTCTACATGACTTGGGGCAAGTATTGTATTATGTTAATTGTATACATATGATCTATATTGCTTCTTACTACCTTATAGTAGATGAGCTAACATGCATAGCTAGAAATTCCATGGAGGACAACTTGCCACTTGCTATTCTGAATCAACAGTTGGGAGGATTGTGCTGCAACCACCAGAGAGACCATATGTATCATCCAAAATTGCACATAACCTTCAGCCATTTTCTGATTTGGATGCCATGTGGTGATGATGTGCCATTCATATTTAATGGAATGGTTTTCGTTGTCATGTCTCATGATTTTGGAGGAAGAGTCCTTGGAGGCTCAATCTTCTTCTTTCCATTGGAGGGAAATCATGTTTCAGCCCAAGATTAGCATACCTTCTACACTTATCATAAGTGGAGGGGAGGACAGTGTGGGATAGGCCCTCTTTCCTATCATGTTCACTTATTCAACCCACCTACATTTCAGGAGCCATAGGTGGAGGATACTTTTCATGAGTTACCATGTTGGAGGGTGACTCACTTCATTTGGATGATAGCATGGGTGAGGGAGGCATTCATTCACCATGATGATCATCACTCCTACTTTGTGGAGGCCATGAGACAGCTGATAGGTTTCCATTCACACTTTCCACCTTTGATTGATGTAGACACTTTGGTTTTGCACACTTGGGAGGAGGCATTGGATGACAGTATATTTGCAGATTCTCTTGATGCAGTGATGGAGGCCACATGAGGAAGAGGGGAGAGATTTTTTTCTCCTTATGCATTTTCTTGAGGACAAGAAAATATTTTGGAGGGGAGGACTATAATGTTCCAAAATTTTAGCCTCCAAGCTAAATGGAACATTAGAGTTAGCAGCAGCTCTAGCCGATAAATAAATTGGTAGAAAAGCCCATAAGTCTCCTAAGGAGGATAAAAACACTCCAAGTATGAAAGGAGACATTCTTCCTAGCCTAATAAAACACCTCCATGTGTGAAAAGAGATAAAATCAAGCTACTTTGACTAAGTCAACAGTGCAGTTCTAGTGGAGGAGGAATCCAAGGATGAATAATGCAATTTTGGAGGGAGATGTAACTTGGGTTAGAAGTAACCTAATTGAGTGGGGCCAAGGGCAAGAAAACTCATTTCTTATATAAGGTAGAGGATGGCAGCATTATTCTTCATGTCTTAGTCTATTATTCTTGTCTGCCAATACTTGTTGTTGTTTTGTTGCTTAGCAAATTTGCAGTGTTGTTTATCACTGGGTGTTCTCGGGCGGGAATCCCACCTCTTTCCTTTGAGGAGCCTCATTGGGAGAGTTTTCATTAATAATTAAAAATCAGTTTTTCAAGCCAAGCTTCATCCATCTTCATTCGCACAGCTTTTCCGGAGATTGTGCAATGTTGCTAGGTGCAGCAATGGAAGGGATTGGAATCCCGACTTTTGAGCTAGTTTCTCATTGGAGGAAGGTTTCCTTCACTTGAGAAATCTGTTTGGAGAGATCCAGAGCTTATTTCAATTCTGTGGTATCAGACCACACATTTCCCATACATTCCCAGCATTTTTTCTGCCAGGGAATGCGTTATTTTGGAGGCAGTGTTCATTGCATGGTTTGGTGGCTCCGTTGCTGAGTTTCCTTGTGATTGAAAGGTTAATCCTTTCATGGGAGGAAGCCCTTGAGGGATCTACATCATATCAGAAATATTTCAGCCTTGTACACTCATGTGCTTCAGTATTACAGTGATGATTCAGTAATTTTCTGAATATCACATTTTGTATGCAGAGTGTTTGACAAGAAACCCTTGCTGGGTTATCTTGTATTTTGTATGAGGAGACTATATCTCTGTTCTTCAACATTTTTTTATCAATACATGATTAGATCTATTGTTCTCCTATGATATTATGTGTAAACCCTCTCTTAGACTATGCAGTCCCTTGAGCAGTTGCTCCGACATTCTACAGTCTTGGGGTTTTATCACTTTTTGGCAATCCTAGGTGTGGGAGATCTGTTTAACCCACCTAGTTTACTTTGTTTCAGCTCTAATCTTGGATTTAGAATTTATATTGACTAATATATGGGATCCAAGATTTCATTTTATTGTTTTATTGCATTTGTTGCTGGAAATTCGTTTTTCATGCATGATTCATGAGTTGTTCCAGTTTTGGAATATTACAGTCCTGGCTTGGTAACCAGCTGATGGCAGTGCCACTCACAAGAAGTAACATGAATGAACAGGTTGGCTCATGATGAGACCTCTTGTATTCCAGCTTTTAGGCTCAAAGCCATTACTCTAGCTTGGTGACCAGTAGTAGTAATGTCATGCATGTTAGGTCTCATGATCGTGGTAGGTCGGCTCATCACGGGGCCTCCTATCCTTCCCTAAACCTTTGTAAGCTCTGATTAAGATTAAACTTAAAGGTTACTTAATAATTGGGGAGACAGATCTACTCCTTAGGAGTACAGGATGGTGTGAAAATTTTTTAATGACTAATCATTGTTGGCTAATTCATCTACCCTAAGGACTTATTAAAGATATCCTAGACAATGACTGAAAGATTCCTTGAGTTAAGAATGCTAGTGTTCTCCCAAATAGCTCATTATGATATTTGCAAGAGTGGTCCACCATAGTGGTTTTCCAATAGTGCCTTCTAAAGGAAACTGAAAATATATATCCTAGACGACAACTTATTAGAGTGATTAATCATGGTTACTTTTGAAAAATCATGAGGTATTAGAGTGAATTGTACTCAACAAGATTTGTCACAAATGTGTGTGTTAACAACTAATGTGGATCAAAAGTAGTTTTAACAACCATGATAAAAAATTCAAAACCCTAATAGCATTATAACAGCTTTATTCATTTATTCTCCTACCTTATTTTAAGAGGTGAAAGACTCCCGTTTAAGTACAGGAGTACTTCAAATGAAGCCATGTGCGTAAAAAAATGTTGATTATACTCACACTTAGTTTTAAAGAATAAACTTCAATACATATGAAAGCATGAGAAACCAGTTGCTTCAATTGATATGGTACCAAGAGTTTCTGAATGCAGAGGAAATAAGATGGCTTGATGACTGCTCAAAACCAGGATTCAATGGAATCCACATATTTATGATTCTCCAACTGATGAAAGTCTTCAACAATTTTATATTCACTTTCTTGGAGGAAAAAAGGATAAGGTGAAAGACAAAAGGTAATTCCCTCAAGTTCAGGCTCAAATATTTGATTTTCAAATTGACAAGAATGGTTGAGAGAGATTCTAGGGTTTTGAGTTTTAACAAAAATTTTAGAACATGTTCCAATGAAATATTTCTCCTCTGGTGGTCTTTGAATTACATCTTCCCGGGGTGAATGTTATATGGTAATGGGGGAAGTTTCCAGATTCATTCCCTTTTCCAACATGGAAGGTGTAACATTTTGTTCAATAGGGGAATCAACGTAAAGAATAGGTGGTTTAAACTGTTGTGCAACCTGATGGTATAGATTAGGGTTTGGGTTGTGGTTTGGGCTAGGGTTTTGGTTAATGCTTGGACTAAGATTTGGATCTGGATTGGGATTAGGCTTTGGACTAGTGCTAGATATAGGTTGTAAGTTAAGGTTTGGGTTTGAATGAGGGCTAGGTTTAGGGTATGGATTAGGGTTAGGTCTAGGGTATGGAATAGGGTATGAACTAGGGTTAGGGTATGGATTATGACTAGGTCTAGGGTAAGGATAAGGGCTAGGGTAAGGTTGCACATACGGTTGGGACCATGGATGAGGATAACTTAATGGTGCATTGGAAAGAATTGTGGTTGTTGTTGGTGCTCATAGGATTGAATTTACATGGGAGATTGCTCTAGGGAGAAGGATCCAAATGACTCTTGAGGCCATGGAGATATCTGGCTCGAGGATGACATACAAGGAGAGGTCCACTGTGGCCATGAAGTAGGATATTCAATTGGAGGAGGATCAGAAGTTTTCCATGAAATTACAAGATTATAAACATGCTAAACAACCTACTCAGGAAAATAATCATTATTCCAAGTATCAAATGTTGTTGGGTTTTGAGTTATACTCAGCGATTGATTTGATTCCTTACTTGATTCCCTGAGTACCTTTCGTAATTGTGGCAATGATGGTTAATGTTCGGTTGCATGACCATCCTCACAAATTTCACAAACTTTTAGACCGCTAAGTGGACACGTTCCAAGGCAGTGTTTCTTTTGACAGTTGGTGCAAAGGATAAGCAATGGTTCTTCATTATTCTCTTGCTCCTGCAAATCATCCAATTCCGAAATCAAAGATTTAATAATATTGAATTTATGTTCAAGCAAGGTGTTAAATTCTGCACTGGTGAATTCTTGATCGGATGACTTGTCTGTCTCTGTAGCAGCATGAAAAATCCTCATTGAATGATTCCTCAGTACGCAAGGGTTCTTATAGTACCCCAAAAATGATATAACGTTGAATATTGGATTCTAAAGATAAATGAATTTTAAAAGCTATTGGCTGAAATAAAGCTCACCACACTTGCATGAAAGGAAAATTTCGAATCAAAGTACTATTTAATATATGAAAAGAAAAGCAATTTGGAAATTAAATGACTAAAGCCTGCTTCTACTTCTACACATAAAGGAAATACAAGTTCAAGAGATACGTAAGATGGCTAGACTTTGGAGCAACCCCAAAATAGTGGATGCATGACTCTTCACTCATGTCTTACCGTACACTCTCCGCCCTCTGACTGCCCTTCAATATCCTTGAAACTATGTGAGAAAATTTTTACCTGAACCAAAATAAAACTCCCTGGAAACGACGCCAAAATGTTGGGTGCCTTAATTTTCGAGTTAAACCTCTCAATATTAATTATCAATCCGGGAGTCGTAAACGCAAGTTGTACTACGTATTGGCTCGGGTTAATGGTCAGAGTATAAATGTATTCCTTGGTAATGATAAACTAGGTATTGGAATGAAACACACCTTTGTTGGCAAATAAACAATCTTGAAAAGGAGACATACTTAACCAATTTTATCAAGAAAACTCCATACTGCAATTAAACTATAAGGAAATTTGAAGCAATCCTCAATCATTCTCACACTCAAATTCTACTTTTTAAATCACCTATGATAACTTGAGAAAAAACTAATCTATTTATTCCTCTCATCAACTTGAAACTAACACTTAAAACTAATCTTGAGATAAGCAAAAAGACACACATATTATTCTAATGATAACTTACACCTAAAACTAACTATCTAAACTACTCTTGATAACAAATTCAAAATTCCAAATTAACAAAGGATAGTTCTAACTATTTCTAGAAGAAAGCTTCATGTAAAATAACACTCAAAAGATCCTATTAAAAATCGAATTGCAAATAATCTATGATAACCTTTTATTTAAATATTTTAATCTAAATGAAAAGGAACTATTAAAAATCAAGCCTACTTCAAAATCGAATCATGTAACTCAATAACTAAAACTAAATCACGCTGCATTTAAACTTGATATCTCTACCTAATAAAATCCGCACTCAAAATTGCTCTTATAAGAAAATGATTACACTACGAAAAAAGAACCATTCTAACTAAAAATAAATCTATCAAAGTTGCACTCAAACTTGCTCTTATAATAAAATTATTACACTACAAAAAAAATAAAGAAAATAATTAAAAAGAGATCTAAAACAAGACAAATTCTAATTAAAATAGATCTAATTATTGATTGAAGTCATGCGTAAACAAATCAAATGCACATTTAAATCCTACAAACATTCAAAGAAATTAGGTAATGCAAACCATACTAAAACTCAAAGCATTAAATCTGTTCTCACTCCAATCACTGATAAATCGTTGTATTCATATGCTCCCATTACATTCGATTTAACAAGATCATAACGTTATATTATTTTTCTCAAACATTGGTTATGTAATGAATAATAATTCTTTTTGTGCAATACAAAGATCACTGAAATGCTCTGAGATTGAGCCACACAATCACACAGAAACCTGAAATGTTAAAATCGCACACATCTAGTTAGCCTACATTATTGATCAAGCTTAACTCTAGATGTGGTGGGCCCTCCCACGCCTGGAGTAATCCTTCTACTGCTTAAAACATCAAATATTGAATTCGAAATTACTCATGGCACAACGCTACTGATTACGAATTGAAGGCGAATGTATATATTTAAAACATCCTTTGGAAATCGATTTATAAAAGTCACAGGCCAAAAGGTTTTGGTTTTCACACAACAGTCCCTATCTCCATTAAATTTCTCCTGCAAAATTCAATGTCGGATCCATATTTCAGGAATTTGACTTTACATTAGAGAAATCCTGCTTTACATATGAGAAATTTTTCCTTTTATTCCTATCAATTCCATCCTGTCTGATTGACAGACTCACACACTTCCTGCAAACAAATGCGATGTCAGATCTGGATCTAAAATATTGGGTTCCTCAGTGTGTAACCCTCTGTTTATAACATCAACCTATCCCACTTGCTCAGACCTATGCTTTTAATTAACACGATTTGTTGAAACAAATTGGACCTAGAAAAAAATATGACTTTCTAAGTTTAGGTAATCAACAATTGTTACAACTATAGTTGGTTAATTTCACTCATTCCAGTTGTACTGTTCTAGAATCATTTTTTTGCTCCATGTTGTTAGTAAGGTCCCGCATTTTTGAAACTCATTTGAATTTTCCTTTTCATCAACAATAGAAAACTTTGCACCATGCGTTCCAGCGGACGAGGTCATGCAAACTGATCATGATATCATAGAGTCGTTTCTCTTTAAGAGATTGCTTGGTTAGCATCTCGAGATTGTAATGGATTTTTGATAACTCAACCCTTGACTGTCTCCTCCTACTTCTCTGGTGTACAAGATAATGAAATGCAACCACATTGGTTTCCTTGATAGTTATCAAGATGAATATTAATATATCCTAGGCACAACTTCTGAATTCAAATTTTAGCTCGGAATGTTGAAATTTGAAATTTCTAATTGCTCAAAACAATAGCCTTTCCAAGTACAGTGATAGAGATTCAATAATCCTTTTTATAAGTTGCTTCCGATGAATTCAGTATTTGATTGCGCTTTCACAAATTTTGCTACTACCATTTGAGTCGGCTTCTGCAGCTAAATTATTGAGATCCTGATCAACAGTGGTAGGAAACGTTCCCAATATTTTCCAACATTCCTTTTGAAGCTCTTCAACAGATTTCTTTTCCATACTTGGGAGGAAAGTCAAATCCCCTTCCGATCAGCTTAGTAAGGTTCTTGCTGCTGCTAATATGGCACCATCAACAAATCTATCTTGTCTATCGGATAATGAATCATTATGATAAAATTCATCTGCCAACCCTGAAATATTGAAAGCTGAAAGGAAAGAATCCAAATGAATTTTTTCTTCCCCTGAAAATTCTACCACATCCCACGAATTCACGGGAGATGAAAAGCCATATCTTGCCATGCATACATCATTTTGCATTTTTTCCATATAACTAAATGTCACCTCATCTCCTTTCTTTATGGATTGTCCAGCATTGATGATCACTTCTAGCATTTGATCTTTCTTACGCCATCGATATGAAAATTTTGGGTTAAATGAATGATTCATCATGTCATTATATGGAATTAGCATATTGGCCTCCTGGACTTTGGCCCCAATTATCATAGTCATTGTAATGCAACGTGATTGTGCAATACTTACTGCCCAAAGAAAGCGTTCAGGGTCACGAGCAAGGCGCTTCAGTTTAAATGGAACATCTGCACACCAGTGTTCTCTCCAAAAGTTCCTTGTACGTTGTTGTTGCATTCTAATCATGCTAGAAAAATTTTCATCTTGTAGTTCAAGAAGTTCCTCCTCGGTAGAAAGAAGTATATTTGTGTCTTCCTCAACACTAGGTAAAAATTCCCCATAAAGATGCCAGAAATTATCCTTGATGTCAAAAGCCAACAAAAGGAGACAAGGCTACCTCAAGTCCCAGTTAGTCTCAGGATCTGTGGAGTTAATAAAGTCAAATATAGGATGCCCTAATGGCACAATGTTTGGGAAGAACATCCAAGGAAGGTTCTTGTTGACTGTAAGCATCAATTCCATGGGAACCTCCATAATCACCCTCGGTCTGTGAAGATTTTGCACTTCTCTTGCAGCATAAACTTCGATGCCATTAGGTTCCTCCCTGAATTCTACTCCATAGGCACAAAAATATTTACTATAGCCAATCCTATAAAAATCAAGATCCACTGGCTCCAATTGATTCTCAGAAGGTGCTAGAGATTTATCAAAGCGAAGATTTCTGAACTTTGTTTATTATGATTGTCCTATGCGTACTTCGCGGGCACAACTTCAAAGATCCAATGCTCTAATTTTCATGACCTACTTCCTCCAATATGAGAACAACCATCCTGTACTCAAATACACTTTGAGGAGCCCTTCAGCTGGTGCTAGACTTATTCACCTACCACCAAGAAGGAATTTATTTAAAACACTCATCAAATTAACTAATAACAAGAATTTATAAATTAATAGCTATTGTCTCTAAATGCCTCTAGTTAACAACATAATGGATAAATAATGATTAAAACACTAGGTACGATCACGAAATTATCTGATAAAAATCGTAAAATCATGGACAAAAATGCAGCTCAACAGTATTTCCTGTAGATATTTCATATTTTCTTCTACATAGGGAAGTAGAATTTTCTATTGATTTGGTACCAGGGGAAGTGCCAACATCTAAGGCACCTTACAGGATCAACACACCTGAGTTGGTAGAGTTAAATTTGTAGTTGAAGGAAATTATACACAAGGGATACATTAGGCCAAGTGTATCACCATGGGGCGCACCAATATTGTTTGTGGAGAAGAAAGATGGTACTCTCAGGCTATGCATTGATTACAAGTAGTTGAACAAAGTGACCATCAAGAACATGTATCCTTTTTCAAGGATTGATGACTTATTTGATCAACTGAAGGGAGCAACAATGTTCTCAAAGATGATATGAGATCGGGATATCGTTAGGTACACATCAAGGAAGATGATATTCACAAGACAACTTTCCGAACTAGGTATGGGCATTATGAGTTTGTTGTAGTCCCTTTCGGTTTGACTAATGCTCCAACTACATATATGTGCTTGGTGAATAGTATGTTGTGTCCTTATCTGGACAAGTTCGTTATTGTGTTCATTGATGATATACTCATATATTCTAAAAATTAGGAAGAGAATGTCAAGCATTTAGCATCAGTGTTGAGATTGCTAAGAGAGCATTAGTTGTATGCTAAGCTTAGCAAATGAAATTTATTTCATACTGAGGTACATTACTTGGGACATGTTCTTGCCAATGAGGGCATCAGAGTAGATCCAAAAAATATAAGGGCCATCATGGAGTGGGTAGCTCCTAGAAATGTAGATGAGGTGAGATAATTCATGGGATTGGTAGGTTATTACATGAGGTTCATCATGAAATTCTCACAAATTTCTAAACCTATTACATCATTGCAGAAGAAAGGTAAGAATTTTGAATGGACAGAGGAGTGTGAGGCCAATTTTGAGTAGCATAATTATTTTTTGACACATGCTCCAGTGTTAAATATCGCAGATCCGAGAAAATGGTTTGTACTATATACAGATGCTTGCAAGATAGGGCTTGGTGGAGTCCTTATGTAGGATGGACAAGTGGTATGCTACGATTCACGAAAACTGAATGAGCATGAACAAAACTATCTGACGCATGATCTTGAGCTATCAATGATCATACATGCATTGAAGATGTGGAGGTACTATATTCTTGGCAAGAGGTTTGTATTGATGAGTTATCATAGTGGATTTCGGTATCTATTTGACCAACCGAATCTGAATGCTAGGCAAGCTAGATGGCTGGCCACGATCAGTCAATTTGAATTTGAGATTAGGTATATTAAAGGTAAAGAGAACAACGTTGCAGATGCTCTTAGCAAGTGGATACAAGTAAATCACATAGTAGCCATGAGCTCCTATAAGACAGATTTACAGGATAGGATCTTCTAAGAAAGTCAACAGGATGTCAGGTATATGGATCTTAGGCACAGATTGTAGCAGAGTATAGGTACAGGTAGTGGTACAATAATGTGTACATGTACATGTATAGGGAGTGGTATAGGAACATGTACAGGTACATGTACATGTACAGGGAGTGGTATAGGAACATGTACAGGTACATGTACATGTACAAGATCATAGGATGTGGACTATCATCTCATAGCAAATGGCTTGATCAAGTTTAGAGACAAGATATATGTGCTAGACAACAGCGAAATTGAGAAGGTGATATTGAGGGAGTTTCATTTCAAACCATATTTAGGTCACTCAGTCTATCAAAAGACGCCAATAACAGTCAATAAGTTTAACTATTGTCTGAATTTGAAGAGAGATGTAGCAGAGTTTGTGGCTAGGTGTTTGGATTTTCAACAGGTGAAGGCAGAGTGTAAACATCTAGGTGGACTATTACAACTGATCGTGATTCTAGAATGGAAATGGGAGGTCATTTCCACACACTTTATCACAAATTTGCTTAGGACAGTGAGACAACATGATTCGATATGGTTTTTTGGACAACTTTACAAAGGTAGTGCACTTCATTATAGTGAAGTCTACATTTTTTGCTAGTGATGTAGCACAACTATTCATCAGAGATGTGGTCAGATTGCATGGTGTTCCACAAAACATTGTGCCAGATAGGGATGCAAGGTTCACTTCCAAGTTTTGGAAGAATTTGTTTGCAGGTTTGGGCACAGATTTTGCCTTTAGCACAACTTATCATCTGCAGAAAGATGGACAGACAGAGAGAGTCAACAGGATATTGGAGGACATGTTGAGGAAGTATGTGATGCATCATCAACAGAAATGGGAAGATTATATTCTACTAGTAGAGTTTTCATAAAATAATTGGTATCAGGAATAATTAAGGATGAGTCCATTTGGGGCATTGTATGGGCGGAGTTGAAATACTCCCATCAGTTGAAATGATCTGGCTAATAGGGTTTTGATAGGAACATACTTGTTGGCCAAGATGGAACATGAAATGCAGGTAATCAAGAAAAAATTGAAAGAAACACAGGATAGGAAGAAGAGCTATGTAGATCGGAATATGTTTTTTAAGGAGTTTCAAGTTTGGAAATAAGTTTACTTTTACATCAAGCCCAAGAAGAGCTCCTTGTGGAACTGATTATGTGCCAAGCTGGCACCACAATTTTGTGGACCTTTCAGGATTCTTGAGAGTGATTAGAGGCTCATTATTTAGCTAACAAATGAAATTTCTCAAAAAATATCCAAACCAAAATGACTGGATAGAGCTCGTCACCAGGATTCCAATGCAACTTGTTTCATCAAAATCTGAGTTCATATGAGTAAGTTATGGTCTGTTGTTCGTTTTCTCAAACAAGTAAAAATTGTGCAGAACAGTGACAGACTCATGATTTGGTAGTCCAGTCAACACCTCTGGAATATTCTCTATATTTCAACCAATGAAACTGTGACAAGTGTCATCACCAGATTCACCAATGTAGCTTGGGGAAGTTGAATTTCTTTTCCTCCTAATCCTAAGTTTTGAATTTATTCTATGGTGGATATTATTTTAATGGTGTCATTTTTGGGCGAATGGAGAAGGGCCATGTGGTGTAGCCAGAGGCTGCCATGTGCCCTCACCCATGGCAAGGTGGATGGCATACATTATTATGGCAAGATCAAAATTCAGGCGCATTATTAATTTTACAACAAGGTTGAATCAAAGGTTATGGGTGAAACATATCAACAAACATATATTATTCGTGTATCAATTATAACCAAATTCCATATCAAAGTTCTGAATAGAAGTTCCGTTTACCAAAATTTATGACCGAAGGGGTGGAGGTTAGGGTCAACCCCGCGACCTCCCCCAGAATTGCGCACAAGATTACTGCAACACCATCCACATGATCCTTGTTTAACATAGGATCCCGCCTCCATTTAAGTTGTGTCGGCGCCATATTTGGGGTTTCAGAGGGGGCCAGCCCCCTCCCACATGTCCGCGTGCTCAGAACCGTGACCAGAGACCATTTCGGTAGTATTTTAAAGTTTTAAAACGAGTTTAAAGCCATGATTATTAACGCTAATCATGCCACTAATCTGGGTTAGCACCATAACTCGTGATTAGTGCTAAAAACATGCTTTGCGCTAATCATCCATTAACTGCACTTTAAACTCATGCTTATCTCTAATTAAGTGAGACTTTTCTTAGTGACGGGTTTGGCAGAACCTCCAGATGCAACGGAATCTCCACATTTGGTGGAGTTAACTGGCGGACTTCCAGAATTAGTGGAGAAAAACTAGGAAAATTGGTTTTTCCATAACTGGGGCAATTTTCGGCCAATTTTGGCTCAGGAAAAGTCATTCTTGGTATATTTTGATGTTTTGGAGCCATTGGAGCAGTTTTCAGAGGCAACAAGATAATTTAAATAGCACTTTTTCACAATTGAAGCTAATAAAAAGGCCCACACTATGAAGCTGGACCAAGAAGATGTAGCCTAGGAGGGGTGAACTCCTTCATCAAAAAAATGGTGTATTTGTCTCTGTTATTTGTGCTTGTTGTGTTTTTATATGTTGTTATTCATCATTGAGTTTCCATGCTTTTAAGTTCATGAAATACAATTAATATCATCAGGTTTAATGAATTTTCAATCATAAGCACGTGTATAAACCCTTGTATAAGAAGCAAACCAAAAAACTTTCATGTTAATTCTGAAACTGATATTAGCCCAACATTAACTAAAAATCAATTTCAAATCAAGTTGGTATTAGAGCACAAGGTTTATAAAGTTTATTTTCTTGCTTTGCTTGATATTTTGCAAGAATGGTTTTAATAGTTGTGATTTTGTGATGCTTGCAAGGATGAAGTTGCAAAGAGGAGAAGGGAAGCTATTGGTTGTTATTCCTGAGATTAGAAAAAGAAGAAAGAGAGCTAAGAGAGCATCATATTCATCCAAAGTTTCACTCAAAGTTGTAGGTTTTAACCCTGGACAGAAATTATCTACACACGAATCTTATAACAGAAAATAAGCAATAGCGAGAGCATAAAACATAAAACATATAAACACAGAGATTTTCCCCTGGATCCCAAATCGGGATGACCAGCTTGATTTTTCATTATATTCCTTTTAGTGTTACAACACATATATATACATGCCAAAGCATACATAAACCCCAATCCATTAACCCTGGATTAGAACATAATTGTAGTTCCCTTGACCGGATCTACAAAATAACAGGGGCAGAAAACCATTGTACCCCAAAACCATGTGCAAAATCATGCACAAAACATGGGTGGGTCCGCACACCAAACAAATTTTCATTGGGGCGCTGCCCCGAACCCCAACAGTGGGGGCTGCCTCCCCCCTTGTGACCCCCCTACTGCGCCCGGCGCAATGTACAACGCGTGGGGCTAGTCATGGAAAGAATATAACACATACCCAACATTCGCCAACTTGTTATTTTCTTTCCACAGGGGCCACAAGAGAGCTTAGTCATTGGGCCAATTCTTCAACACCCATTGTTTCTCTACACCAAGAGAACTTCTGAGTGCTCACAGACTTCGTCAATGCATCTGTAACATTCTTCAAAGTGTCCACCTTTACCAGCAACACCCTTTTAGCCTCAACCATATCTCTAAAAAAGTGATATTGAACATCAATGTGCTTTGTCTTTGAATGATAAGCAGGGTTCTTAGCCAAGAAAATTGCACTTTGGCTATCACAGTCTATCCTTATAGCTTGCTGTACCAACCCCATACTTGAACACAATCTCTGCAACCAAATTGTTTCCTTGCTTGCATGAGTGGCTGCTATGTATTCTGCCTCTGTAGTTGAAAGAGCCACTACAGACTGTCTTTTACTCATCCAACTGACTACGCCTCCAAATAGGCTAAACACATACCCACTTGTAGATCTTCTTTGGTCCAGATCTCCAGCCCAGTCTACATCAACAAAACCACGAATGTCCAACATTCTTTCCAATCCTGGTCTTCCCTGGTAGCACAAGCCATAATCACTAGTGCCATGTAAATATCTGAAAACCCGCTTCACTGCTGTCCAATGCTCCTTCCCTGGGTTTGACATAAAACTGCTCAATACTCCCACTGCATGTGCAATGTCTGGTCTAGTACAGACCATTGCATACATCAGGCTACCCACTGCACTTGCATATGGAACACGGGACATATACTCCTCTTCTTCTTGTGTCTTGGGACACTGTTCAGCAGACAACTTTACACCTATAGGAATAGGAACATTCACCGGTTTACTATCCTGCATATTGAACCTCTGCAATATAGTATCGACATACTTCCTCTGGTTTAACCAGAGCTTCCTCTTTGCCCGATCTCTCTTAATTTCCATACCCAAAATATAGTTTGCAGCACCAAGATCCTTCATGTCGAATTTGGAGAACAGTTGGGTCTTCAAATCTTGGATAATTTCTTTGTCATTTCCAATCAACAACATATCATCCACATACAAGACCAAATAAATAACATGGTCACCAATTAATTTAAAATAAACACAGTGATTCTCCTTGCTTCTGGTGAAGCCAAGTCCCCGTATATAGGTATCAAATTTCTGATACCACATCCTTGGTGACTGTTTTAACCCGTACAGAGACTTCTTCAACCTGCACACCAGTTCTTTCTTACCCTTCACCATAAAGCCTTTAGGTTGCTTCATGTAGATCTCCTCTTCTAAATCCCCGTGAAGAAATGTTGTCTTCACATCCATCTGTTCTATCTCAAAATCAAATGCAGCAGCAAAAGATAAAAGTAATCTAATAGAAGTAACTTTGGCAACAGGAGAAAAAATATCACTAAAATCAATTCTCGGCGCCTGGGAATAACCTTTTGCTACCAATCGAGCTTTGTATTTCTCCACCTTTCCTTCTACATTCATATTCTTCTTAAACACCCATTTTCTCCCGATGGGCTTCCTTCCAGCCAACAACTCCACCAAATCCGATGCCTCATTTTTATGCAAGGATACCATTTCATCAACCATGGTCTCCTTCCAGAGTTTTCCATCCTCTGAATCTACTGCCTCCCTGACAGTTTTGGGATCATCATCAGTTATAGTTAAGGCAAAACCTGAACAGAAAGAAGATGGACTATACCTTTCTGGTTGCCTTCTTTCCCGAACTGATCTTCTCACAGCTGGAGTTTGTGGCTCTTCCTCTTTTGAGTCTTCTTCTATTGTAGAGTCTGATTCATCCTCCTTTAGCTCAAACTCTATCTTCTCAGGTTCCTTTGGTAGGACTTCATGTGTAACAACATCTTTCACCTCTCTAAACACCACATCTCGGATGTACACAACCTTCCTTGTTTCTGGGTTCCAAAGCTTGTAACCCTTTAAACCATCCTTATACCCAATAAAGATGCACCTTTCAGATTTATTATCCAACTTAGTCCTTTTCTCCTTTGGAACATGTACATATGCATCACATCCAAATACCCTTAGATGTGAAAGAGAGGGTTTCTTACCAGTCCATACCTCATGTGAAGTCTTATCCTCCAACGCTGATGAAGGTGATCTGTTAACTAAGTAACATGCAGTCTCCACTACCTCTGCCCAGAATTCTTGTCCTAACCCGGTACCACTGAGCATGCTTCTTGCCTTTTCCATCGGTGATCTATTCATTCTTTCTGCAACTCCATTTTTCTGAGGTGTGTATGGAGTAGTCTTCTGCTGTGCTATACCACACTTCTTACAGAACTCTTCAAATTCCTTCTTGCAGAACTCCCCACCATTATCTGTCCTCGGCGCCTTTATCTTCTTCTCTGTCTGGTTTTCCACCAGAGCCTTAAATTCTTTAAATTTGTCAAAGACTTCAGATTTCTTCCTCAAGAAATATATCCATGTATTCCTTGAGAAGTCATCTATGAATGAAACATAGTACACAGAATTTCCCAGTGATGGAACTGACACAGGCCCAAACACATCATTGTGCACAAGTTCTAATATCTTGTTCGCCCTCTTAGCACCAGAAGGAAAACTCACCCGATTCTGCTTCCCATATACACAATGTTCACAGAAATCGAAATCCGGAGAGAAATTAGACATACCTTCTACCATACCATTTCTATGCAGTATCCGAAGGCCCTTCTCTCCAATATGTCCAAGCCTTTGATGCCATAGCATGGTCTTTTCTCCAGAGACAGCTAGGCTTTCCGCTCCACTTTCAAGAACCACATAACTGTTATACCCATAAATAATAGTGCTACCTTGTAGCTTGTACAGAGTTCCAGTCTGAACTCCCCGCATTAATACCAGTGCTCCCCGAACCATCTTGCAGGCATATTTATTGAACACTGTTTTTACACCTGCATCATCCATCTTGCTTACAGAAATCAGATTTCTGGCCAATGCAGGAATATGCAGAACACCAGGAAGTGTTCTAATCCTTCCACCTTGCAGCTTCAGCTTGACCTTTCCACGTCCAACGATTCTGGCCTTCCTATCATCCCCTAGGAAGAGATCACCAACATCATATTTCTCATACTCGCAGAACCACTCCCTATGGGGAGTGAAGTGAAAGGATGCACCTGAGTAATCAACCATGACTCATGATCTACATGTGTACTTGAAGAAGAAGCCAAATACACATCCCCACCTTCATCCGAGGTGGTTTTTTACTCTGCAGAAGGAGCATCATCAGATCCCTTTCCTTTCTCAGGAGCTTTAGATCTGCAGTCCTTTTTGTAGTGCCCTTCCTTTCCGAATTTCCAGCATACCTTTACAAAATTTCCAGGATATTTAGATCTCCCTCTAGATTTGGATCTCCCACTCGAAACCTTATTCTTGTTTATGTTTTGGGACTTTCCTCGTACAGATAAGGCATCTCCATTATGGCCCTCCATATTTCTCCGTCTCATTTCCTCCAACAGCAAGGCTGAGACAATGTCATCAAAATTCAAGGTAGTTGTATTGCTACCTATTGCAATAACCAGACTATCCCACGAGTCTGGTAGAGAACACAAAAAACTAATGCACTTATCTTCATCCGAGATTTTAATATCAACAGATGACAGCTGACTTACCACAGTATTGAAGGCGTTCAGATGCTCTGTCACCGAGTCTCCATCCTTCATCCTCAGGTTATACAGCTTTTTCCCCAGGAACAACTTATTCACCAGAGACTTATATTGGTACAAAGTCCCAAGTTTTTCCCACAAATTCTTCATCGTAGCTTCCCCAGATACATTCAACAATACTGAATCTGAGACACACAACCGTATTGTGCTCTTAGCCTTCCGATCCAGTTTCTTCCAGTCTTCATCTGACATTGCCATTGGTTTAGTACCTAGATCTACCGCGATCCACTGATCTTTATCCACCAGCAGATCCTCCATCTTGAGCTTCCACAACTCAAAACTCTGACCATTAAATTTCTCGATCTTTATCTTTCCGCCGCTCGCCATCTTCTTTCACCGCAAGAATCGATCCCGCAGATCTCCCACTGAACAGGGTCTACCACAGGCCCGAGCAAAAAACCCTCAACAAAAAAGGCGTCCCCTTGAAGCCGAAATAGCTCTGATACCAAATGTAGGTTTTAACCCTGAACAGAAATTATCTACACACGAATCTTATAACAGAAAATAAACAATAGCGAGAGCATAAAACATAAAACGGATAAACACAGAGATTTTCCCCTGGATCCCAAATCGGGACGACCAGCTTGATTTTTCATTATATTCCTTTTAGTGTTACAACACATATATATACATGCCGAAGCATACATAAACCCCAATCCATTAACCCTGGATTAGAACATAACCGTAGTTCCCTTGACCGGATCTATAAAATACCAGGGGCCGAAAACCATCGAACCCCAAACCATGTGCAAAACCATGCACAAAACATGGGTGAGTCACTTACACCCATTAAATTTTCGTAGGGAGCTGCTCTAATCCCGGACCCCGACAGTGGGTGCTCCCCCTTGTGACCCTGCTTTGTCGGGTGCAACGTACAGCGCGTGGGGCTAGTTGTGGAAATAATATAACACATACCCAACAAAAGTTTCACTTGAAGCACCTCAAGTTCTATCTCCAGAAGTTGTGATTGAAGAGGCACAAATTACACAAGAAGCTGAAGTGATTGAAGAGGTACAAGCATCATAGGTTGATCTTGAATCCTTAGCCATTATGTCAGGAGTTGGAAAGACTCATGGAAATTCAGAAGAAGAGGATGTCAAGAGAGACTTCAAAGACATTCAAAGAATGGTTAAAATCATGTTTGATGCATTCACTGCAGAAAGAGCAGGAGAAGGTTCAAAGCCTCCACATGGAGAAGGATCTTCATATGGTAAGAAGGATGAAGAGAAGAGTTCGAAAGGAATTGGAGGAAAGAATCTCCACCATCCTCATCCTCATCATCTTTATCATCATATTCATCTTCCACGTCCACCACAAAAACCACCCACACTCATTCAAAAATCCCAAAAGGAAAAACTCCATTACTCAAGTTGGACATCAAGTTTGAACTTCCCATGTACAATGGTGAGGTAAATGCAGAGAAGTTAGACAATTGGATCCACCAATTGGAAGTATACTTCATAATTCAAAATCTACAAGAGGATGACATAAAGATCCATTTAGCTTCATTAAGGCTAGAAGGAGCAGCACTAGTTTGGTGGGAAGCAAAGACTCAAGAGGAAATGTGAATTCATGGTAAGATATCCAGTTCTTAGGTTGAATTCATTTCTTTCATTAAAAGATAGTTTTTTCCATTAGCCTATATGAAAAAATCAATAATAAGTTGGAAAAACTTTAGGCAAGTAAAAGGTCAAACTGTTCAAGAGTACACACAGGAGTTTAGAAAGAGGGCTTTATTGCTAGGAGTAAACTTGAATTCACAAGACACACTTTTGAAATATATTGGGGGTTTACATTCCTATTTGAAACATATTATCCTTATGTTTAACCCAAACAACTTAGATGAAGTATGTGTGCAAGCCACGCATCTTGAAACAAGGGGAAAGAACATTCAGGAAGAGGGTAGTAAGAAGAAGCCATTCAAGGGTAAGGGAAAAGAGAAGGGAGGAAAATGGAAGGGAAAGAGGAATGTAAGAATCAAGCAAGAAGGGGATAAAACTACATTCAAACATTGTTCCAAAGAGGGGCTTGATTAAGCCCACTGTTGGAAACTACATCCTGAAATAAGGCCAAAGAAACCAAATATAAAAGGGAAAAAAAAGATGACTGCCACCACACAACAAGATCTTGGATCCGATTCAGGAGATGAGACCAAGATAATAGCCATGGTTAACAAAATAAAGGAAGCCATAGCAAGTACTAGTTGCTCAAATAGTCACAACAACACTCCAAATAAAGACACAAGGATATAATTGTTCCATGTTAGAGTGATTTAAAATCATACAAAGATTGATGCATTGTTTGATAGTGGGTCACAAGCAAACTTGATTTCAGTATACTTAGTCAAAAATCTTAACCTTGAAACCATACCACATCATAAACCATATCCTTTGGGTTGGATAGTTAAGAATGCCAATTTACAGGTTACGAGGAAATGCATATTTAGATTTTCTATTATTGCAAACTTTGTTGATGAAGTCGAGTTAGATGTGGTTCCACTTGACATTTCCGGGATTATCTTGGGAAGTCCATATTTGTATGACAGGAAAGTAGTGTTTTATCGCCATGAGAAAAAATATCATTTTCTTAAGGATGGGGTGGAGTATATTATGAGAGCTCATCGCAAGAAAATGAATATTTCTTTAGTTAATGCAGGGAAAATGAAGAGGCTAGTTAATGCAAGTAAAAATTGTGTGCTTCTCATGATTAAGAAAAAGGATGATGTTGACCATGAATCTTTTGAAGGATGTGATAACAAATTAAAATATGATTTGTTTGATGTGGTAAGTCAGCATGGCGAGATGTTTCAATAACCAAATGGGTTACCTCCCAAGAGGGGAATTAAACATGAGATTCAGTTGCAGCAGGATGTTCCACTTCCAAACATTGGCATGTATCGCATGTTAGTTATGGAGAGTTTGGAAACCAAGAAGAAAATTCAAGAATTGTTGAAAAAAGGTATTATACGCCCATCTAATTCACCATGTGGTTCACCAATTGTTTTGGTACCAAAGAAGGACGGGACTTGGCACATGTGCATCGATTCCATGCACTGAATAAAATCACGGTAAAGAATCGCTACCCACTCCCATGCACTGATGATTTGCTAGATCAGTTGAAGTATGCAATATATTTCACTAAGTTATACTTGCAAATTGGTTATCATAAAGTTAGAATAGTTGAAGAGGACGTTTGGAAAATTGCTTTCAAAACTATACAAGGATTGTTTTAGTGGTTAATTATGCCATTTGGTCTAACAAATGCTCAAAATACTTTCATGAGAGTCATGAATGATGTACTTAGACCGTTTCTAGATGACTTCATCATTGTTTACTTAGATGACATACTTATATTCAACAAATCAAGAGAAGAACATTTCATGCATGTGAACAAGGTACTTGATGTCTTGAAAACAGAGAAATTGTTCTTAAAGATGTAAAAGTGCATGTTTGGCAAGACTTATTTAGTGTATTTGGGACACATTGTTGGAGGAGGTGAGTTGAAGATTGACCCTTCCAAAGTAGAGGTCAATTTGAATTGGTACAAGCCCAATACAATTACAAACGTAAGAAGCTTTCTTGGGGAAACACAGTATTGGAGGAAATTCATTGCTAATTTTTCTTCCATTGCAGCTCCGCTACATGCATTGAAAAGTGTTAATAAAGTCTTCCATTGAGGAGATGTACAACAAAAAGAATTTGATGCTTTAAAGAAAAATATAAGTTTAGCACCGGTATTATCACTTCCATATCTTAGACAACCGTTTGAGATCCAAACATATGCAAGTGATTATGCTATGGGAGTAGTGCTCATGCAGCATGGTAAGCCTATTTTGTTTAATTCTGAAATTTTTAATGGAGTTGTGACTTATTATCCCACCTATGATAAAGATTTATATGCATTGGTACAAAGTGTAAATAAATGGAAGCACTATTTGATGGGGAAAGAGACCATTATCCATACTGACCATCAGCCATTGCAATACTTATAAGCACAGTCAAAGTTGCAGCAATCTAGACATTTCAAACGGATGAGATTTCTACAACAATTTCATTTGGTTATCAAGTAGAAAGGGAATCTACAATAAGGTAGGTTATATGCTCTCTAGGCCTATTGTAAATTCATCTATTATACTCAAGCACAATTTAATTATGCATGAAAGTTACATTGAATAATATGCATATGATAGTGATTTTCAAGATGTGTATGAAAGCTTGAGTCAAGGAAACCAAAATGAAGAGTTAGATTATCATGTGCATAAATTTTTTTTGTATCACTTGGGCAAGTTATGTATACCACAGGGAGAAAGAACCAGTATCATAAGGGAGGCGCACACATCATTGATTGTTGGACATTTCGATGTAGGCAGGATAGTAGCGAATCTCCAAAGGTATTGTTATTGGCTACGCATGATTTATAGTGTATCTCGTTTTATTAGAGGATGTTCTTTATGTGCAACAATTAAGCCTATTAATAGGAAACTTGGATTGTACACTCCACTTCCGGTTCCTTCACATCCTTGGTACTGTATCTCAATGGATTTTTTATGTGGTATTCCTATGTCAAGGAAAGGTCAAGATTACTTGTATGTTGTAGTAGATAGGTTCAAAAAAATGTGTCTTTTGATGCCATGTAAGAAAACAATTACAGTTGAACAAACCGCTAATATTTTCTTTCAAAATGTATGAGTTCATTTTGGTCTTCCTACTTCTATTGTAAGTGATTTGGATTCCCGGTTTGTTGGGAATTTTTGGGTCAAAATTATGGGACATGATGGACACAAAGTTGAAGAAGAGTACAACATTTCATACACATGCTTATATGGTCCCTCTCAGCAACAAACATAGCTTTCTCCTCATTGAATTTTATATCTGATTGCACCACAGCCATTCAACTGTTTGGAAAATACACATGATAATTATGGGGTGTTTCTGTGTTCCCCACAAATATCCCAACTTCAGCAGTCAGCTCCAGCTTCTTCTTGGCATTCTTGGTCACATGAACATAAACATATGAGCCAAAAATATTTAAATGAGAAATATTCGGCTTCTTACCAATAAAAGCCTCTTCAGTTGTACTCATGCCAAGTACTCTATGAGGACAACGGTTTTTCACATAAACTGCAATGTTGCATGCTTATGCCCAAAACTGCATTGGTAGGCCCTGATCATGCAACATAGCTCGTGCAACACCCATGATCGTTCTGTTCTTCCTCTCTGTGACTGCATTCTACTATGGGTTATGAGACACTATGAGTTCTCTTCGAATTCCTTCTTTGCAACATAAGTCTTTGAATTCGTTAGAGATATATTCACCACCATTATCACTTCACGGAAGTCTTCCTTGCTTCTGACTCCTTCTCAGCTAGCATTTCCGAACTCATAGAACTTCGAGGCTGATCCTTCTTTTGCATGAAGAAGATCTAGCATCTATGAGAATAGTCATCAACAAAAATAACATAATACCTTTATTTTTCATTAGCAACCGAAAATGGTCCACACACATTTGTGTGTACTCTCTCCAGGATCCCCGAAGCACGATTCTCCTTTTCATGAAAGGTGGTCTTCACAAACTTACCCATACTACATCCCTTGCACTAATATATCTGCGCAAGTGTACCCTTGGGAAGTCTAGTTGAAATCTGCTGCAAAATCTTCAGGGTGCCATGGTGAATATGGCCCAATCACCTGTGCGATAATTCGCTCTCATCCCGGCTCACCACCTCTTCTTCTTTGCCCACCATTGCAGCGTAGCCATCTACCTCCAGCTTGTAGAGTGTAATATCCCAAAATAGGGAATTTCTACAACAATAAGAATATCTTAAGATATTATAAATTTGGAGCTACAGAAATTAATCAACTCATAAGATTGTATGGAACATACATCCATCATATTACAACCACATCAACAACTATGCCTTCATGCAATATCACCAAGCGGGGAAAAGTAGAAATATTGACCCCAAAAACGTTATTTTCTGAAGACTTAGTTATAACAGTGAAAAATAAAGGTTGTTTCCCTTAGAATATTTAATAAGGGCCTTACATGAAAAATATTTTAAGAAACAAATCTCTTTTTCCTAGTTAAACAGGCCTCCCATGCTCAAACAACTTGAAAATTGATGAAACCCCAAGACTGCAACACACATAATTTATTGCATAAGAGACTGCGCAGTTTATTTGAGGGTTATGCTCAGAAAATGGAGAGAAAAATCAGATCTTCTATTAGATTACTCAATGAGGCATAAAAATAGAGATCTAGTCTCTTTTTACATAGATCCAAGATGACTCCGCAAGGGTTTCTTGACAGAAATGATATACAAGAAAGAACTGCTGCAGATCTATGTCTGAACCATGCTGTATAGTTGAAAATCTACATAAAAATGGCTGAACATTCAAATAAATGGATGTAGACTCTTCCTCTAGCTTTTCGGAGAAAAGGCTAATCATTCTCTTGGGAAGCTAGCTCACAAAAGTGGGGTTTTGACCCCTCCCACTGCACACCTCAAGAAATAACGCAGTTTCTTGAAGGGACTATGTTTTTGCTGAAGGTAAATGATTGGTCCAACACCAGGTAGTGGAAAATGCAGCTCTGAAATCTCCTCTTAGATCTCTTAGACAAGATCTCCAAGAAAGAGTAGGGAATCCCCACCCGGTAAAACCCTTGCACTAAGAAGTGCAACAAACTTAGCTAAACAACCAAAGCATGCAGGAAGTCTAAACAGACCACATACAATATAATCTCCAATATTCCCATATGGTTTCCATCTCCTCATTTATATAGTTGATGAGCTTACTCACCAAGGGTCCCAAAGGCTCCTCCACCACAATTATGTTGTCTCTATGTGCCTTGCTCATCCTTTTACAACGTTGTTTGATTTATTCAACCTTGAATGGATCTTCATGCCCTGTCCCTTTTCACACTCAAGGTGTCTTCATTTTGACTAGCTAGATTGATTCCTATTCACATTAGGTTGTCTTCATTTGGGATCCACTCCTCATACAAAATGTTGTTGACTTGGTCAAACTTGACTTTGTCCACACATTTTAGACCTTGTTCACACATGTGGATGCTTGATCTAGTTATTACATGATCCCTTTTCACATTATGGGGGATTTTTATTCATACTTAGGCAAATTATGAGCCTCCTTGCCCATTTATTCATCTATCTAGATTTTAAAAGAAAAATTAATATTCCTATTAGCTGCATGCTAATTTAGGAATATTACAGTCTTCCCCTCCCAAATGTTTCTTGTCCTCAAGAAACTGCAAGGGTGATGTAAAATATCCCCTCTTCTCCTTGTGGCCTTCTCATTCAACAGTCTCCACCATTGCTTCAAAATTCCTGCAATACTCCTGTCTCCCAATGGTTCTGCCAAAGTGTGCAAGTTGGCCTTTGGTAGATAAACCAAATGGCTCTCATTATGAAAGGAACGAAGGTCTATGTGGAAACCTCCTTATTTATCAATGGCCTCCTCAAGATAGAAGTGATGACAATCATGGGGAATTTCATCATCAATGAAGGTCTCCCACCTCCATGCTATCATCCAAATGAAATGAATTACCTCCCAGCTTGGTAATTCATAGAAAATCTGCTCCCAAATACTCATGAGAGGTATGTCCCAAGTGCTCCAAACAATCATATGGCCTACCTCATGGAGAAACAAGTGATTTACCATGGTAGCCATATCTTTCCCCATGCTCTACTTGAGCATGTAGTGAAAAAGGTGTGGGAAATTTCTTTCCCCAAGGACACATTCAACAAATGTGCCTCTCCTCCAATCATGTCCTCAATAAAGAAAAGAACATCTTCAGCATATGGAATCATAATCGAAATCATGCTAGCTGCCATATGAAATAAAGGAGAAGGGTAATGGTTTCTCATGTGCAACCAACGCAGTTTTACCCCCAACTGCCATAGAATATAGTATGACAAGTGTTCTTCCCAACACTTGTTTGCTGCCCCATCCTTCTTGGACCCATAAGAAAGAGTGCCCCCTCTTGGAGCCAAGTCCTACACATGAGTTTTAAGAATATGCAAGTACATAATAAATATATCGTGATGTTCAACAATAAAATGTTTATCATATACTTGGTTTAAATCATAAATGTACCTCATGAATGAGCTTCTTCTCATACTCAATGAATAAGGAGGTGGTAATGATAACTCTTCCCAAGAGATATGTTCCTCCTTAATCAGCGATTGATCCATGCACTTACTCATATGTGAGTGCATCTCCTCTTTGAAATTTTCACACATGAATCCATCTAAGATAGTATGATACACTCTAATGAAACCAGTGGGTTTTGAAAGCAAGACCTCATAGGTTGTGTTAATTAGTTTATTCTTGAGTTTGGAATCTCTAGTTAAGTAGATCTAATCATGAACATAAATGATTCCATCAACTACCTTATACTTCCCAGCCATTGCTTGCCCATCAAGAACCTTACATGTGAATAGGTCCTTGGAATATTCCATCAAGAGTTGGGACTCCCAATATGGATCTAGGCTTCCCAATATTGACAGTGCTATAGAAGTCTGAAATGAGGCATCTATCATATGATGGTTCTCCTCCTTGACATGCTTGATTTCAAAGTCACATGTTGGAGTATTCCCAACTTTCTTTTGTTGTCTCTCTTGCAGCCGATCTTTCTCAAGACAAGATTGAAGTTTAGCAGAGTCATCCTCCCTTTGAAAGGTTCTCCTTCTCCAAAACTTCCATATTTTTTCTCCTGCATACAACAATGGAAATACCTTCTTGTTATATTCAGAAATTTTAATTATATGTTGGAGTATCCTTTGTTGCTCCAAGGCTATGGAGTGGCCTTTTGATACTATGCTCATATCAACACAGATTTATGAATCTATCCTTTCCAACGCAAATAGATGAATGGAAGATAGCAAAGTCAATTTCAGAAAATTTCTTAGCCTCCCATCAATGATTCTCAACGCTGTAGTAGCTCCTTTCAAGGTTCCCTCTCTAGTCAAATATGCTGTTGTTGTATATATTTGAGAGAACACTTTAGATTTATTCTAATCAGGGGGTCTCCCTGGTGGAATTCCTCCTTACAAAGAGACATCAAGGCATAGAGCAGGATGTATAGATGTATGGACTGATTGGTCTTGGCCTTCCTTGCATAGACCCTCCCGCTTTCTTTGTGAATCAATATTTGGAGATAAAGAGGGGTGTATACTCATCATCATATGATGCTTGCCCTCCCTCATATTCTCTACAATATTCAAATTCTCACCATTTGATAATGATGGCACATGCTGCACATGGATTGTGCCACAACCTCCATATGTGAGATCCTTTGGAACTCCTTGCAAAAGTGAAATATTTTATCTTCTTGGAGAAATCGCTCCTTCCTCCCCTCCATGAGGTTCTAGATGTGCTCTTGTCATGACTACGTTGTTATCCCCAGCCTTCTCTTCCTTCTCCTCAATAGTTGAAAATACCTCATCATCAACAAGAGATCTTAGAACTTGGTCCCCTTTTGCAGGAGGAGTCTTCATTTCTTCTTCTTGAGAAGAATGCTCTTCATTTAATGGAGATCTTGCCCTTGGAAAGGTATCAGACAAGTTTACATCCTCTTCAATAGCTTCCAGAAATGGAGTTGGATTTATAGATCCTCCCAACCCATGCAAAAAAAAAAAAATTATATGGTTTGATAGCCTCTAGAGAAAGTGTTTTACATGGTTCTCCCTCAAACCTTTCTACTATTTTTTTAATGAACTGTGCATAAGTAGATGTATTTTCATTTTTCAAGGAAAAATATTCAAACAACCACCAAGCATAAACCTTACCCTCAAAATGCAGCGCTGCTACTTTGATGGCCTCATTTTCTGAAACTTGATGTTGTTGCACATAGGTGTCTAGCTCCTTCACCCAAGCCCTAGCTGGACATAGAGGTAATCCATCAAAAGTAGATAGAAAGAATCTACCCTCACCCTGCTTATTGATCCTTGTGCTCCTTTCCTCCTTATTTTGGCAAAACCCTTGGAAGTTCAAGTGATCTTTGAAATCCTTCGATTGAGTTTCATACTCCTGCAAATAATCACCAAGAGTATCTCTCTTTGGCACATCTCCTTTATTCATCTTCATGAAGAAGTTGCTGATAGAACATGGTAGATCTGATGATATGGCTGAGTGCTCATATCCATAATATGAGGACTTAGAACCTTCCTTTTGTATAGATCTTGTTGACGGACCTTCATGTTTTTCCCTCCTCATTTCTTTGATGCCTTTGCTTCTACCCTGAAGATTTGGAAAGAGAAGTTTTGAGAACCTCTTTTCTCCAGAAAACAAGGATTTGTTTTGATCTCTCTTTCAGATCTTCTCCTCCCCATGAGAAGACTCCATAATGAAGAACACAGGCTGAGCCAAGATTAGAGCTTTGATACCACTGTAATATCCCAAAATAGGGAATTTCTACAACAATAAGAATATCTTAAGATAATATAAAGTTGGAGCTACAATAATTAATCAACTCATAAGAGTGTATGGAACATACATCCATCATATTACAACCACAACAGCAAACTATACCTTCATACAATATCACCAAGCGGGGAAAAGCAACAATATTGGCCCCAAAAACATTATTTTTTGAAGATTGAGTTATAACAGTGAAAAATAATGGTTGTGTCCCTTAGAATATGTAGTAAGGGCCTTACATGAAAAATATTTTCAGAAACAAATGTCTTTTTCCAAGTTAAAAAGGCCTCCCATGCTCAAACAACTTAAAAATTGATGAAACCCCAATACTACAACACACAGAATTTACAGCATAAGAGAATGCATAGTTTATTTGAGGGTTATGCTCAGAAAATGGATAGAAAAATCAGATCTTCTATTAGATTACTCAATGATGCATAAAAACAGAGATCTAGTCTCTTTTTGCATAGATCCAAGATGACCCGGCAAGGGTTTCTTGACAGAAATGATATACAAGAAAGAATTTCTGAAAATCTATGGCTGAATCACGTTGTATAGTTGAAGCTCTGCATAAAAATTGTTGAAAATGTAAATAAATGGCTGTAGAATCTTCGTCTAGCTCTCCGGAGTAAAGGTTGATCCTTCTCTTGGGAAACTAGCTCACAAAAGTGGGGTTTTGATCCCTCCCACTGCACACCTTAAGAAATAAGACAGTTTCTTGAAGGGACTGCATTTTTTCTGAAGTTAAATGCTTGGCCCAACACCAAGTAGTGGAAAATGCAACTCTTCAATCTGCTCTTAGATCTCTTAAACAAGATCTCCAAGAAAGAGTAGGGAATTCCCACCCGGGAAAACCCTTGCACTAAGCAGTGCAGCAAACTTAGCTAAACAGCCAAAGTATGTAGGAAGTCTAAATAGACCACATAAAATATAATCTCCAATATCCCCATATGGTTTCCATCTCCTCCATTATATAGTTGATGAGCTTCCTCACCAAGGGTCCCACCCCACTATGAGGTTGCTTCCGTGCAAAGGCTCCTCCACCACAATTACGTTGTCTCTATGTGCCTTGCTCATCCTTTTATAGCACTGTTTGATTTAGTCAACCTTGACTGGATATTCATGCCCTGTCCCTTTTCACACTCAAGGTGTCTTCATTTTGACTAGCTAGATTGATTCCTATTCACATTAGGTTGTCTTCATTTGGGATCCATTCCTCATATAAAATGTTGTTGACATGGTCAAAATTGACTTTTTCCACACTTTTTAGACCTTTTTCACACATGTGGATGCTTTATCTAGTTATTACATGATCCCTTTTCACATTATGAGGGATTTTTATTCATACTTAGGCAAATTATGAGCCTCCTTGCCCATTTATTCATCTATCTAGATTTTAAAAGAAAAATTAATATTCCTATTAGCTGCATGCTAATTTAGGAATAGTGCATAGAGATTCTTAACTCGAATCCCTATCCTCTTGGTTTGACCCATTGTTTTATGTCACAGGAAATATTTCCCATCGCGTCATAACCTCTGTCCTCCAACATCACGATTGAGACCAAGTTCTTCTTTAGACCTTGTAATATTCCCAAATGGGAAAAGTAGGAATATAGTGCATAAAATGAAAGCAACAGTAAATATTTAACACATGAAACCATGAGACCAATATGGAGTCATAACATTATGTATTAGAGCAGCAAATCAATACAAAATAGTGAGGCATGAATCATATACAATGAGGAAACAAGCCTCCCATTTCACTCCCAAATATGAGTTGTTGTTACAATAAAAAATGTTGGAGAGAAACTACAACGCAGTCATATGAAGCATAACTACAGCTGGAGATGATACAATGATAGAAAGATACTGATATAGGCCCCAATAGAGTCTAGACATACAGATTTGGGCACTAGATCAGCTTCCCAAGACAACCCAAGAGGGTTTCTGGAAAATGCACACAATGTGCTAATGTAAGTTATAGCCGTAGGGCTAAAGATATGCTACAACAACAAAAATGAAAATATATGGCTGAAGCTGATGTAAAAACCTACAACTCTTCTCCAATAGATCCTCCAGATGAAATAATGTCTCCTCCATTGAAGAAATCACCTCCCAAAACAACCCCTGCAACTCCTCCCTAAAATAATGAAGATATGGACTGAAACTGCGTTGTAGGGGATAAATTCTCTTTAGCCTACTGCTAAATGTGTCAATAAAGCTTAAGGGGCTTCTCTACAGGCCTTATAATGGATGGAAACATTCCTCCACTGTAAGACTAGCTCTGAAGACACCGAAAATGATCCTCCATTGTTGCACCCTGCAACACAACACAATATACTGCAGAAACTGCGATGTAGATGAATACTGAAGCTTGACCCTAAGCCTGAGTGTGGAAATGAAGTGTAATTCTCCTCCAAGAGGCCTCTCAAGGAAAGATATGGGATTCCCACTCGGGAACACCCTATGTTAAACAACACTACAAACTCAACTAAACAGTTGAAGAATGCCAAAAGTATAAACATACCATATACAAAATAATAAGACAAAACATAATCCCATATGGCTGCCATCCTCTTCCTTATATAGGTTATGGGATTCCTTGCCCTTGGCCCCACTCAATTAGGTCATTTCCTCCATGCAATCATCTCCCTCCAAAATTTTGTTATTCCTCATCTAATGTCCACTCCTATGAAACAACGTTGTTGACTTGGTCAAAGTTGACCTGTTCAACATGATCCAACCCCTGTTCATACTCAAAGGTGCTTTATTTAGCTTCTTAGAGGGTCTCCTTTCACACTTGAAGTTTTTTTATTACTACTAAGGAGATTTAGGGGCCTCCCCACCCATTTATTCACCTATCTAGTGAAAAAATAATCTATAATATTCCATTTAGCTAAAAGCTAAATTTTAGGAATATTACAGTCCTCCCCTCCAAAATGTTGCTTGTCCTAAAGAAACTATAAAGGTGGAGAAAAATTCCTCCCCTCCTCTTATGGCCTCCTCATCAATAGTCCCCACCATTGCTTCAGATTTTCTATAATAATTTTTTCTCCCAATGGTTCCTCCCAAATGTGCAAGTTGGCCTTTGGTGGATAATCCAAATGGCCCTCATCATGAGAAAGTGGAAGGTCTATATGGAAACCTTATTGCTGTTCAACGACATTTTCAAGGTAGGAGTGATGACAAGCATAGGGAATCTCATTCCCAATGAGAAACTCCCATCTGCATGCTATCTTACAAATGAAATGAATCACCTTCCAGCGGTAATTCATAGAAAAGTTCCTCCCACATGTTCATGAGAGGCATGTCCCAAGTGATCCAAACAATCATATGGCCCACCTCATAAAGAAGTAAGTGATATAATGTAGTGGCCATACCATCTCCCATGCTCCTCTTGAAGCATGAAGCATAAAAGGTGTTGGAAATTTCTTTCCCCATGGATACATCCAACCAATGTGCCTTCCCTCCAATCATGTTTCCAACAAATATAAGAGCATCATCAACATATGGAATCACAATAAAAGTCATGCTAGCTACCATGTGTAGTAAAGGAGAAGGAAAATGGTCCCTCATGTGTAACCAGCGCAGTTTTTCTCCTAACTTCCATATAATATGATATAACAAGTGTTTCCCTTACCACTTATTTGCTTCCCCATTCTTCTTCCATGCTTGGAAAAGGTGTATGATGTTTGGTGTCAATGAAGCACATCACGAAGAATACATCATCTCTCCAAAATCTCCTAGGGAGTGATCAACATCATCACTACTCATGATCCCAAATAGCTCATGAAACCAATAATAAAGAGTGCCCCCTCTTGGAGCAATGCCCTGCACATGAGCGGTAAGAAAATGAAAGTATATAGTAAGTATATCATGATGCTCATAAATACAAACCTTACCATACACTTGGTTCAAGCTAGTGAGGTAGCTCATGGATAAGCTCCCTCTCACACCTAATGAATAAGGAGGTGGTAATGATAACTCTTCCCAAGAGCTATGTCTCTCCTCAACCTGCAAACAATCTATACACTTCCTCATGTGATATTTCATATTCTCTTTGAAGCCTTCCCACATGAATCCCTCCAAGATAATATGGTATGTTCTAATGAAATCAGTGGGATTGGAAAGCAAGGTCTCATAAGCTGCATGTAGTAGTTCATCGTTGAGCTTTGAGTCTCTAGTCAAGCAGATCTAATCATTAAAATAAATGACTCCATAAACTACTATATACCTCCCATATATCACTTTTCCATCAAGAACCTTACATGTGAAGAGGTTCTTGGTATATTCCACCAATAGTTGGGACTCCCAATATGGATCTAGGCTTCCCAACAATGATAGCGCTGTAGAAATCTAAAATGAAGTATCTGCCCCATCATAACTCTCCTCTTTGACATGCTTAATGCCAAAGCCACATGTTAGAGTAATGTTACCCCACTTGTGTTGCCTCTCTTGCAACTGATCTTGCCCAAGACAAGATTGGAGTACATGTAAGTCAATCTCCTCTTGAAAGGTGTCTCCTCCAAAACTTCCATAGTTTTTCCAATGCATGCAAGAGTTTTAATAACCTCTTGTCATATTCAGAAATATTCCACATGTGTGGAAGTATCATTTGCTGCTCCAAGGCTATGGAGTGGACATTTGACACCATGCTCATGTCATTGTAGATTTTTGAATCATCTTTCAACACAAATAGCTGAGTGGGAGTTAGCAGTGTCCATATCAAAAAATTTCTCACTCCTCCCTTGAACCCATCATAGGTTCTCTGTGATGTGCTAGCTCCTCCCAAGGCTCCTTCCCTAGCCAAATATATCAATTTTGCACCATGTTGAGAGAAATTTTTGTTCTTCTTCCAATCAGGGGGTCTCCCCGGTGGAATGCCTCCATATAAAGAGACATCAAAATCTGAAGTAAACTGTATAGATGAGTGGATTGATTTGTCCCCCCCTTCACTGCATAAATCAGTCTCTTTCTTCTTTTTATAAACCCTTTGAAATAAATAAGGGTGCATGCTCTCCATCCTTTGATGTTGATCCACCTTTTCTTCTCCTCCTTGGATCAAGGTGTTACTACCCATCACTACTGTCACATGATGCTCCTTGGGAACCTTTTGCAAAGATACAAAAGCTCCCTCACTTGAAGCAATAGCTTCATGCCCATATCCATGTGGGGATGGTTCTTCTTCTTAAATGACAATGTTGTTACTTCCTCTCTGCTCTTGCTCCTCATCAATATTTGAGAATATATCATCAACAATGAGAGACCCTAGATCTTGGTCTTCCCTTGAAGGAGGAATGTCCATGTCTTCCTTTTTAAAAGAAAGTTCTTCATACAATGGGGACCTTGTGCTTGGAAAAGTATCATACAAGTTTTTATCCCCTTCAATAGAAATCTGAAGTGGAGTTGGTGCAATAGATATTTCCAACTCATGCAAAGGTTTTGAATGTTTATGTTTTTCTAGCTCAATCAAAGATGTTTTAGATTGTTTTACTTCAAATCTCTTCACTAATCTCTTAGTGAATTTTGTATAAGTAGCTATATTTGCATGATTTAATGAAGAAGATTCATAAAAATACCAATTATGAGCCTTACCTTCAAGATGCAGCGCTGCTATCCTAAGGGCTTTCCTTTCTGAAACTTGATGTAGATGCAAATATAAGTCTAGCTGATCGATCCAATCCTTGGCTGTGCATGTGGAGGACCCATCAAAATTTGGCAGAAAGAATCTACCCCTTCTGCTTCTGTTGTGATTGTTGGGTCTTCTTTCCTCCTTGATTTTGCAAAACCCTTGGAAACTCAAGTGCTCCTTGAATCTCCAAGATTGAGATTCATACTCCTGAAGATAGTCACTCAAAGTCTCCTCCTTTGGTGCATCTTCTTCCTCCATCTCTCTTGAAGTAAATATGGGCATTATACTGTGATGTGGATCATAATGTGTGGCTTCATTATCACACCTATCATGTAAAAATATAGGGTTTTATTCATATTCAAACCCCCTTGGAGATTCCCTACACATCTCTCTTTTCATCTTCTTGATATCTCCCTTGATACTCTGCATAGTTTGAAAAAGAAGCTTTGAGAGCTTCTCTTCCTCCTTTCCTCTAAATAATGGAGTCATGTCTTTTTTTCTTCTATACATCTCCTCTTCTTAGAAGAAGCTTCTCCTTATGGTGACATATTGGCTGAATACACAGGCTGAGCCAAGATTATGCTATGATACCACTGTAATATTCCCAAATTGGAAAAGAAGGAATATAGTGCATAAAATGAAAGCAACAGCAATATTTAACACATGAAATCATGAGACCAATATGGATTCATAACATTATGTATTAGAGCATAAAATCAATACAAAAGAATGAGGCATGAATCATATACAATGAGGAAACAAGCCTCCCATAAGCAATCACTCCCAAATATGAGTTGTTGTTACAATACAAAATGCCGGAGAGAAACTATAGCACAGTCATATGAAGCATAAATACATTTGGAGTTTATAAAATGATAGAAAAATACAGATATAGGCCCCAATAGAATCTAGACATACAGATCTGGGCACTAGATCAGCTTCCCAAGATAACCCAAGAGGGTTTCCGGAAAATGCACACAATGTGCCAATGTAAGTTGTAGCCCTAGGGCTGAAGATATGTTACAACAACAGAAATGAGAAGATATGGCTGAAGTTGATGTAGAAACCTTCAACTCTTCTCCAATAGATCCTTCGGATGAAATAATGGCTCCTCTGAAGGATCTCAATAAATCTCAAGGGGCTTCTCTACAGGCCTTACAATGGATGGAAAGCTTCCTCCACTCCAAAACTAACTCTGAAGACACCCAAAATGATCCTCTACTGCTGCACCTTACAACACAGCACAATATAATGCAGAAACTACATTGTAGCTAAAGACTGAAGCTTGACCCTAAGCCTGAGTGTGGAAATGAAGTTCAATGCTCGTCCAAGAGGCCTCTCAAGGAAAGAGATGGGATTCTCGCTCTGGAACACCCTGTGCTAAACAACACTGCAAACTAAACTAAACAGCTAAAGGATGCCAAAAGTCTAAACATACCATATACAAAATAATAAGCCAAAACATAACCCCATATGGCTACCATCCTCTTCCTTATACAGGTTATGAGCTTCCTTGCCCTTGGCCCCACTCAATTAGGTCATTTCCTACATGAAATCAATCTCCCTCCAAAATTGTGTTATTCCTCATTTAATGTCCACTCCTCCATAACAACATTGTTGACTTGGTCAAAGTTTACCTGTTCAACATGATCCAACCCCTATTCATACTCAAAGGTGCTTTATTTATCTGCTTAGAGGGTCTCCTTTCACACTTGAAGTGTTTTTATTGTTGCTAAGGAAATTTAGGGGCCTCCCCACCCATTTATTCACCTACCTAGTGATAAAATAATCTATAATATTCCATTTAGCTAAAAGCTAAATTTTAGGAATATTACAAACCTGAAACATTCATAACATCTTTCAACAGAAATGGTTTACCTGAATCCCTATCAAAGGTAATGGTACCAATTCCGGTTGCACTATATCGTCCATCGTCGCCCATATTTATATGCATTTGGAGATCTTTCTCCTCCAAGTCACTGAACAGCTCCTTATCTCCCGTCATGTGGAAGGAAGAACCACTATCAAGATACCACACCGATCCCATTGCGCTTGAAACCAAGCATGCGATCAAAAAGAAATAAAGTTCAAATTGTGAGGCAAGGGCCTCACCAGCTGCAACTCCAGCAACCTTCTTGTTCTTATTTTTATGTGGGCAGTTAGTGGCAAGATGCCCATATTTGTGATAGTGAAAACACTTCACCTTGAACAAATCCAGCTTCTTGCCTTTACCCTAGGATTTTGAATGGGATTCCTGCCCCTTCCCTTTCCTCACTTTGGCAACCAAAGCACAATCCTCTTCATCATCATGATTTGATGAAGAGCCATCCCTAGTACTCCGCCTTATTTCCTCCTGCACTAGATCCGACCAAAGTCGCTCCCAATCCGATAGTTTCTCCCACCCATTGACAAAGTCTTGATAACTGTGCCAACTCTTCGGAAGTCCAAGGAGAGCCAAGCTCACCAATTCATCATCAGCAACTATAATTCCCACGCTCCCCAGCTTATACCTACATTGGATAAACTTCATGAGATACTTTGGAATACTGTCGCCCTTCTCAATTTTGATTTTTCTGAGTTTATCTTTTAGCGCCAACTTCCTATGGTCATTGCTGCTTTGGAAAAGATATGTCAAAGTCTTCCACATTGAAAATGGAGTGGCTTTCTGTTACACTGAAATTCGTCACCATGACGTTTTAGTGTCTATATGGGTTCATTATTACTTATATATTACTCCCTTAGAAGTCTAGAACATCAAAGTTCCTAAAATCAAGCCTTGAAATTGAGAGAAAAGCTCACAAAAGTCTTAAAAACACTTGTATCGCACTTTCTCTTAACATTGCCTACGGTGCCGCACCTTTTTGTTCTAAAGCATGCGGAGCTAAACACATTTTTTCTTCATTAAGGGTGCAGACGCCTGTAAAAGGTAAAATGAAGGTGGAAAGTAACATTTAGAAGCCCAAGAATCAAATATGGAAGCTTCTAGAAGCAATTATCCAGTCGAAGGTTCAATCCTATCATGTATGTTCATTCCTCCATTATGGGAGCCTACCCCTTAATTTATGGAGCTCAATCCCTTCAAAAGAGCATTCTATCCCTTCTTATGTGGAACCATAACCTCCTCTCTTTTCCTATAAATTGAAGCCATAGTGCAGCTTCAAGAGTTGGTTAGTGAGTTAGACTTTGAGAATTTTTTAGGAAAAATGTTGTATAGACTCAGACTCTCTTAACTGATCATTATGTGGGAATGATTACACACTCATGTGTATTTTAGCTGAGAGAGTGCAAAGCTTGTCAGAGTAAAGGAAACGCCTGTTCCGGACTCCAGGAAGGCCTGTACGACATCAAGGCGGACATGGTTGTAAGGCTCTTCTTTATCAAAGATAATACGAATGAATATTGTTTTCTCAATGAGTTCTTTAATTAAGTAGCTTGTTTATCATGTTTTATCAATGAGTTATTTAATTAATTAGCATATTTCTTGAATTACTTGATCATCTTGATAGATATATAATTCGTGAATTAGTTTATCCTATGCAGGTGCTATTGATTTTTTCCATGTTTGTGATTGCAGATCTTTGAAGATGACTCTTTCAAGCAACTGGAAAGAAGATTATTACAAATAGCGCTGGACTACAGGTAGGTCTTCAAAACCCCTATTGTAGCTAATTAATGAATCGAATATTATCTAGAGAAAATAGTTTTTGTTTGTCTGTTTGTTGCTAGCTGTCCGTAGGACACTTGAGAGGTCTGTCTTGTCTGCAAGAACGACTTATACGTCCAACAAAATGGCGACTCCACTGGGGATCGAACCAAAATTATTTTCAATATCGAGCTCAGCTTCGACACCAATTCCGGATCTTGATCAACATGTATTTAATACTGATGAAAAAATTCATGAATTCTTGTATGTCGATGAATTACTATGGGAAGATCTACATCATAGGTCTTCGTTTTTACCTAATCTCGATAATTTTGAGAATAATTTTTCCTCTATTTTTACTATTGATTACGTCAAAGAACCTCAGAATCCTATCTCATCTTCCGATTCTGAATTTAATTTAGAAAAAATTTCTACAACATTTTCCATTGACATTTCAGTAAAACCCAGAATTGTTGAAAACATTCATATAGGTGCTTCTTGTACGCCTGACGAAATCCAAGCATATAAAGCCCTATTTCAGGAATTCTGCGGCATTTTCGCCTGGACATATGAAGAAATGCTAGGAATCAATATGTCGATTGTTGTTCATGAAATTAAGACATACTCGGATGCTAAACCCATCAGATAGAGATTACGTCAGATACATCTGAGAAAAGTTGTTGCTATTAAAGCAGAAGTTGAAAAATTACTTCGTGCAGGTTTTATTTATCCGATTCTGTTAACAGATTGGCTGTCTAATATTGTTCCTGTCAATAAAAAACAAGGAACAATACGAGTATGCATCGATTATAGGGATATAAATCGAGCTTGTCCAAAAGACAACTATCCAACCCCTTATATCTATCAAATTATTGACAATTGTGCTGGAAGTGAAATGTTTTCGTTCATGGATGGATTTTCCGGTTGCAATCAAATCAACATACTCCCTACAGATCAACCTAAAAAAGCTTTCATTTGTCCATGGGGGACTTTTGCTTATCACAAATTACCTTTTGGACTTAAGAATGCTGGCACCTATTTTCAGAGGGCAATGTCTTATGCATTTCATGATATTAAACACATTGTGAACCCTACCTCGATGATTTTCCTGCTCATTCCTTGCACAGAGCAGATCATATCATTCACTTACGAGCCATTTTTATATGATGTAGGCATTATAATATTCTTCTGAATCCTCACAAATGTGGTTTTTGCGTACAATCTGGACGATTGTTGGGATTTATTTTCTCAAATGTAGGCATTCGTGTCGATCCATCGAAGGTTGAGGCTATTGTCAATTTACCTCCTCCTTCTACTCTTCGCCAACTCCAAAGTTTGCAAGGGAAAGCAAACTTTTTACGTCGATTCATTCCTAACTATGCCGAGTTAACAAAAGGTTTTACCAGGTTATTAAAACAGAATATTACTTTCTTTTGGGACGAGATCGCTGATCGATCTTTTCATGCTCTTAAAAACGTGTTGACCCATGCACCGTTACTGCATCCTCCCAATTACAACTAGGATTATTTTTTGTACCTCGCTGCTTCCGATTCCACGATAGGAATGGTTCTAGTTCAGGAAGATGAATTCAATAGTGAACATGTGATTTACTATCTTAGTCAAAATTTGCAACCGACTAAAATCAAATATTCACATGTGGAGAAATTGGCCTTGGCAGCCGTCCAAGCTGTCCAAATTTTTCGTCATTACATACTTTTACGCAAAACAACAGTGATTTCTGATTGTAACCCTATGATGTATATTTTGACCAAACAATTGCTAGGGGGAAAATACTCCAAATGGATTGTTATCCTACAGGAGTTTGACTTGGAATTTGAAAATTCCAAATCAAAGAAATCATTGATATTTTCTGAACTTATGTGTGACTTCCCAAGTACTGATACAGAAACTGTGGTGGAACAACCGATCGCAGACGAATCCTTGTTTCTTATTAGTACCATTGATCCTTGGTATGGAGATATAATTGTTTATCTTCAGACCCAATATTTTCGGCCCGAACTTTCACAATCACAACGACGTAAAATCTATTTCCAGTCTCAACATTATCATATTGTTGGCGACACTCTATATCGTCGTGGTGCAGACTCAGTTTTTTGACGTTGTCTCACCCATGAAGAAGCCGAAAAGGTTTTAAATGACTGTCACTCTGGAGCATGTGGCGGTCATATGTCTGGGTATGCCATAGCCCAAAATATATTGCGCGCTGGTTATTTTTGGCTGTCCTTATTTAAATATTGTATTTATGCGGTCCGAAAATGCCATAATTGTCAAATTTTCGATCGAAAGATGCGTGCACCACCCGCGCCTCTTCACCCTATAATTGTTATCGGTCCTTTTGCAAAATGGGGCATTGACTTCATTACATGTAACCCTCACTCGGCCGGGGGGCATGGGTATATTATTCTCGCAGTAGATTATTTTACCAAATGGGCCGAGGCGATGCCTACATTTACGGAAGATGGAAAAACTGCAGCTACTTTCGTGTTCTATCATGTGATTGCTCATTTCAGTGTACCCCAAACGATAATTACTAACCATAGGAGTCATTTTCGAAACATCATGATGACTAAGCTAACTGACCAACTTGGCCTGCTCCATGACAGTTCTACACCTTATTATCCACAGGCTAATGGTCTGGTTGAAGCAATTAATAAATTTTTAGTCACCATGATCAAAATAATCGTCGGAATTCATAAATCGAATTGGCATACCATGATTTTTTTAGCACTTTGGGCATATCGGACCTCAGCAAAAACATCAACAGGCTAATCCTTGAAATGATAAAGCACATCACTCTTCGAATGCTCTCAGAATTCGCACTTTAGGGGGCAATTTGTTACACTGAAATTTGTCACCATGACGTTTTAGTGTCTATATGGGTTCATCATTACTCATATATTACTCCCTTAGATTTCTAGAACATCAAAGTTCCTAAAATCAAGCCTTGAAATTGAGAGAAAAGCTCACAAAAGTCTTAAAAACACTTGCACCGCACTTTCTCTTAACATTGCTTGCGGTGCTGCACCTTTTTGTTTTAAAGCATGCGGAGCTAAACACACTTTTTCTTCATTAAGGTGCGGACCCCTGTAAAAGGTAAAATGAAGGCGGAAAGTAACATTTAGAAGCCCAGCAGTCAAATCTGGAAGCTTCTAGAAGAAATTATCCGGTCGAAGGTTCACTCCTATCATGTATGTTCATTCCTCCATTATGGGAGCCTACCCCTTGATTTATGGAGCTAAATCCCTTAAAACGAGAATTCTATCCCTTCTTATGTGGAACCATAACCTCCTCTCTTTTCCTATAAATTGAAGCCATAGTGCAGCTTCAAGAGTTGGTTAGTGAGTTAGACTTTGAGAATTTTTTAGGAGAAATGCTGTATAGACTCAGACTCTCTTAACTGATCATTATGTGGGAATGATTACACACCCATGTGTATTTTAGCTAAGAGAGTGAAAAGCTTGTCAGAGTAAAGGAAACGCCTGTTCTAGACCCCAGGAAGGCCTGTACGACATCACGGCATACACGGTTGTAAGGCTCTTCTTTATCAAAGATAATACGAATGAATATTGTTTTCTCAATGAGTTCTTTAATTACATAACTTGTTTATCATGTTTTATCAATGAGTTATTTAATTAATTAGCTTATTTCTTGAATTCCTTGATCATCTTGATAGATATATAATTCATGAATTATTTTATCCTATGCAGGTGCTATTAATTTTTTCCATGTTTGTGATTGCAGATCTTTGAAGACGACTCTTTCAAGGAACTGGAAAGAATATTATTACAAATAGCGCTAGACTACAGCTAGGTCTTCAAAACCCCCGTTGTAGCTAATTAATGAATCAAATATTATCTAGAGAAAATAGTTTTTGTTTGATTGTTTATTGCTAGCTGTCCGTAGGACACTTGGGAGGTTTGTCTTGTCTGCAAGAATGACTTATCCGTCCAACACTTTCCCATGAAGGCTTGACACAATATGGTCTTTCACACCTTCCAACAAAATTATTCTCGTCTTTGTTACTTTCTTTGGCCAGGCGTCAAGTAATGCAGCATCTGTCGAGGTGGGCTTAGGAACATCGCTATCGATGAACTCCTTCAAGCTATTATCTTCAAGCACCGCCTCCATCCTGTCCTTCTAGGCTATGTATTTCTAGTTTCCCTCGAGTGCATACTCCAACCGCAACCCATTGAAAGCCATTTCAATGTTTACTCAAATCTCGCACTAAGAAATTCTTGTAGCAAATTCGAATTGTTCCACCAACACAACTCAACACTGCTTCAATATTTCAATCTCCAGTGGTTAACACTGCTTCGATACCATGTAGAGATTATATACAATACGCATGTATATTACCGAATTCCCCTGATCTAAAAATTAAATCCACTGTTAAATACAAAATCCTTCTACTCAATTATTTGCGGAAATTAAATCACCAATTGTAAACATATGAAGAAAAATCAATCGCACATAACAAGATGTTTTACCTAGAAAGCTTAAAGCTAAAAACCCCAACTATCATATATTATGTATATCATAAAATCATGAAACAATATCATACAAAGCTCAGCTCATAGAGCTCTCAGTACAATATACAATCATCTCACACTGTCATACAAAAATTGGTTCACACATGCACGAATTTACTGCCTCCTGACAACCTACCTCCACTGTGCAATCCCTGTTGAAGAAGATCCCTGGATGAATTCGATATTTTCTTGCTTTGACTGTGCAATCATCATTGGAAACTCCAATGTGTGTGTATATGCATTGAATGCATCAATATAGTCACAATTGATAGTCAAACACACCCTTTCACCTATCTCTCCACTGGGTCTCCACTCGATCTGACATGAAAGTAGTTAACTGTTGTATTTCTTTAGTTGCAAGCAAGACACTACTTGTGAATCAATTAAATAATTGATTCACTCATATTTCACTAGTGTATCTTTAGTTACAACTAGCACAACTGAGTAACTCACTTAACTGAGTTAAACTAAATAACAACTCCCATAACTACTCTTCTAACTCTGTTACAACTTTGTCATACTCAGTTACAACGAAGTCCATCATGCATGAGTCACCAAGCAACCTTGCAATTCGTAATTCCTTCAACTAAATGGTTTTCCACATCAGTTAACTGAAATCAAGTGCTCCAAGAGAATAAGTTATTATTTATTGTCTAATTATCATTAAGGGCTAATAATAATCGACATGCATTCTATTTTTAGATTTGCGATATATAAATAGACTTCGCCCAAGTTCTGAAAATAGAAACTCATATAAAGATATAATTTTCTCAACCATATAGAATGAGCATCCTGCTAATTTTATAATATGCTCACCATTCTAAAAATAGACATACACCTAAAAATAGCCTGCGGGCCCCACCTAGTGAAGGTGCTTAATTTTCACTAGGATCATCATCTTTATGAATCTAAACACTCCCTCTCAACAAGAAAGGGATTATTCTTCACCCTGATCCTGTCTCTATGGTATTCTAATTTGCTCCTAGTGAGCACCTTTGTCAGAATATCTGCATCCTGATCTTCTGTAGGAATGTACTGAAGCAACAAGATCTTCTGCTGCACACAATATCTGATATGATGATACTGGATATCTATATGCTTAGATATATCATGAAACACAAGATTAATAGAGATTTTAATGCAACTCTGATTATCACAATGAATCATTGTAGGATCTAAATGAGAACCGAAAAAACCGACCAGGATCTTCCTCATCCAGATAGCCTCACATGCAGCTTGACTTGCTGCCATGTATTCTACTTCTGCTGAACTGAGTGCCACAGATATCTGTTTCCTACTGTACCAAGAAACAATTGTAGATTTTATACTGAAAACCCCTCCTGACGTGCTCTTTCTGTCTGTTGGGCTGCCTGCCCAATCTGCATCCATGAAGCCATGCAACTTCACATCATCTGTCTGTCTTTACCATAAGCCATACTCATATCTGCCCTTGAGATATCTCAGGACATGCTTGCTCGCCTTCCAAAAGATATTGGTAGGCTTAACCATCGCTTGACTAAGCTAGTTCACCGCATAACATATTTTCGGTCTTGTATTAACTAAATACATGAGTGAACCCACCAACTATCGATAGAAAGTAGCATCCATTACCTCTGTTGATGTAGCATCCTCTTTCCAATTTCCTGGAAGAGGAGTATCCATGGGTTTGCAATCCTCCATGTGACACTTACAGTATTGTTGGGGCCCTTGTTTTTGTTTAGTTTTGAAATCTTGGCTAAGACATTTTGAATTTTGCCCTTTTTGAGTTGCGGTATGAATACACATGGCAACCGCGACCGCGCCGCAACTACCAGGAGTCGCGGAGCTACCAAGGTGGCACAGAAGCATGCGATAGTTGGAGATAGAAAAGGGACAAGTGCAAATGAAGGAAACACAGCAGAAGACAGAAAGTGGAACACGCAGATAACAGGAGAGAAGCCGGGAGAAGTTGAAGTAAAGCCACAGAGGAACTGATAGTCGCAAGAGCGGGTGAATAAATAACAGTCACTCGGCTGAAACAAGGAGGATGCTGAAGAGGTTGCGAGGCTCGAGACAGGGAAAGACGCACAGAGCAGCTGCAGAGGAATCGTGCATGTTCTTCATATGGTTTCTTATCTTCTCTATTCTACCTTTATGTTCCGAAATCCATCTGTATCAGATTTGTGAGCTATCAGTGAGAATGCCATGTAATCATGTGTTTGGCCAAGAGATTAATACAATGGAAGGTTGCTGTCTCAATAAGATGTTCATGTGCTTGTAATGTGTTTATGCTGGTTTAAAATGTTATTTGCGAATGTCTGAATGCTTATTAAGTGATCTTGCGTATATAACTTTGTATATGTAATGGATGCACTGTCCTTCTTTAGTTGCGGGTTTGTTCCTTGCCATTGATCTCATCCCCTTCTGCATGTGGTTGCGGCACGCCTCGGGTGAGACGCACTGCTCTTCAGAGCAGGGTAAAAATGTCGGCGTGTTCCTAGACTACACCGGACCCCTTTGTTGGCCACAACTCTTGAACCTGGGTCTTGCCCGCGAGACCTGACTTCTCGCCAACAAATGGTTCCGTTGCTGGGACCTTCATGTTCTGAGGGGATCTAGATCATGGTATCGAGGATTTTTGAAGGAGCGATACGGCGATGGTGGGATGATCATCTTGACCAGTTCATTACTCAGCAAGCAGAGCTGACCAAGAAAAAGGAGGCGGCGATCAAGGAGCTTGTTCTTTTCTCTGACTCAGCCAGCGATACGTACGAAATTTTCTGGGGAAGGTTCCCTACGGACCTTTACAATTGGTTGCGGAGGTTACGAGTGACGCTTCCCCAAGAAGGCTTACGGAAGATAAACCGCAGGTGGGCGCACGAAGACCTGGTGGCACTGCATCGGGTAGACACTGAACTAACCCGCGCAGTGGATTTTTGGGTAAGGACCACGTTGGAAGGATACGCTGTGGAGTTTGCTGCTGAGTGCTACCAATCCTTCTCGAAGGCCGAGGCTGTTTTCCACTCAGGGCTGAGAGGGAAGCTGTTGAAGGAGATTCCGTTGTGGATCAAAGCCCTGATGGTGGATGAAGGGTTGATTGAATTCCACAAAACGGGTATGGAAGTGTAAACCACCCGTACTGGGGGAAGGGTTGAGGGGACCGATGCTATGTAGACTGTGAGAGTGGGGAGTGGGGAATGGATGTTGAGGCCGCATGCAAGTTGTGGGAGCGACGTGCGCATCGGCGGGCATAGATCGCCGATAGGTGGCAAAGAAGGGTAATGAGAGATTTGAAGAGAAGAGAGATCGAGAGGAAAAATCAGAAGGAGGCGCCTCAGAGGACGGGAGTTATGGGTTTGGATACTTGAGAAGAAAACGGGACAACAGTGGAAGTGCAGTGGGTGCATGGGAGCCCAGCGACGCGAGAAATAGAGATCGTGACTAGCAAAGATAATAGAAAGATGCAGCCCGAAGAAAGTTCCGATGATGAATGGCACGGCGTGATGCAGCGGATGTTTCAAGATCAGACGGCACCCACCCCTCCAGGCAGCCCTACTTCTCACCTTCTGCATGGCCAGGATCCCAACCTTCCCCTGGTACTGTATCAACCTTTAAGTAATATTTGTATTCAGTTACAAGCATTGAGTCGGTCATACAATAGTGCATCAGTGTCAGTAACGTCCGGGAACAGCAGCGTTCCTAATAGTGGTAGTTTTCCTTGTGGGACCGTTACGCAACCAGGACCGGGAGGCTTTATCCTAGTCAATTCTCCGCAAGTACACATGGCTGGATCTTTCACCCGGTATCCAGAGTTCTCTGGCCGGGGCAATGACGACGTAGAACAACACTGGTATCTGTGCGAAGCCATCTGGAGGGCTCGCCAGACGCCAGATGCAGGGAAGTTAATAGAATTCCAAACCACACTCAGAGAGAGGACTTTGCGATGGTTTATCAAGTGGTCCGAGGCTCATCCTAACCCCATAATAGCGGACGTGAAGCGGGATTTTGTCCGCGAATTCAAGCTTCCCCAGACAGACCAGCAGGGCCTGTCAGAGCTGTGGGAAATTAAGCAGAAGGAAGGTGAGACCGCGTGGGAGTTGATGCGGCGATTCAAGGACGCGATCGGGAAACTCAGCTACCCGATCGATCCAAACCACCAGAGGGACTGGTTCATCAAGGCTTTGCTCCCCTTGACACGAACCCCTCTTACTCAGCAGAAGATTGATAATCTGTAGGACGCTTTGGAGCAGGCCATGAAGATTGAAGCCATGGCGGGCTACCCCCAGGAATATCGGGGGGGGGGGTGGCCCCGCAAGACCCTTCTTTGGTAGGGTTGCAACACCATATCGCCAGCTTGACCGAAAAGCTCAAGGAACTTCAGCCAGTGAGACCAGCGCGACCGAATGTTTGGTGTACACATTGTCTGGTCAAGGGCCACATCGCAACCGAATGTCCTCGGTTGCGCGGCGCAGGAGCAGGACCCTCGGTCGCAGCTATCCAGGGGGGTCCACCACCAGGGGGTGGTGCGGGGATGAACCCGCAGGGAGTCTACCAGCCGCAACAGACCTTTGCGGGGTTCCAACCGCAACCGGGGCCCTCCACCACAGAGTACTGTGAGATTTTTCGGACGATGGGGCATCCTCCTCGGATGTGCCCGATATTACAGAAGTACTCCACGGTCCCGAATAATGTATACTGCGAATTTTGTGTGTCTACGACTCACAACACTGAGCAGTGCAGGGCGCTTGATGCACTTGCGGATTGATTGGATCGTCCCTCGTACAGGGTGAACGAGGCTCCAAGGGGAAGAGGTGGCGACATGCGGGGAGGCCGAACAGGCGGACGCGGTCCGGTAAAATGCTACAACTGTGACCAGGAGGGTCATGTGGCTCGAGAATGTCCCCTTCCGCGACGACCCTGGTGTTCCCAGTGCCGGGTCAACGCCCATGCTACAGAAGATTGTCCGGAGCTCATCAAGAAGTGGGAAGAACGGGCGAGGCAGAGGGGAGAAAATCTAATAAACTCAGAGCCGCGAGGGGCCGCAACCCCCGACATGCAAAATGTCGCAATAATAACGAGGGGCGGAAAGACGACTGGAGAGGATGCCCACGGGAAGGAGCCAGCTCAAGTGGTTCGGCCGGCATCCCCGAAGAAGTTGATCAGGCCCGAAGTCCAGAAGAAGTATTTCCAGGAGGCAGCTGAGGCATTCGCCCAGTTGCGGAACGACGGAGGTTTGGAGGAGCCCATGCTGCCGGAATCTGGTGCGCAGAACGTCGCAGGTACTGTGGTCGAGGATTGGCTCCGGCTATTCCTCAGGATTGTTGATAACGCTGTGCTGTGGCAGCATCTCAAGCATGCTTTGTACGGAGCACTGCAGGGGCGCATAGAACTTGGAGATCCAGCGGACGCCGGCCCTCAATACGTGCAACGTGTCAAGCGGAACAAGCAACGAACAGGCAAAGAATTCCGGCTTAACACGCAGGTCGCAGGGTTCCAAATCAGCGACACCATGTTGGACTTGGGGTCCGACGTCAACATACTGCCACGAAAGACATGGGAGGCTCTTGGAAGGCCACGGCTAGCCTACTCACCAATCCAACTTAGGATGGCGAACCAGTACTGCATTTTACCAATCGGCCGGCTCGAGGGAGTCGAGGTCGACGTTGCGGGGGTGAAGACATACACCGATTTTGAGGTTATTGATATCATGGGCGACAAGGATCCCTATCCTGCCTTACTCGGCATTGATTGGGCTTTTGAGAATTACGCCATCATCGACCTTAAGAAGGAGCTGATGATCTTTGAGGATGGGGAGGTACGGGTCACCCAGCCTCTCGACCCGTATCAAGGCCCGCGATATACGGAAACAATGGAAAATCGGGAGGATGCTCAGATGATGGACCATCTCTATCAGATGACTACAGGAAAGCATGACGATTATATTAACCCGACCGCGACTAGCTCTGTCAGTTGGCGGAGTGTGCAGAGCTCGGAGCTCAGATCCGAACTCGCTTGGGAAGACTAGCAGCAAGGGGGGTATGAGACCACCACGCGGAGATGTGCCTCCATTTCCCAAGTCCGGTGGGTAGGGACTGAGATCCACGGATATCCCACATTGTCAAACATGCAAGCAGTCAATACTTTTATTGCTAAGGTGGAAGACCGGGTCCCAGCTGAAAGCTGGATACCACTTTTGGATGTGGCCTTGCAGTCAGGTCTCGCGGACAAGACCCAGGTTCAAGAGTTGTGGCCAACAAATGGTTCTGTTGCCGGGACCTGCATGTTCTGAGGGGATCTAGATCATGGTATCGAGGATTTTTTAAGGAGCGATACGGCAATGGTGGGATGATCATCTTGACCAGTTCATTACTCAGCAAGCAGAGCTGACCAAGAAAAAGGAGGCGGTGATCAAGGAGCTTGTTCTTTTCTCTGACTCAGCCAGCGATACGTACGAAATTTTCTGGGGAAGGTTCCCTACGGACCTTTACAATTGGTTGCAGAGGTTACGAACGACGCTGCCCCAAGAGGGCTTACGGAAGATAAACCGCAGGTGGGCGCACGAAGACCTGGTGGCACTGCATCGGGTAGACACTAAACTAACCCGCGCAGTGGATTTTTGGGTAAGGACCACGTTGGAAGGATACGCTGTGGAGTTTGCTGCTGAGTGCTACCAATCCTTCTCGAAGGCCGAGGTCAAGTTCACTGTATTTGAGAGGGAAGTCAAGCAGGGAAGGAGATCTTCCGTTTGTGGATCAGTTCGATGTGGTTTGGGCAGGGTTGATTGAATTCCACAAAACGAGTATGGAAGCGTAAACCACCCGTACTGGGGGAAGGGTTGAGGGGACCGATGCTGTGTAGACTGTGAGAGTGGGGAGTGGGGAATGGATGTTGAGGCCGCATGCAAGTTGCGGGAGCGACATGCGCATCGGCGGGCACAGATCGTCGATAGGTGGCGAAGAAGGGTAATGAGAGATTTGAAGAGAAGAGAGATCGAGAGGAAAAATCAGAAGGAGGCGCCTCAGAGGACGGGAGTTATGGGTTTGGATACTCGAGAAGAAAACGGGACAGCAGTGGAAGTGCAGTGGGTGCATGGGAGCCCAGCGCCGCGAGAAAGAGAGATCGTGACTAGCGAAGATAACGGAAAGATGCAGCCCGAAGAAAGTTCCGATGATGAATGGCACGACATGATGCAGCAGATGTTTCAAGATCAGACGGCACCCACCCCTCCAGGCAGCCCTACTTCTCACCTTCTGCATGGCCAGGATCCCGACCTTCCCCTGGTACTGTATCAACCTTTAAGTAATATTTTTATTCAGTTACAAGCATTGAGTCGGTCATACAATAGTGCATCAGTGTCAGTAACGTCCGGGAACACAGCGTTCCTAGTAGTGGTAGTTTTCCTTGTGGGACCGTTACGCAACCAGGACCGGGAGGCTTTATCCTAGTCAATTCTCCGCAAGTACACATGGCTGGATCTTTCACCCGGTATCCAGAGTTCTCTGGACGGGGCAATGACGACGTAGAACAACACTGGTATCTGTGCGAAGCCATCTGGAGGGCTCGCCAGACGCCAGATGCAGTGAAGTTAATAGAATTCCAAACCACGCTCAGAGAGAGGGCTCTGCGATGGTTTATCAAGTGGTCCGAGGCTCATCCTAACCCCATAATAGCGGACGTGAAGCGGGATTTTTTCCGCGAATTCAAGCTTCCCAAGACAGACCAGCAGGGCCTGTCAGAGCTGTGGGAAATTAAGCAGAAGGAAGGTGAGACCGCGTGGGAGTTGATGCGGCGATTCAAGGATGCGATCGGGAAACTCAGCTACCCGATCGATCCAAACCACCAGAGGGACTGGTTCATCAAGGCTCTGCTTCCCTTGACACGAACCCCTCTCACTCAGCAGAAGATTGATAATCTGCAGGACGCTTTGGAGCAGGCCATGAAGATTGAAGCCATGGCGGGCTACCCCCAGGAATATCGGGGGGGGGGGCGGCCCCGCAAGACCCTTCTTTGATAGGGTTGCAACACCAGATCGCCAGCTTGACTGAAAATCTCAAGGAACTTCAGCCAGTGAGACCAGCGCGACCGAATGTTTGGTGTACTCATTGCCTGGTTGAGGGCCACGTCGCAACCGAGTGTCCTCAGTTGCGCGGCGCAGGAGCAGGACCCTCGGTCGCAGCAATATAGGGGGGTCCACCACCAGGGGGTGGCGCGGCGATGAACCCGCAGGGAGTCTACCAGCCGCAACAGACTTATGTGGGGTTCCTCCACCACAGAGTACTGCGAGATTTGCCGGACGCTGGGGCATCCTCCTTGGATGTGCCCGATATTATAGAAGTACTCCACGGTCCTGAATAATGTATACTGCGAATTTTGTGTGTCCATGACTCACAACACTGAGCAGTGCAGGGCTCTCGACGCACTTGCGGATCGACTAGACCGTCCCTCCTACAGGGTGAACGAGGCTCCGAGGGGACGAGGCGGAGGCATGCGGGGAGGCCGCACAGGCGGACGCGGTCCGGTAAAATGTTACAACTGTGACCAGGAGGTCACGTGGCTCGAGAATGTCCCCTTCCGCGACGACCCTGGTGTTCCCAGTGCCGGGTCAATGCCCACGCTACAGAAGACTGTCTGGAGCTCATCAAGAAGTGGGAAGAATGGGCGAGGCAAAGGGGAGCGAATCTGATAAACTCAGAGCCGCGAGGGGCCTCAACCCCCGACATGCAGAACGTCGCGATAGTAACGAGGGACGGAAAGAAGACTGGAGAGGATGCCCACGGGAAGGAGCCAGCTCGAGTGGTTCGGCCGGCATCCCCGAAGAATTTGATCAGGCCCGAAGTCCAAAAGAAGTATTTCCAGGAGGCAGTTGAGGCATTCGCCTAGTTGCGGAACGAGGGAGGTTTGGAGGAGCCCATGCTGCCGGAATCTGGTGCGCAGAACGTCGCAGGTACTGTGGTCGAGGATTGGCTCTGGCTATTCCTCAGGATTGTTGATAACACTGCGCTGCGGCAGCAGCTCAAGCATGCTTTGGACGGAGCACTGCAGGGGCACACAGAACTTAGAGATCCAGCGGGCGCTGGCCCTCAATACGTGCAACGTGTCAAGTGGAACAAGCAACGAACACGCAAAGAATTCCGGCTTAACACACAGGTCGCAGGTTTCCAAATCAGCGACACCATGTTGGACTTGGGGTCAGTTGGCGGAGTGTGCAGAGCTCAGAGCTCGGATCCGAACTCGCTTGGGAAGACTGGCAGCAAAGGGGGTATGAGACCACCACGCGGAGATGTGCCTCCATTGCCCAAGTTCGGTGGGTAGGGACTGAGATCCGCGGATATCCCACATTGTCGAACATGCAAGCAGTCAATACTTTTATTGCCAAGGTGGAAGACCGGGTCCCAGCTGAAAGCCGGATACCACTTTTGGATGTGGCCTTGCAGTCAACGTCGGCACGGTGGTGGAAAAATCAACGCAACACTCTGTTGCGATGGGAGTGCGTGGCGGATGCTCTGCGGGCACGCTTCAAAGAGGATGAAGGACCCTACAGTATGCTTAAGTATCATGGAACTTCCGACCCGCGACACCATTTGCGGGCCTGTGAGGAACAGTGGCATAGCACCCGGTACACTGAGGAGCTGTGGGTCCACAAGTTTATCCACTCCCTGGGTACAATTCCCCAGGCCTGGTACCTGGAGGAAGAGCGAAAACGAGGCACTTGCTCTTGGCAGGCAGTTGCGGACAAGTTCGTTCGGTGCTTCGTGTTCGAAGGGGAGACGGCGCAGGAGTCTCAGGCCCTACAGGCAGTCAAGGAGGTTTTGTTTTTCCGCCATCCCGAGCCTGATGGGGGCCCGGTGGTGTCATGACCTGAGGTCAGGCGCGAGTTGGTTTGCCACCGGATTGATGGCGATCCAGAGGACGATAGTCTGGAGAACCTCAGGCATCTCTATTTTGACGAAAAGGAAGGCGAGCAGAGCATCAGTGAAGAGCCGACGACAGAAGGAGTCCATTTACAGCCCCTAAAGACAAAGAAGCTGAACATTGGAACAGACGAGAAACTCAAGCTCGCAACGGTGGGAGATTACTGGGACGAGGAGACAACAAAAGAAATTTTCAGCCTCCTCCGGGAATACGAAGATTTGTTCCCGTCTTCGGTTGCGGACCTGAAGGGGATCAAGGGGGATCTGGGTGAAATGCGCATCGCGCTGAAACCAGGGGCCAAGCTGGTGAAGCACCGGCCCTACCGGTTGAACCCACGTATAAAAGAGAAGGTAAAGATGGAGATTGACAAGATGCTGGCTGCAGGTCTCATTTTTCCAGTAGAAGAAGCAGAGTGGGTGAGTCCCATTGTCATCTACAACAAGAAGGACAAAGCGGAGATCCGTGTCTGTGTAGATTAATGGAGCCTGAACAATGCCTGCATCCACGACCCGTTTCCCACTCCTTTCAGCGATGAATTCCTAGATCACGTTGCGGGAAACGAAGCTTATTCATTCACTGATGGGTTTTCGGGTTACCATCAGGTGCGCATTGCCGAGGAAGACAAAGCAAAGACGACAATCACCACTGAGTGGGGATCATTCGCATACCACGTTATGTCGTTTGGTCTGAAGAACGCACCAGCTGTGTTTTCCCGGATTGTCATTGCTGCTTTCCGGGAGTACATTCACAAGTTCCTGGAGGTCTACATGGATGACTGGACTGTCTACAGTCTGTTGAAGAAACACGCCTCTTTGTTGCGTGTTATGTTTGACCGATGTCGTCAGCTACAGATTTTTTTGAACTTGAAGAAATGTATTTTTGCAGTTCCATTCGGCACACTTTTGGGCCACGTGGTGTGCAAGCAAGGGGTCTCCGTCGATCCTGCCAAGGTCGTGGTCATCGTCCACATGGAGGCCCCCGAGACCGTGAAGCAGTTGCGGGCACTGCTCGGGCACACAGGGTATTACAGGCGGTTTATTCGCAACTACGCAAAGATTACGGCCCCTCTGGAGAAACTGTTGCGGAAGTCAGAAGTGTTTCAGTGGACGGCGGAGTGCAGGAAGGCACTTGAGACATTGAAGGAGAAGTTGGCGACGGCACCCATACTTGTTCACCCCGACTGGGATAAGCAGTTCCATGTGCATATTGATGCATCCGGTATTGCACTTGGAGCTGTATTGGCGCAACCCGGGGAGACGATAGTTGATCACCCCGTGTACTTTGCCAGCCGTCGGTTGTCGAATGCGGAGAAGAACTACACCGGACCGAGCGGGAGGCGTTAGCAATGGTGTACTCTCTCCAGAAGTTCCGCCACTATCTTCTGGGCAACAAATTCACATTCTTCACGGACCATTCTGCATTGAAGTATCTGGTGAATAAGCCTGTGTTGGAAGGCCGGATCTGTCGCTGGCTTCTACTTTTCCAGGAATTCATGTTTGAGGTGATTGTCAAGCCTAGAAAGTTGAATGTTGGTCCCGATCATTTGTCCAGGTTGGGGACGGGAGAGAATGAAGGCTCGTTGGACGATCAGCTGCCGGATGCTAACCTCTTCCGAGTAGAAGTAGTACCAGACTACCTGGCTGACATTTCCAGTTATCTGACCACGGGACAGTGCCCTGAGGATTACACCCCGCTTCAGAAACGCCACCTGGTTGTCTGGGCGGCCGACTACCAATTGATCGCGGGGCAGCTGTACAAACTGGGCCTTGATGAGGTGTTGCGCAGGTGTGTTCTCGACCATGAACGGGAAGCAGTGATGTGGGAATGTCACAGTGGTGTTGCGGGAGGGCATGTGGGTGCGAAACCCACCGCAAGGAAGGTGCTCCAATCTGGCCTGTGGTGGCCGACGGTACATGCTAACTGTAAGGCCTATGTGAAGCGTTGCGATGTTTGCCAGCGAACGGGAAGGCCTTCGCACTGGGACGAGCTCCCGCTACACCCAGTGCATGTGTTGCGGCCGTTTGAAAAGTGGGCTATTGATTTCGTAGGTCCCATCGCACCAATCGCTTGACATTCCAAGGCCCGGTACATCATTACCACCACAGATTACCTCACACGGTGGGCTGAGGTAGCAACGGTACGCGACTGCTCGGCAGAGACCGCTGCCCGGTTCATTTTTGAACACATCATCAGCCAGTTTGGCTGCCCACGGAGCTTGACCAGCGATCAGGGTACGCATTTCATTAATGCCACAGTCAAGTCACTACTGGACACATTTATGATTCAGCATCATAAAAGCAGCCCATACCACCCGCAGGCCAATGGTACGGTAGAAGCCTTCAACAAGATTCTCGAAAAAGGCTTGACTAAAATTTGCAATGCTCAGCGCGACGATTGGGACGAGCACCTCCTAGCGGCATTATGGGCCTACCGGACCACAGTGAAACGTTTTACCAACCAGACGCCATTCCAGTTGGTGTATGGCCGGGAAGCTGTGATTCCCGCCGAGTTCACTATACCCAGTCTTTTGATCACAACGTCCCTTCAATTCTCGGACGAGGAGTCACTTCGGGAACGCCTCCAGGAGCTACAGGAGCTGGATGAGGCCCGATTCCTGGCGGAATTCCACCAGAAGGTTCAGAAGGCCAGACAGAAAGCGTGGCACAACCGCCACATCAAAACCAAAGCCTTCCAAGTTGGCGGCAAAGTTCTCTTATATGACAGCCGGTTCCAGAAGTTTCCAGGCAAGCTCCAGATGCACTGGTTGGGACCCTACTTTGTCATCGAGATCCGCGACTCAGGAGCCGTTCGGTTGGCACAGCTGGACGGTACAGTTCTTCCTGGGTGGGTGAATGGCGCACGCCTGAAACCCTACCAGGAGTAGGTACCTTTCACTTTTCATCAATAACTCTCGCAACCGAGAGAACCCGTAGAGTAGCTTAGTCGAATAACTCTCCCGCAATTGGGATGAGCGTAGGGAGTCTTTTCTGTTCATAGGTAATCAGTCAAATAACTGGTCAAGTTGCGGGTACCTCACCGCAACCAACTGTGGTCGGGGCGGACCAGTCCAGCGTGTCGTTCGCGTAGGATCCATCCCCGTGCTAGTGTCAGTCCAGGTCATTTCCGTCAGTCCTTTTGTCAGTTCGTAGGATAGCTCAGATCTGCGTCATAAATTACCATTAGTAGACAGTAATCGTACCGTAATCATTTGCCATCACTCGCAGTTCCCTCAGCCGTCGTGCCCGCCCATCTCCCCATGACGCCGTCAGCAACTGTCAGACTACACACAGGCATGCGATTGATCGCACGATTATCGCAGGCAAGAAAGATAGCAAGAATTAATTTTCGTTATGGAGTCTCATCAACTCCGCGCATGCCAATAGATGACATAACTTGCATGAAGGCTATCAGCACGAGAATGACGGACCAGTTCAATTTGGAAGTTGCAGCGACTCCAGAGAATTTGCAGCATCGAAGCGCACCACGCCCAGAAGGAAACTCCAGAAGAATCCTCCAAGTTTACCAGCGCCGCGCCAAGATGCCGAGGGCTCTCTTATCCGTCCCCGAACCAGTGTTGGACAGCCGGATTCACCGCGTAGAGTCGCTAGTTGGCAAGTATGACAATGCGGCATGTATGGACACCAACCTGTCCGACCCAGCTGAATTCCCCCACCTCCATTGGCAGACCTACATGGAGCATCATTATACGCCAGGCAGCAGCTCCAACAGTCGGATGCGACCAGAATTCAGGGGCATACAACAGTCGTCCTTGATGCATTTGAGGACTCTTCCAGTTTTCGGAACTATGGGACCGGCCCTGCAATGCACCCGGTTCCTCCTCAGTCGGATACAGAACGGGTCCCTGTGGCTCAATGAGGAAATTCCAATTCATGCCGAAGACATTCATCGGCTTACAGGGCTGTCTCAAAATGGTGCATATGTCTCCGCTGCCGGCCATACATCCTCCAAGCGCGCCCGGAAGTCGGGTGACTCTGACCTGTACACCAAGTATGGCACTCGCCGGGGGGGCAAAGGTGCCAAAATTGATTTGATCAATAAGCCAGAAATTCGGTTCGCTTGCTACCTTATCGCTAGCAAGACGATGCGGCACTACACGAAGGGAGAGTGCACTCTGGACACAATCTCCATTGCGGAGCATTGCATCCAGGGCGTCAGGTTGAATTGGTGCTCTTTTGTGCTAAAAGAACTCTTCGCGGCCTGCGAAGAGAATTACAAGAGAACCACCAGTTTCATTTACGGTTACTTGATTTTAGCTTTCGCCATGTGGAAATGGCACCTTCCTCCCGTCTGGATGTCGGCGGAGACTACCGCGAGCCAGCCTCTCGCGATGAAATACACCCCCTAGCAGGTGTCTTCGAACCCCAGCACCAAACAGGTGAACGCGGAGGCGTTTCAGGCGTGGTACGGGATGATGACGGATGTGGTGACCAACCAGCAATGGGTGCCCAGGCACCTGTTGGATGAGTACAGTGAGCAGGTGTGGTTTGGGGTCAGCCACAGGCACACCTTCCTCCGGCCAACTTGCGTGTCGGACACCACCTTTCACATGGAGCCCCTCAGATTCCAGCTGAATGACGACACCTTTCACCGTGAGGTCTCTGCGTGGCCGGGGGTCATCAAGCACATCCGCGACGGGATCACCCGCTATAACTTTGAGCGGATGCTGCCGGCACAGCGGCCTGCCGCGACAGGCGCAGCAGGGTCCTCACAGGTTGCGGCGGAACCTCCATAGGATGCAGCTGAGACCGCACCGGACCTGCCCGAATCGCTGGTCCCCATCGTACAGCACCTCAACGCCCATGTACGACGACTTAACGTGGTAACCCAAGTTGCTTCAAGTGGTGCCCCTATATTTCCCTCCTTTGCTGAATTTCAGATCGGTCGGTCTCGTGCTCCCTCCAATACTGCCCCCCTCATTTCTCCCATCCCCACTAACCTATTCACCTCTGCCACCCCTATCATCACACCGATGGGCGAAACAGGCCCAGAACCCGATTCATCAGACCCCCCTCCATCCAAGAGGGCACGCATTGCTGTCACCGATCCAGTGGTGGATCTTACCGACGATGATCCACCAGCCACTCCACTCCCAGGAGCGTTGATTTCGGAGGAACCTCTGATCGATCCGTTAGAGTTCCTCAACCTTCGTCTCCCCCATACCTCTGTCACCCCATCCACTGCTCCCTCCACCGGCCGCCCACCTGCCACCTCCCCCAATCCATCCAACTCATCAGCCACTGTCTCATATTCTCTCATCCGGGAACTTTTCGGAGGTGACCACGGGGTGGAAGTCACCTCCAGTACTGCAGCTGTGGTACCGCCGGTTGACCCCGTGGCCACGCCCCAGGATCCTCCCTCTACTATATCTACCAGGCTAACAAATGGTGGGGCTGATTCGGCTGCCCCTCCCCTAGAGCAGACCACGCAGCAAGACAGGTCGGAGTCCGATATGGCCACCTCGATGCAGCAGCAGATGCCGGTCCGTCCTCCTGAGACCTCAAACCGATCAATGGCCAGTGGCCAACCTTCGCAGGAGCGGGTGCCGGAGCAGGGCGCACCCAGCACGACCAATGCAGAACCATGGAGTACAGCACAGCTGTACCTACTCATTCAGCAGGCGGCCCTAAAGGCCGAACAGATTCACGCAGAGCTGGAGCAGCGGTGTACCGAGCAGCATAATCAGATCACGGCGCTTACTGAACAGCGCAATCAGCTGACTAGGGAGAAGACCTACCTACAGGAGCAGGTCAACATTGCTGCTCAGGCGTTCTCCAACTTATGGCCCGCTGCAAGGGCTCATTATGCCCCACTTCCTACCAATATAGCGGAGGACAGTATAGCACTCCAGGCTCACCACCTCAGGACTGTTTTCACTGTTGTTTGCAGGGAGAACCAGGAACTCCAAGCGGTGTTAGCCGCACGGCCTACCCTTCCAGATCCACCGAGTGTCCATTCAGAACAGGTGACTGCCAAGCAGACTCAGGCAGTTAGTATGCAGGCAACTCTCCATTCCACTGCGGCCGCGGCTTCCGCCCTTCTGCGAAGTCTGCAGGAGTGCTCACTCGCTCTAACTGTCAAGACGCAGCCTATCGCTGCCCAGCTGCAACAAATTTCCCGTGACATTCAGGAGACCGTGGACCCAGCACGGTTAGATCAGCTCTACGCCCAGGCGGACGAGCTTGAAATTCAAATGCAACAGACTGAGGCCGACACGGCAGCGGCCAAACAGGTCATTCGGGAGATTCGTCCGCCCATTCGCGCCAATGCTGACTCCATGCAACAGCTGGATGCCAAGGCCAAAGCCCAACTTGCCACGCTGTTCGGGGCTGCCCCGATGACTATCGACGAGGCCGCCGCCACCCAGATCTCTGAAGAAGCCGACTTGCTTATGCAGGAATGGCAGCAAGCGGTGGCGGACTTCACCGGGCTTCGAGATGGAGCGCTCTGCAGGGTCCCAGAGTTGGGGCCCTTTTTTTAACAACCACTTGGCGGAGCACAGCAGGAAAGGGCGCAGGGTGAAGGCACAGCAGAACAGAGCATGGGAGCCAGCGGGGCAATGGAAGTGGAGACTGTTATTTGTGATTGATTCGGGGACGAGTCAAGGAATTGTGGTCGGGGCCTCAGGAGAGAAGCCGGGAGAAGCTGAAGTAAAGTCACAGAGGAACTGATAGTCGCAAGAGCGGGTGAATAAATAACAGTCACCCGGTTGAAACAAGGAGGATGCTGAAGAGGTTGCGAGGCTCGAGACAGGGAAAGACGCACAGAGCAGCTGCGGAGGAATCATGCATGTTCTTCATATGGTTTCTTATCTTCTCTATTCTACCTTTCTGTTCCGAAATCCATCTGTATCGGATTTGTGAGCTATCAGTGAGAATGCCATGTAATCATGTGTTTGGCCAAGAGATTAATACAATGGAAGGTTGTTGTCTCAATAAGATGTTCATGTGCTTGTAATGTGTTTATGCTGGTTTAAAATTTTATTTGCGAATGTCTGAATGCTTATTAAGTGATCTTGCGTATATAACTTTGTATATGTAATGGATGCACTGTCCTTCTTTAGTTGCAGGTTTGTTCCTTGCCATTGATCTCATCCCCTTCTGCATGTGGTTGCGGCACGCCTCGGGTGAGACGCACTGCTCTTCAGAGCAGGGTGAAAATGTCGGCGTGTTCCTAGACTACACCGGACCCCTTTGTTGGCCACAACTCTTGAACCTGGGTCTTGCCCGCGAGACCTGACTTCTCGCCAACAAGTATCTCCCAAGCATATTTGCCTTAAGAAAAAAATAGTTCACCTTCTCACTGCCATATTTCCAATCCAAGGAAATAATGAAGGAGGCCCATATCTTTCATCTCGAACTCCTTTGCAAGATCCTCCTTACATGAGTGTATCAGCTGTTGATCACCAGTCAGTATTAAATCATCAACATAAAGAACAATGATTAAAATCTTACCCTCCACCACAATCTGGTATAGGTTTGCATCTGCCTCACTCTTGGTGAAGCCAAGTCCAGTGAAATAGTTTTTGATCCGAGTGTACCAAGCACGGGGTGCTTGCTTCAGCCCATACAGTGCTATTTTAAGTCTATACACATGCGACTCGCTGCTGAAGATCCCAAATCCTTCAAGCTTATCAATGTACACTTATTCCTCAATGATCCCATTAAGGAATGTAGTATTCACATCCATCTGATGAATGTGCCAACCCATCTGCGCTGAGAGAGCAAGGATGGTCCTTATGGAAGAATATTGTGTGATAGGTGAAAAGGTTTCTTCATAATCAATCCCCTCGATCTGTGAGAAGCCTCAGGAAAAAAATATTTCCTTATACTTCTCAACACTCCCATCAGCAGCTTGATTTACCTTGTAGATCCATCTTGAACCTACCACTAATTAATCAACCGGCCTTGGAACAATTTCCCAAGCACTATTTCTGACAATGAAGTCATACTCCTCCACCATTGCATCTACCTATGTGGGCTCCTACACTGCTTCCTAAAAAGAAGATGGCTCTGTCACAATAAATTTGCTCATGAGAGCCATGTATCCAGTGAATCAGTCAGGATACTGTCTTTTTCTGCACTGTGAAGTAGGGGCTCCTACATTCTGTGCCGCGTCAAGCTTCAGCGTCTTAACTTCTGTGGTATGCCTTCTACTAGTTCTGATGTTTAGATCTGCGTGAGTGGACTCCTCCACTTCATGATCCTCCTCCTGTGGCTGATCCACATCTTGAGGCTCATCTTTGGCAACAAGTAGTTCCTCCTCTGCATGCAAGTGTAGCTCCCTCTCAAGCGACAACTTCATGGCTTTCTTCTCATTGAATTTTATATCCTGTCGCACCACAGTCATTCGACTGTTTGGAAAATACACATGATAATTATGGGGTGTTTCTTTGTACCCCACAAATATCCCAACTTTAGCAGTGGGCTCCAGCTTCTTCTTGGCGTTCTTGGTCACATGAACATAAGTAGATGAGCCAAAAATCTTAAAGTGAGAAACATCCAGTTTCTTACCAGTAAAAGCTTCTTCAAGTGTACTCATGCCAAGTAATCTATGAGGACAACGGTTTTGCACATAAACCGCAGTGTTGCATGCTTCCACCCACAAGTGCATTGGTAGGCCCTGATCATGCAGCGTAGCTCGTGTAGCACCCTCGATCATTCTGTTCTTCCTCTCTGCGACCCCATTCTACTATGGGTTATGAGGCGCTGTGAGTTTTGTTAGCCACCTATAAAATTTTGGCATAGCAAACAGGTGGCTAAATATGTTTCTAAGTCTTCAAGAGAAACTTTTCCCTTGAAAATCTATCATTCTTGAAGCCTTCATGTGTTTTCTGTCCTTTGAAGAAATCTTCACTGATGTTTCCATTTTAGGAGCCTCACTGTTTTGTGAAAGAGACTGCTTTAAAAAGGCCTCCATTTGCTCCATTTCATTCCCACAAAATCTCCATTTTCACCACTTTTTTCCCTTTCAAAAATCCCACAAAACCCTCCATCTGACCTCTAAATCTTCCTAAATCCCCCTTTTAAACCAAATACTGCCTTTATTTGGTTTAAAAATACCTTCTTTTGTCTATCGGAACCTCCAAATTCCTTTAAAAACCCTTCAAAATCCTTGAAAATCTTCATTTTCACATTAAGGCCTTAAGCCCCTTTGGCCTTAGCCCCAACTCCTTCTCCCTACATATGACCCGAAGCCATAACCTGGAGCTAGCCCCCATCGTGCAATCGCAATCGGGGTTCCCTGTCTCTTTGTTGCCTTTTACTTTGAACTTCCGATGCGATGAGCTTTCTGCTAAACTCTCCGATGCGATAAGCCCTTTATTTATAAACCCCGGTCTCCTTACCTTTTTCATGGGACCACACCCCGCCATCACAATCGAAAAAATTTATTCTCTTTGGTCTTCTCCCTGACTCTCTGATCCTCCGATTTAATCTCGACCGTCGAATCAACAAGAACCTAAGGTCGAGATTCAATCGCACTCCACTCATAAACCTGTAGTTGGGCGCTTAAGAAACACAAACCTTCGTGTTAAAAACCTCACTTTCTACCTTGCTCACCTTTCCCCGACATTAAATTTTTTAAACGAATCTAGACCGTTGAATCCATAAGAACCTACGACCCAGATTGCGTCGCACTCCGCCCGTTCATCCAACACCTCTTTCACTTTCAAAACCTATGACTCTTCTTTTAATCTCAACCGTCCAACTGAGAAATATTACGGTCAGGATCTAACCCGATCTTCCTCATCCACCTTTCAAACACCCCGCTACATGACAAAATAAATGTCGGGCTCACCACCCCTCTCATCCGTGCAACTTTCCCATCGCATTTTTTCCGCACCGTCGGATCTGGGTCCTCTGATCCGACGGCTAACGTTCCATTTTGCAAAAATTTTGTGCCTACAGTTTAACACCAAAAAAAATTGCGAAAAGGGCAGTTTTAGGAGGGACAGGTGTCAATTAACGTATGGAATCACATTTTTGTTTGGCAATACCGCCTCCCCTCATTTTAATTTGCGAAAACTGCCGCTGATTTTCCGCGATACCGCTCCTCCCCCTCCCCTCGCAATGTAATTTCTCGTTTGATCCTGACCTTCGATCTCTGAGATCGAACGGTCCACATTACGTCGCAACCCCGTTCACTTACTTTTCGTTTGTCTTCCCAAATGATTCCATCGGGCGATCTCCGCCATTGATTTGTTCTAATCTAACGGCCTTGATCTAATCTCGCCTCCATCCATTTTTCATCCATCCAACCTTCTAAATGACTTAATTAACAGATCTCCGCTGTCGATTATTCTAATCTAACTGTCCACGTTCATCCTCACACCAGACTCCCATCAAACCTGTTTTTCGCCTTCCACCATGATTTTCGTCACATTTTCGCTGCATCCACCGCTTTCCACCACTATTCCTCCATCCCCCGCGAACCTCTGAAGTAGCCATCATCGCTCCCACTAATTTTATTAATGTGTTTAACTGTGTTTTGCAGGTGCCACAGGGTCGTAAAGCCATAATGTCTCTGCAGTCAGAGTCAGGGTGATTTAGAGTGCAGAAAGACATTTCCAAAGCCAAAGATGACAGAGGAGACATCCCTAGAGGGTTTAAAGCATGGTTTATTGAAAGATTAGTGTCATTAACCCTGATTCAAACCCTCCAACACCTCCATAACCTGTATATTCACAAACACAGTCAGAAGCGACAACAAAGAGTATCAGAAGAAGAATTAAAGAAGATTAGTGCATAATATTGAATACTAAGAAGCCTAATCCATAGTCAGCAAGGATTAGAACCATGAAGATGATTAAAAGGCTTAATGAAGCCTAAAGCACACAATCAAGCCATATCAGTGATTTAACATTAGCAAATCATTTTTCTCCAAGAAAGGACCAATTCACACAGCCTACTCCATTCCTCATCGAACACCAGAATAGTTATTACCCTGACAAAGAGTCCTAAGAACTGTCAGTGCATTAGTTACAAGTATGGAAGACCTGCAAGCCAAACTATCCACCTTACTTATCTCAGAAGGAAAAATAGAGTACTACAGCCAGAAGAGTATTCCAAGAACATACCTGAAATTATTATCAATCTGAAAAAGACTCCTAGGCCAGCCTAAAGGGTACAAACATGTTAATGCAAAGCCATTATGCAGAGTGGGCATTCGAATACTTCCTCCCCTCTATCTTAATGGATCATTTAAGTTCATATCTACTACTCCACCTCCTCATTCACCTATAAGTATTCATTGAAGATTCATTGTAAAGGGTTGGGATTTTATTGATTGTTTGAACTGTTATTGAGGGAAGTAGTTGAGTATTTTGTAATACAGTAGGCTGGGAAGAGAAGTTTTTGACTATAAAGAGCCACTAGACTCAAAGTATGTGACTATTTTTGCACATCAATTAAACAAGCATATTCACAGGATCCTGGTCTATATTATTGGTAATGTTTTCCTTACTGTAATTGTCTCCTTTCATGTTTTTCATACTGTCCACTATTCTTTGATAAAGAATAGCAAGCATAGATTAGGACATACTGCTGTAAGTACCCTAAATCTCACTGTAAATCTTTATCTTCATGTTTTCTGCTATTTGTGTATCTAAGAACAAATTCAACATAATTTAACCAGTATAGAAGTTGGCTTGTCCATACTTACTGATGTATGAATTTAGAGTTTGATTCTTAGATGTTCTTGTTTGGTTTCAGCTAAAATAATTAGGAAACTGGGAGATTAGAGCTAGCCCTGTCCCACTAGGTTCCTTTTCAAAAAGTTGGCCTTTCTAAGATCCCTGTGAGTTAGTGTCAAAAGCAGTGAGGGTTAAAATTATTTCTTTGATCTTAGGCCTTACTCTGTGTTCAACCTTAAATGTTTTCTACCTTCTGAAAGTGGTTATGAGGACTGCTGGATTGTCTTCCTTAAGAGTATTCTGAAAGCAGGCTAAGTTAAAAGTCTTTACCTGATCTTAAGCTACCCTTTGTGTCTTTACTGAGAGTTTCCTTTGAAAGTATGTCAAAGGCAAGATAGGTTAAAATTCCTTACCTAATCTTAGGCTGCACTCTGGTTTCTTTCTTTCACCCTACTTCTTAATGTACCATCTCACCATCTATCTAAAAAGATCCTTTGGTATAGATGACTTTCCGTATGGAAAAACTTGGATAGTTGCTATGCAAGTAAACCCCTTTTATGACTCCATAGCCCAATGGATTGGCACTCTTTCTTGACCCATCTTCCCATGCCGAAACATCCTTCTACTTCGTTCCTTCTTCACTTCACATGACCTTCTCATTTAATGATTCCCAACCAAACAAACAAACCAAGAAACCCTTGTGCTTCATACCTAGCCTAATACCATAAACTGACCTCAAAGATATATCATTCTTTGCATTTATAAAGAGATCCCTCTCTGGATCTAGGAGGGCTAGATCCTGAGATCCCAAAGTGGTTTGATGTTGTCTTGTCATTTGGTATTGCCAAATCTACCAAATCACATGAACCACAACATAATGGCGACTCCACTGGGGAAGAAGACCAATTAGCCTTGATTTGGTAGTTGATCACTCTGGTGGACAGAAAATCTCCTTGAACATTTTAAACCCTCCACTTGGCAACTCTACAATTCCAAAAGACCAAATGACTCCATTGGCAGAAGACTCTGAACTGGTTGAATAGACACAGTGACCTCCTTTCTGATTTACAAACATGATTCCAAGTATAAAACGAAGATATGCCCCAATGAGTAGGGATCATATCCCTGGATTCCCAAACAAAATGCCTGAAATAAATTGGTTGAAAGACCTACCTACCTTTCAAGGTGAAAATTTTGATGACCCCTTGTTACATCTCATCAAGTTTCATATACATGTGTGGAGGTTAAAATTTGAATGGCATGAGGATTGTCTATGTTCATGGCAACATTAGAAGGTAAGGCAAGGGACTAGTATAAATGGTTAGAACCTAGAAGTTTTTTTTCTTTGAAATACATGCACCAAGTATTTTATGAGAAATACAAAGAAAACCCCTCATCCATACCATGGACTGCAAACTGTTGTGATCAAGCTCATAATATCATACAATACCTGTTAGATATTGATGAGGATTTGGTAAAAATGCATCCTGAAGATCTGTTAGAAGCCATTCAAGAGTTTTATATGCATCCTAGATATCACAAGAACCTGGATGAATTAGTTGAGGAAGAAATTCACCAAGAAATCAAATACACTCCTCAAGATATTCCCGAAAACCCAAATAATGATTCATCATCCCTTATATCTGAATCCCAAGAAGACATCTAGCCTCAGATTCAGTCTTCACAGGTAACAGAGAGCTGCTGCACTTTTGCCCAAAGAAACACAAGAAAATCTTCCCCTTTGATAGAAGAAGAAATAGATCAGATCATCAATAGACAGCCAGCCTCTGAAATTTTTTGCAGAATAGGCACTCTTGCTCATTCATCTACTAAGCTTTGTTGTACAGATTTAGAAATCTCCCTTGTAAATCAGAATGAAGAAAGATCTACTAGTAATCCAGTATGTCTGATTGGTAGCATTACTTACTTTAATGATTTTCCTAATTTTGATCTGTCTGATGATGATGTTATCCAAACAAAATTTGATCTTGCAGAGCCATCATTAGTAGATTTGTGGGAGGAAGATCAATTGCATCAACCTCAAGAAAGTAATGAGCCCATGCAGGCTATTTATGATACTAATGAGGAAAGTTATGAAAGTCTATTAGTAGATGAAAATTCATTGAATCTTCACTCTATGTTATCTAAAATCATCAGTAATAGTTTTCATGTGATTGGGAATCAACAGCCTTTCATCTCACAGGGTGGAGAGGAGAAAATTGAAGAAAATTTTGAGTAGGTTGAAACCAAGGAGCCTTCTCTTAAAAAAGAGGAAGCAATGGAATAGACCCCTGCTCAAGAATACATTGATCTTTTCACAAAGCTCAGCCCACCAGATCATAATATCTCAGAGCTACAAGAGGACAACACTGCAGTATATGATGAGTCCTCCAGTTTAGAAAAGAATGAAGATGAGGAAGAGTTTCTTTCTCAAGAGAATATTTTCCTTGCTCTAGTGGAAGAGGAAGTAATCCTAGTTGAAAACTACTTGTCAAATACTCACAACCAGGTATTATTTCAAGATCCTTATGCTCATTTCCTACAGACATTTAGAGAAGGATCAAAGGTCATCAAGAACATCTTGTTGCAGAAAACAAGAAACATTTTAAAAGCTACTGCTGAAGAGAAAAGAGAATGGGAGTGGCCCTGCCTATCCAGCATGCTCAAAGAGATGAGCAGAAACCAGTCATGGGATCATCTGATTGACTGGATGTATTGGAAAAGAGAGTTTGTCAGCTAGACATGTAAATATCTCAAGTTAGAGTAGGGTAGGTATGAAATCTCAATAAAGCTCAGCCTGTGAGCATTTAGTTAGTTGTTGATTTTTGCTTTGAAGAAAATTCAAAAAATAAAAAGATAGAAAGAGAAGGGTTCAGACAAGCTCAAAACTTGAACCAGAAAAGAAGAAGAAAACAGCTCTAACAGGTTCAAAATCAGAGCTGAAAGGAAGAAAGAAAGGTGACTCTAACAAGCTCAAAATTTGAGTCACAAGGAGGAAGGATGCTGGTGATTTTCAAATCTGAAGCCTTCAAAGTTTGTTTTCAATTTCTGCAAATTTCAGTCCATATGCAGCTTGTCTTTTTGCCATGGACCCACAGAAAATCAGACAGTCTAATCCTTGTTTGTCTGTATCTAAATTTTTGCTTTAGAATGTAGAGAACGAAAATTTGTCAGACAGTTTAATCCTGGCAGATATTAGTTTAGGTAGAGAATCTATGAGTCCAATTGTTTAATCTGGTCTCATGGAGGAATAAGGGTAGTAGTAGATAGGTTTATTTTCCTGTTTGCAAAAAAAAATATGATGTGAGAGGTCTGCAAGTCTAAATGCACCTTGAAGAAAAAATGTTAGGACGGTAGGATGGGTAGGTAATTGTTTGGGGAAGTATTTCTGCTGATATAATGTCCATCATGTCTATAACAGCTGATCAAAAGAAGAAAAATATGGTCAAAGTACTAGGCATTTTTCCTACTTCCAAAGATTATTTCTGAGATTCTTGACACCTTCAAGAAGATGCCATCCCCATGTGGAGCCACTGTTAGCCACCTATAAAATTTTGGCGTAGAAAACAGGTGGCTAAATATGTTTCTAAGTCTTCAAGAGAAACATTTCCCTTGAAAATCTATCATTCTTGAAGCCTTCATTTGTTTTCTTTCCTTTGAAGAAATATTCACTATTGTTTCCATTTGATGAGCCTCACTGTTTTGTGAAAGAGACTACTTTAAAAAGGCCTCCATTTGCTCCATTTCATTCCCACAAAATCTCCATTTTCACCACTTTTTTCCCTTCCAAAAATCCCACAAAACCCTCCATCTGACCTCCAAATCTTCTTAAATCCCCCTTTTAAACCAAATACTACCTTTATTTGGTTTAAAAATCCCTTCTTTTGTCTATCGGAACCTCCAAATTCCTTAAAAAACCCTTCAAAATCCTTGAAAATCTTCATTTTCACATTAAGGCATTAAGCCCCTTTGGCCTTAGCCCCAGATCCTTCTCCTCGCATATGACCTAGAGCCATAACCTGGAGCTAGCCCCCATCGCGCAATCGCAATCGGGGTTCCCTGTCTCTTTGTTGCCTTTTACTTCGAACTTCCGATGCGATGAGCTTTCCGCTAAACTCTCCGATGCGATAAGCCCTTTCTTTTAAAACCCTGGTCTCCTTACCTTTTTCATGGGACCACACCCCGCCATCGCAATCGCAAAAAGTTATTCTCTTTGATCTTCTCCCTGACTCTCTGATCCTCCGATTTAATATCGACCATCGAATCCACAAGAACCGACAGTCGAGATTCAATCATGCTCCACTCATAAACCTGCAGTCGGGCGCTTAAGAAACACAAACCTTCACGTTAAAAACCTCACTTTCTGCCTTGTTCACCTTTCCCTGACATTAAATTTTTTAAACGAATCTGGACCATTCAATCCACAAGAACCAACGGCCCAGATTACGTCACACTTCACTCGTTCATCCAACACCTCTTTCACTTTCAAAACCTCCGACCCTTCTTTTAATCTCGACCGTCCATCTGAGAAATCTTATGGTCGGGATCTAACCCGATCTTCCTCATCCGCCTTTCAAACACCCTCTACATGAAAAAATAAATTCCAAGCCCACCACTCCTCTCATCCATGCAGCGTTCCCATCGCATTTTTTCCGCACCGTCGGATCTAGGTCCTCCGATCGGATGGCTGACATTCCATTTCGCAAAAAATTTGTGCCTACAGTTTAACACCAAAAATTTTTGCAAAAAGGGTGGTTTTAGGAGGAACAGGTGTCAATTAACTTATGGAATCACATTTTTGTTTGGCAATACCGCCTCCCCTCATTTTAATTTGCGAAAACCGCTTTCGGTTTTTTGTGACACTGCTCCCCCCCGCAATGTAATTTCTCGTTTGATTCTGACCGTCAATCTCTGAGATCGAACAGTCCACATTACGTCACAACCCCATTCACTTACTTTTCATTTGTCTTCCCAAATGATTCCATCGGGCAATCTCCGCCGTTGATTTCTTCTAATCTAACTGCCCTGATCTAATCTCGCCTCCATCCAACCTTCTAAACGACTTCATTAACAGATCTCTGCCATCAATTATTCTAATACGACGGTCCACGTTCATCCTCGCACCAGACTCCCATCAGACCTGTTTTTCGCCTTCCACCATGATTTTCGTCACATTTTCGCTGCATCCACCGCTTTCCACCACTGTTCCTCCATCCCCCGCGAGCCTCTGAAGCAGCCATCATCGCTCCCACCGATTTTATTAATGTGTTTAATCGTGTTTTGTAGGTGCCACAGGGTTTTAAATCCATACTGTCTCTGCATTTAGAGTCAGGGTGATTTAGAGCGTAGAAAGACATTTCCAAAGCCAAATATGACAAAGGAGACATCCCTAGAGGGTTTAAAGCAAGTTTTATTGAAATATCAGTGTCATTAACTCTGATTCAAACCCACCAGCGCCTCCATAACCTGTATATTCACAAACACAGTCAGAAGTGGCAGCAAAGAGTATCAGAAGAAGAATTAAAGAAGATTAGTGCATAATATTGAAGACTAAGAAGCCTAATCCATAGTCAGCAAGGATTAGAACCATGAAGGTTATTAAAAGGATTAATGAAGCCTAAAGCACCAAATCAAGCCATATCAATGATTTAACATCAACAGAGCATTTTTCTCCAAGAAAGGACCAATTCACACGGCCTACTCCATTCCTCATCGAACACCAGAATAGTTATTACCCTGAAAAATATTCCTAAGAACTGCCAGTGCATTAGTTACAAGTATGAAAGACCTGCAAGCCAAACTATCCACCTTACTTATCTCAGAAGGAAAAACAGAGTACTACAGCCAGAAGAATATTCAAAGAACATACCTGAAGTTATTATCAATCTGACAAAGACTCCTAGGCCAGCCTAAAGGGTAAAAACATGTTAATGCAGAGCCATTATGCAGAGTGGGCATTCGAATACTTCCTCCACTCTATCTTAATGGATCATTTAAATTCATATCTACTACTCCACCTCCTCATTCACCTATAAGTATTCATTGAAGATTCATTGTAAAGGGTTGGGATTTTATTGATTGTTTGAACTATTATTGAGGGAAGTAGCTGAGTAGTTTGTAATACAGTAGGCTGGAAAGAGAAGTTTTGGACTGTAAAGAGCCACTGGACTCAAAGTATGTTACTGGTTTTGCACATCAATTAAACAAGCAGATTCATAGGATCCTGGTCTATATTATTGATGATGTTTTCCTTACTATAATTGTCTCCTTTCATGTTTTTCATATTGTCTGCTATTCTTTGATAAAGAACATCAAACATAGATTAGGACATAGTGTTGGTAGTACCCTAAATCTCACTATAAATATTTATCTTCATGTTTTCTGCTATTTGTGTATCTAAGAAAAAATTCAACATAATTTAACCAGTATAGAAGTTGGCTTGTCCATACTTACTGATGTATGAATTTAGAGTTTGATTCTTAGATGTTCTTGTTTGGTTTCAGCTGAAAGAATTAGGAAACTGGGATATTAGAGCTAGCCCTGTCCCACTAGGTTCCTTTTCCAATAGTTGGCTTTTCTAAGATCCATGTGAGTTAGTGTCAAAAGCAGTGAGGGTTAAAAGTCTTTCTTTGATCTTAGGCCTTACTTTGTGTTCAACCTTAAATCTTTTCTACCTTCTGAAAGCAGTTATGAGGACTGCTGGATTGTCTTCCTTAAGAGTATGCTGAAAGCAGGCTAAGTTAAAATTCTTTACCTAATCTTAAGATACCCTTTGTTTATTTACTGAGATTTTCCTTTGAAATTATGTCAAAAGAAGGATAGGTTAAAATTCCTTACCTGATCTTAGGCTACACTCTGGTTTCTTTCTTTCACCCTATTTCTTAATGTACCATCTCACCATCTATCTAAAAATATCGTTTGGTATAGATGACTTGCCCTATGGAAACCCTTGGATAGTTGCTATGTAGGTAAACCCCTTTTATGACTCCATAGCCCAATTGATTGGCACTCTTTCTTGACCCATCTTCCCATGCCGAAACATCCTTCTACTTTGTTCCTTCTTCACTTCACATGACCTTCTCATTTAATGATCCCCAACCAAACAAACAAACCAAAAAACCCTTGTGCTTCATACCTAGCCTAATACCATAAACTGACCTCAAAGATATATCATTCTTTGCATTTATAGAGAGATCCCTCTCTGGATCCAAGAGGGCTAGATCCTGAGATCCCAAAGTGGTTTGATGTTTTCTTGTCATTTGGTATTGCCAAATCTGCCAAATCACAGGAACAACAACAAGTTCTCTTCGAATTCCTTCTTTGCTATAAATGTCTTTGAATTCGTTCAAGATATATTCACCACCATTATCGCTCCGCATAGCCTTCACTTGCTTCCCCGACTCCTTCTCCACTAATGCTTTAAACTCACAGAACTTTGAGAATGTTTGATCCTTCTTCTACATGAAGAAGATCTAGCATCTACGAGAATAGTCATCAATAAAAATAACATAATACCTGTGTTTTTTTGTTGAAGCAACAGATAATGATCCACACATGTCTGTGTGTACTCTCTCCAACATCCCCGAAGCATGGTTCTCCTTTTCATGAAATGTGGTCTTCACAAGCTTACCCATAGTACATCCCTTGCACTGATCTATCTGTGCAAGTGTACCCTTGCGAAGTCCAGTAGAAATATGCTACAAAATCTTCAGGGCTCCATGGTGAAGATGGCCCAATCTCCTGTGCCATAATTCACCCTCATCAAGGCTCACCACTTATTCTTCTTTGCCCACCATTGTAGTGCAACCATCTACCTCCATCTTGTAGAGATTCTTAACTTGAAACCCTATCCTCTTGGTTTGACCCATTATTTTATGTCGCATGAAAGCTTTTCCATCGTTGAAAACAATGTCATAACCTATGTCTTCCAACATCGCGACTGAGACCAAGTTCTTCTTTAGACCTGGAACATGCATAACATATTTCAATAGAAATGGTTTACCTGATTCCCTCTCAAAGGTAATGGTACCAATTCTGGTCACACTGTATCGTCCATCGTTGCCCATCTCTATTTGCATTTGGAGATCTTTCTCATCCAAGTCGTTGAACAAATCCTTATCTCCCGTCATGTGGAAGGAAGCACCACTATCAAGATACCACACCGATCCCATTGTGCTTGAAACCAAGCATGTGATCAAGGAGAAATCAAGTTCAAATTGAGAGGCAAGGGCCTCACCAGCTGCAACTCCAGCAGCCTTCTTTTTCTTCTTTTTCTGTGGGTAGCTAGTGGTGATATGCCCATATTCGTGATAATGAAAACACTTCACCTTGGACAAATCCAGCTTCTTGCCTTTAGCGTAGGATTTTGAATGGGATTTCTTCCCCTTCCCTTTCCTCACTTTGGAAGCTAAAGAACAATCCTCTTCATCATCATGCTTTGATGAAGAGCCATCCCTGGCACTCCGCCTTATCTCCTCCTGCACTAGATCCGACCAAAGTCGCTCCTAATCTGGCAGTTTCTCCCGCCCATTGACAGAGTCTTGATAACTGTGCCAACTCTTCGGAAGTCCAAGGAGAGCCAAGCTCACCAAGTCATCATCAACAAATGTAATTCCCACACTCCCCAGCTCATCCCTACATTGGACAAAATTCGTGAGATACTTTGGAATATTGTCGCCCTTCTCCATTTTGATTTTTCTGAGTTTATCTTTCAGCGCTAACTTCTTATGGTCGTTGTTGCTTTGGAAAAGATTTTTCAAAGCCTTCCACATTGCAAATGGAGTGGCTTTCCCGTGAAGGGTTGACACAATACAGTCTTTCACACCTTCCAACATAATTCTTCTCATCTTTGCTACTTTCTTTTGTCAGGCGTCAAGTAATGTAGCATCCATCGAAGTGGGCTTAGGAACGTCGCTATCAATGAACTCCTTCAAGTCATTATCTTCAAGCACCACCTCCATCATGTCCTTCCAGGCTATGTAGTTAGATCTGCCCTCGAGTGCATACTCCAATTGCGACCCATTGAAAGCCATTTCAATGTTTACTCAATTGTTGCACCAAGAAATTCTTGCAGCAAATTTGAATTGTTCCACCAACACAACTCAACATTGCTTCTATATTGTAATCTCCAGTGATTAACACTACTCCGATAACATGTATAAATTATATAAAATATGCACGTATATTACCGGACTCCCCTGATCTAACAATTAAATCCACTGTTAAATACAAAATCCTTCTACTAAATTCTTTGCCGAAATTAAATTGCCAATTGTAAACATATGAAGAAAAATCAATCGCACATAACAAGATGTTTTACCGTGAAAGCTTAAAGCTAAAAACCCCAAATATCATATATTATGTATATCATGGAATCATGAAACAATATCATACAAAGCTCAGCTCATAGAGCTCTTAGTACAATATACAATCGTCTCACACTTTCATACGAAAATTGGTTCACACATGCACCAATTTACTGCCTCCTGACAGCCTGCCTCCACTGCACAATCCCTGTTGAAGAAGATCCATAAATGAATTCGATCTTTTCTTGATTTGACTGTGCAATCCTCATTGGAAACTCCAATGTGTGTGTAGATGCATTGAATGCATCATTATAGTCACAACTGATACTCAAACACACTCTTTCACCTATCTCTCCACTGGGTCTCCACTAGATCTGACATGCAAGTAGTTAACTATTGTATTTATTCAGTTATAAGTAAGACACTACTTGTGAATTGATTAAATAATTAATTCACTCGTCTTTCACTAGTGTATCTTTAGTTACAACTAGCACAACTGAGTTTAACTCACTTAACTGAGTTAAACTAAATAACAACTCCCATAACTACTGTTCACACTCAGTTACAATGAAGTCCATCATGCATGAGTCACGAACCAACCTTGTAATTCGTAATTCCTTCAGCTAACTATTTTTCCACTTTAGTTAACTGAAATCAAGTTCTCCAAGAGAATACGTTATTATTTATTGTATGATTATCATTAAGGGCTAATAATAATCGACATGCATTCTATTTTTAGATTTGTGATCTATAAATAGACTTCGCCCATGCTCTAAAAATAGAAACTCATCTAAAGAAAGAATTTGCTCAACCATCTAGAATCAACATCCTGCTAATTTTAGAATATGCTCACCATTCTAAAAATAGACATACACCTAAAAATATCCTGCAGGCCCCACCTAGTGAAGGTGCTTAATTTTCACTAGGATCATCATCTTGTTGAATCTAAACAAAGCTAATACAAAGGCCCACACTATAAAGTTGGACCAAGGAGATGTAGCCCAGGAGCGGTGAACTCCTTAATAAAAAACGTGCGTATTTGTCTCTGTTATTTTTGCTTGTTCTGTTTTTATATGTTTTTGTTCAGCATTGAGTTTCCATGCTTTTAATTTCATGAAATACACTTAATCTCATCAAGTTTAATGGATTTTCAATCATAAGCACATTTATAAACCCTTGTATAAGAAGAAAACCAAAGCACTTTCATGTTAATTCTGAAACTGATATTAGCATAACATTAACTAACAATCAATTTCATATCAGAGAGGATTGGGACAGTGGCCTACCGACTTGCACTGCCTTTGACAATGAAATTCCATGATGTTTTCCATATGTCATTGCTTAAGAAATATGTTAAAGATGTTGATCATGTGATTGGATGATTTGTATTGTAGGTGGAGCCAGAAGGAGAATTCCAGTCGTAACCGCGGTGTATTTTGCAGAGAAAAACGCTCATGCTCCGGAATCAAGCAATCAAGTAGGTTAAAGTGCAATGGAAACACTTTGGGCCCGATGAAGCTACATGGGAGATGGTGGATCAGATGCATGCCATGTATCCATCCTTATTCAATGGTTGAGCGAATGTTTTGATATATGTTGGAATGCTTTTTTGGTATATGTACATATGTTTATGGATGTAAATACTACCATGCACTATGTTATAAAGCTCCAATAAATGATACGGGTGTAATGTCATTATGATGTTATAGTTGTCATGTTGGTTTGCTTCTAAGCATGTTGATCATTGTAAATATTTCAATGAACTAAGTTATCATAGCTCCATGACTAGTATGGTTTTCTTACAACATTCTTGTTGGTTGTAGGTGTCGTTGAACACCGAGAATGGTGTTCCCCCAAGGGGGAGGGTTTTGTAACAACCCTCATCAAAATTCCATGTAATAAAAGTTAACAAAGGAAAAATAATAACCAAGATCATGGGACATGTATTCCAAATTGAATGTTGGGAAAAACATCCTAGTGCGGGTGTTCATATGGTTTGCTATGGCTATGGAAATTGAAAAAGGAAATGACTAAGGATTTGGAAAGGAAAAGTGGCATTTACTGACATTTATTTATGAAAATAATGGAAAATAGGAGGAAAGGGAGGTGAAACGTCACAGGCTTCACATGAGGAGGAAAATGAAGAAAATAGAAGCCTCATTAATAAAAAGGCTTATGAGGATCGTTTCATGGATTTTCTTCATTGCAGTTTTGGAGCTCTCTTTATTATATCTCTCTCATGCTCTTGGATACTTGGAGTTTTCTTGGAGCACTCTTGGAGGGTGTGGCATACTAATTGATTTGGAGCAAGAAGGAAAAGGAAGAGCGGGAAAGCGCAAGAGAACATCGGGATCAACAACTACAATGGGCTTTGATTGCAGGTACCAAGTTGCATGCCCGTTTTCCTCACTAGTTTTGGCATGCATGGTGTATGCATGTGGTTTCTTGGTCATGATCTCTCATTGGCATGGAGGATTTCCTAGATTGACAGTGGATTTGCCTAGCCTTGACATTTCCTGGATAGTCATGGTGTTCTGGGTTCAGTTTCATTGTTTTTTTCTTCTGGTTGGTTCTCATGTTCCTTTAGCTGTGCGTTGAGTTATTAGTTCCTAGAAGCCTTAGTTGGGCAAACATTCTGGAAGCCCAAAAGACAATTGTGGGTTGAGTTACTAGTCCTGGAAGCCTCGGTTGGACAAATTCTCTAGAAGCCCTAGGTGGGTTGAGTTACTAGTCCTGGAAGCCATGGTTGGACAAACGCTCCGGAAGCCCTGTAACAGCTGGGGTTGAGTTACTAGTCCTGGAAGCTCTGGTTGGAGAAAACACTCTGGAGCCCTGGAATAACTTGGGTAGAGACCAATTTGTGATGGTTGTGATGTCCAATTGTGAGGTAGAATCATTGGTTGAGGGTTGAGGTGGTTTGGCCTCTGGAAGCCCTGGTTTCGTTTTGATGGATTTGGTTTATGAGATCCCACATTCATGCTTGGAATATGGCACGACGGGGATTGGCTGAAGAGATATTTGGCTCAACCATGTCTATGGTCGGGTGGAACGTGGAAGTCCCATACTTGGTTTCATTTTGCTTATGGAAATAAGAGCTATTTTCTCCTTGTATTAATAGGTAAATATGCTTGTTATTCTATGGCTTATATGGTTGTCATGTGCTTGTCATCTCTGTTGCTTATATGATGGTTATGACTGAGTTTTATGATGGTGATGAAGTATGGCTCTCATCATGTTTTGATTCGTAATTGAATGAACAATGTATATATGCCTAAATAGACTATAATGCAGTTAATGTGATGTAACAACAATGCTTCTTAGTGATTCTTAGATAAGTATGAGACCCCTATGCTAAGATCTATTATTTAAACCTGTAGATTACATATTTGTGACATGTTTGACGAAATGCATGTCATGGCTGGTAGGGGTCCAGTCAAGTCCTTGTTCAATTGTTGACTTGTGCATCATTATTTCATTGTTATATTTCACTTCTAAACTTGTCATTGAATTATGGGCAGTGACCTAGGCTCTAGGCTTTAAAAAGTGGCTCAAATCTCAGGGGCATTGTCACAGTTCTGTGGAAAAAAGTCCTTGGAAGCATGCATGCCCATGCTATGGGAGCTTACAGAGCTTCCCAATGCACCCTTGCCCATATTAAGGGAGTGTCCAGGGGTGAAATAGTCTAAAAGCTAAGTGGGACCTAGGGGCTAGATACATGAGTGGTTGGGTTGACCCCTAGGAGTTTTTTTGTTGATGTGGAAGGTTTGTTTGATGTGTTTCCTTCGGTTCCACTTCCTTAAGGTTACTTAGGAGGTTGAATCATATCATAGTAACTCTTCGTCACATATTTAACTCGATTGGCCGGTTACTTGGGTAGATGTGGGAGGAGGGTGTTACAAGACCTATTTATGGGAATTTTAAAAGAAAGCATCAAACATGAGATGCACCTCTTTGATCCTAAATCCATAGAGCATGCTTTCAGTTTAGCAAGAATTGAAAGTAAAAGTATGACTACTAGAAGATTGGTCACTAACAACTACAGAGAACATCATGCTGCTTCTCCTAACCTCATATCCAAGCTTGTGAAATATTATGGAGGGAGATGTCAAACATGGCATTCTATTCATTCATTGTTAAATACATTAATGAATCTATAAGACATTAATAATGTTCAGAGAATTCATAATGAATATAAATGTTAAGACCTTACTCTAGTAGTGTTTCCTTATAAGTATCAACATAATCTCCTCACCTTACAACAATTATATCTAACATATAAATATTTTAACAAGACAATTACAAAGAACAATTTACAATAAAATAATCCACTTGCTCTCAATCACAATCCAAGTTACATAAGATTTTTAACTTGTTTGTCCTTGCCACTTTAACTTCTTGTCACAATTTGTCCTTGTGACAATTTGTCCTTGCCACTTTTACATGCAAGTCATTTATTCCTATGATGTTCACAACTAATGTACTTCATAATTAGACTATATTTAATCTCCAAATTATTACCAACAAATTATATATACAATATTTTTATATAAATATTATTTAATATTATACATTAAACCATTTACTTCTATAAAATAAATATTAAATAATAAAATTATATAAAACAATTAAAATTTTAGAATTTATGTGATTTCTCTCACACAACTGGAATATATAATGATCACCTTTTGTAAAGAAAGAGTGACTGATATTTGATGTTTTTGAAATTCATGTGATTTCAAACCTATATGAATGACGCTTGTCTGACCAAGAAACAGTGACTGATACATGATATTTTTTAAATTCATGTGAGACATATTTAATGATCACCTTTCATTCATAACAAAAAGTGGTTAATATTTTTGAAATTCATATCATTTAATACACAATTGTGTTATTTAATAATCGTCTTTTTCATTAAAATGGGTGGTTGATATATATAAAGAGACTGGCTAAAAATTTGAGATATTTTTAAGACAAGTTGGTGAAATTTTTTAAGATATTTTAAGATATTTTAAAGGTTTTTAAGCTATTTAAAAACCTGTAACCATTTATGAAGACCTATGTCAGTGGTCATAGGCTCAGTTGTAAAATGGGATTTCCGATTAATCCTTGCATATAGCAGAAGGTTCTGGATTCCTAAGCTTGAGAATTGCTTATTAGACATGCAGTAAGACCCTGCCTTTCTTTTTTTAGGTACAAGACTATGGATAGTTAGTCCCTAGTCCCCGCCAATTGCAGAAGACCATGGCATATTTTTTTTTGACAGATGCTGTGAAAATGAATCCCTGTAGTGTTTTTTTGTTTTTTTTTATAACGAACCAGGTAGCCAAATTATACCAATTCCCCGTAGTTAAAAATTAATATCCCAACGAAATCCAGTGAACGAGATTACAACAGATCCAAAGTCAATGGAAATTGGAAGTGCGCATCCTCGGTCAACTTTGCTGTTCAAATTTTTGACTTTTTACAGTCAGTAAGATGACTTTTTATAGTCAGTCTCCATGTTTACTGGCGCGTAAGGACTGACTGACTTGGGGTCTTCCGTCTTTGGAAAGTCGCACAGACTATCTCTGGTGTCTATATTGAATTCAAATTATAAATCTTAGCTTTATAAGTCTAAATATGCAAATAGCAGGGGACCAAGAAACTTGCTCTGCAACAAATTCCATGGCTGTAAGTATCATTTGTTCATGCTTATGTTTTTTAGTACATGCCTAACGTGTTCAAAATGCTTTGTTTCTTCATTTGGCTTCCCCTGTTTCAATCAGAGTTGATTTGGGTTTAACTTGAATTTTGTTTCTAGAAGTAGGTGTACTGTTTTTTCATCTAGGGTTCATTAGAAGAGTTTGAAATTGAAAGTTTGATGGAGCTGATAGATTCCCTGGGTTTTGTAATGGCAGCTAGACAAAATCCACATTCCAAGCTTTGGTGATTGGAATGCAAACCAAGATGTGGTTATATCTGAATATTTTGACATTGCAAGAGCAAGTAGGGTTAAGAAAGAAGATCATGGAAATGGGCATCCTGTCCCTGGTCCCAAAGGGCACCTTCCAATCCATCAACATGGTCTGAAGTCGTCATCAATGCCAAAGAAACGAGGAGCGCATAAGAATGTAACCACAGCAACTCGGCCAGCAAACAGTGCCACTTTTGCACCTAGAGAGAAGGATTTATGTCACGTTAAACCAGGGGATAAGAAAGAAATTTATCAGAGAATACACAGGAGCACAACAGATATGGTTGCTATGACCCCTTCAGCCCTGGTTCGGAAAGAATATGGTGTGAGCAGATCACCCAGCCCTTCATCCATCAAGACTGGTAATGAAAAATCATCTGCAAACAAGAAGGTATGGCATTCAGTTCATAGAAACAATAAATCCTCCATTAATATTGGCACTGAAAAACCAGCATCAAGCAATAATGTGTTGTTCATATCATAGAAATAGGATTTTTTGTAACTCTCTGAGCTGGCAATTTTCATTGTTTTTGCACCCTCTGCAAATGAGAAGACCCCTTTCTTATATAGATTGTGGCTCTCATTGCAATTATAACTGATTACAATGGACAACTCAAACTATGAGTGTTCAAACCATGAGCTCAAAAAGCTATAAGCCAAAATACAATTCAAATTACCACCCTTGGCATGATCATCAAGTGAGTCTTACAAATAAACAATGATATATTCCCTTTGAAAAAGGTTACATAACAATTCAAGGACCAATGAAATTCCTTTTCCTTCAACCATGGATTAAACTGCTTCACATCCAATCGGAAGCTAGGGACAATATTCAAACTTCACCATCTTCTGCCATGCTTGCCATTGATTGGAGTTAAAAGTGTGCAAGAAACTTGTTGATGTGTCAATCTTCATGCCACTATTCATTGAGATTTTCATTTAAAATGGTTATTAATAACTCCTTAAGGTGATTAGGTTATGCAAACCCCAACCAGTCCTCTTAACATAAATAAAATTAATTTAGTCTACCATGACACACAATCATAAAAATTTGCACATGAGATCACAACTTAGGACAAAGTGTGCTTTTCGAGAGGCTAAGCTAGGGTATGGTAGGTAGGAGCTTATGGTAGGGAATGAAAGGGGAAAAACCTTTTATGACATGACCCTCAAGTCATCATAGGAGTTACGTCTTTCAATTACATCTAGCTTTAGCTAGGATTTCATCAATAGCCTTTCAAGAGGGAGCATAAAGTATTGAGGGGTCATTCCTCGGCATCATTTAATACACCCCCCAATTGATTAGGTGTTTGGTTCATTGAACACGTCCCTTTTATTTTGATGTTCTTTAAACAAGCTAGGGAATAGGGGAGAGCCACATAATAATGTGTCAACTTGCTCAATCTCTATTCATTTGATATAACTCTCCACCTCTTTTGACCATTTATATACTCTTTAGAGAATCCTAGCATTTTCAAATATAAATAGGATTTACCAATTTATGCTTTTCATTTCACATATAGACCTTTTATGGATGACTTTAGGAAGCTAAGCATGAAGGTGGGGTAGTCCTTTTCCATGAATAGAATGGAGGTGACAGGAAGAGAGTAGAAAGTTTCATATATGAGGTCATATGGAGCATTACCCTAGGAAGTCACTAGTAGTACACACTCATAAGATATGACTCACTTTACAAAATAAGCTATTTGCAATCATGACATGATGAGACAAAACATCAATTTGCATATATGAAATGTTAACCAATCCTCTTTTTTCGAGGAAAATTTCACAATTTTCATTAATAGATAATAAAATTATATTTTTTATATGCATTGTAGTGCATTCAAAAAGTGGTTGATACAACCATCCAAAAAAGATTAAAAGATCAGGCCTCAAGGAAGTCCTTTCTGTGTCCAAAGAGAAATGTCTATCAACACTATAACCTTGGATCATAAAATAACATAATACATACAAAATCCTTCCATTTTCTTGGGAATTTTATCTTGGAGAAACATAAATGAAAAAGTATTAAATCAAGTAATATGTCCATCTACAAACCCTTTATAAAAGGCTTGTGATAATACTCATAAGTCGTTTCATCTAGTTGCTCCATGATCTTCTAAGTGCCCAGATTTTGCTCAGTGCTTGCTTTAGAGTGTCTATGTAATATTCCCAATTAGCTATAAGTTGGTTGGAATATTAAATTTTGTTTTTGCTTCTTAGTTTGATGAATAAGAGGGTATGGAGACCCATAAATCTCCTTAGTAGAAATAAAATCGTTGCATACGTGAATGGAGATCATTTTAGTGGCTTGATAAAGCACCCTTTTGTGTGAAAAGGGGTTGGAGCATGTAGACTGGGTCAACTTTGACCAAATCAACAACGTTGGTATGGAAGGAGTGGCATTCATTGAGGGACAACGTAGTTTTGGAGGGGGACTCCATGCATGGAAGTAGTGGCTTTAATGAGTGGGGCCCAAGGTGAGGAAACTAACCAAGCATATAAGGAAGGGGATGGAAGCCTAGAAGGGGGGTTGTAGATTATTATTTTGATATGGTCTGTATGACTAGTTGCTATCTTCAGCTGTTTAGTGAAGACTGCAATGTTGTTTAGCACAAGGGTGTTCTCGAGCGGGAATCCCACCCTCATTGATGCAGGGGCATTAGGCTAAAACAAATTCCATATGTTTTATTAGACTTAGGGGTTTTAAGTTTTCAAGGGAATTAGACTTATGTAATGAATTGAGTAGGTTTCAACTCATTTTGATTAAAAGTAGAGAGAATTGTAACTGCCCTTGAATGATTAGAGGACAGGAGAAGTCGATTAGAATGTGAAGAGTCAGTTCAGAGCAGTTAGGGAGTTAGGCTGAATTTAGGATTGAGAAGTTTGTCGAATCATTGTAGGAACTGAATCGATTGACTATCCATCTTGTATAATTGTTAGCCTAAAAGGCATTAGGCAGACAAACCTGTAGACCTGGAGAGCAAGGAGATAGATGGGCCAATTGATTTTGAAGATCTGGCCAAGGACCATAAGCTTTTGTAAGTAATTTCATTTTGTATATGAAGGAACCTTTCTGAAATAACATGAGTATTGTTTGATTCAATTACTGTGTAAATGGCTTCTGTAATTCAATAATCTATTGTATGGGCAATGTGGAATATGTATACTCTCTGTAATTTGGATTTAATGATGTTCTACATACAATAGGAGAAATTCTCTGTATAGACAGAGTGGGGGTTTGAATTCATGTTCGGGGTTAAGGTGTTTATAATGATTATAGAGACACAGAAGTGCAGTAAAAGAATTCTATTCCTTGACTAAATACCGTGAGAATAAAGCCAAGTCCACTTGACTAAGCGAGTAAGGATAAGTGGGACCATAATTTGGACGAAACCCCTGAGACGCAGTGTTGGTTGAATTTGAAATGAACCAACAGAACTGAGGAATCGAAGATACATCGTGAATGTTACGAACTGTTCGAGCTTGAGTTGAAGTCGAGTTGAGAGTTTAAGTACAACTGGTATAGCGTGAAGAAACGGTGATGGTTTACGTTTTAATGGAACCGTGCGAAGGAGGAATAAACAAGCACGAAGAGAGAAGTTCTTTATAATAAGGCGTTGAATGGAATGGTGTGGAACCTCAAGCGTAGAGAGAAGAGGAACCTTGCATGAATAGTGAAAGCGGATTTTGAAATCTAGGAGTGGGTTTCGCATAAATTAAAAGTGGTAAGCTGAATCGCGAAAAAAAACGCGATATAGGTCCCCACCTGACGCATGGCAAAAGTGGTAAGTCTAAAACCACTTTTATCACATTTTTAATTAGCGTTAACGCTCGGGCGATAAAAAAATGTGAAACTTCGTTATGTCCGTTGGATCACCAAAGCTGATGCGACGACGTCTCAGCCATCAGATGTGAAGGGTAGGTTAACGCTGGGACCCATCTACATCGCGCGATTTTGAGCGGCTAAAAGGTGTGCAGTTTGGTTGCGCGATGGTCTTCGGATCATTGTAGGTCAATGCGATGGCCCATCAACTGTTTGATGGAAAGGTACGTTCGTAAAGACTGTGGGCCCGAATCAAATTTATGTTGATAATTGAATATAATCCAAGGCTTAGAGTCAAATGTTGTGGAACCCAATATGTTGTGGATTATTGGTTTCGGTTGTGTGTGGATTAATGGGTAAGTTGCGGGGCCGAGAGTCTTTACATATGTTATTGGTTGGGTTTTAAACCTAGGCCGGGGCTTTATGTTAATGTTTGTAACATTTGGGTTTGGAGAATGTTGATATATGTTATGGCAAGCCATGGACCATAGTTTCGGCTTTGGAGGTTAAGTCAAAATATTATTGGGTGTATAATGCGCGGGTTGAAATGTTGATCAATTTCATATGATGGGGGTTTAGACCATAGAGTGTGAGGATTTTATTGTATGGTTTTGAACCATTAAGTGAAGAAGTTCTGCATATGAGGATTGAGTATTGGGGTTTAATCAAAAGGGTATATTATAGGCATTGGGGGTTTTTATAACCTTTGGAGAAAAGCTTTAGTATTAAACTGTTAAGCTTGCCCAGATTGAAATTTACTTGGGCCAAATTTTGGGATGCATTTTTATAGGAAAAGAAAGTGTAAAAGGTGGGTAAAGTAGGTAGCCCGGGCATCAAGTGGTATCAGAGCTAGAATCGAAATAGCTCTTTGAAAATTTATTTCTGAAATGCATATGTATTGAAGCAGTGAAGAAAGTTGGTTTTCAAATCTGTTTGGCAGAAATTGCAGGTTTGAATAAGCATACAGTGAAGGTTGAAAATTCAGATTTGCAGAATCTGAAGTTGAGGCAAAGAATTTTGAAGATTGCCCAGTTATGTTTTGAAAGATGTGAACACAGGTGTGATGACAAGGAGATCAGATTTAAATCTGATAGGACAGCGTGCAGTGCAGTGAAGCATTGGGAGAAATTTGTAGAAGCAATTTCAAATAGTGTTGAACAAACTCTGAAGGTGAGTTGATGAGAAGTGTTTAACTCTGGGTTGAAGGATTGTTTGCAGAATGCAGATTGCAGACAATTGAGGAGCATCTCAGCAAGGCAGATCACAGCTTTGAGAGCAGTGATGAAAGAGTCCAACAGAGGATTCTAAGGTGAAGAAGAAAGTGTAGCAGAACTTGGAGGATTCCCAACTGAGGTTGGATGAAAGAAGAATAGATGTGTTCTTGAGAAAAGTTGCAGAGTGAAGCCTAGAAAGAGCATGTTGGGGATCTGTAATTTATTAGTAAGATTGGCAGAGTCCAATTACAGAAACAACATCGTTTCAACCAACTTTGGGATTCTAGGATCTAGCCCTCTTGAATCCGGAGAGGGATCTCTCCAATATGTACAAAGATGGATTTGTCTTTGAAGTTTGGGGTTATGATATTAGGCTAGTTATGAAGGCCAAGGGTTTGTTTGTTTTTTGGATGGTTGAGCATGATTACTGTTCAAGGTGAAAAGTTCTGAGTGCAAAAAGTTCCAAAGGTGAGAAGTTGCAGGCAATCAGAGTAAGCTTCAGTCAACAAGGTAGAAAATTGCAGGTTTTAGTCCATTGGGCTATGGAGTCATAATAGGGTTTAATTGGAACAGCAAGAGGCAAGAGTGGTCCATGGGGCAAGTCATCTATGTCTAAGGATCTCTTTTGAAGATTGATTTATGGAATGGAATGATACAATAAGAAGGAGAAATAAACAGATGCAGAAACAAGAGCAGCCCAGGATCTGGTAAGTACTTTGAAACTAGCTAGCCTTTGACATGGACTCAAGAAAAACATAAAAGTAAACTAGGATCGGGTAAGTACTTTGAAACTAGACAACCTTTGATACACTTTCAATAGAAAACATCTCAAAACAGAGGGAAACTTGAAGGCAACTTTTGGATCAGAAACTAGCGGGCCGGGCTCACCACAAATGCTCTCCTAGCTCTTCTTTTACTTGGTTACTTTCAAGACAGATACAAAGATAACAACAAAATGGCCTAAGATCTGGTAAGTACTTTGAAACTAGCCAACTTTTAACACATTCCAAGGGAAACATCCAAATAGCTTGTGGGGACAAAACTAGGACCAGGGCTCACCATATCTTCCTCAGTTCATCTTCACGAAAGGTATACTGAAAATAACATCTAAGAATAACATTTAGTTAAGACAATAAGACGAGGGAACGCCAGCATTCCTATGCTTAAACTGAATTAAATCATTCCTAAATAACACAGAAGGAAGAAAACATTAAGATAAAGATTTTCAGTCAGAGAAGGTTACTGGTATACAGTAGGTCCTAACTCTATGCATGTTGTTCTTTATAAGAGAATATGAAACACAGATGGAAACAGAAACAAAATAACAAGTTACAATAAGGAAAACATCACCGTCAACATAGACCAGGATCCCATAAATCAGCTTGTATTGATGCTCCAAACCAGTTACAGCTTTAAGTCCAGTGCTTTAGGTTAGCAACCATCTACACATCTCAGCCTAACCTATCTATCACCAGCAGAGCTCCAAGAGCCAGTGAATACTATGTACAATCAGAAGTTTTTGCTCAAATGTATATCAAAGTTCTACAACCAACGCCTCACTCATCTTCTGCTGTAGTATATATAGAAGAATGAGGAGGTGAGATCTGATAAAAGATCTCAATTACAATTAATACAGAGTTAATGTCTTCTTGGCCCTTGGGGGGCTCAATGAAGAAACTGTACAGGTGTTTTCACTGTATTAATTGATTTACACTTATGAATTAAGCTCGGTGGGAGCTTTTATTGACTTTGAGGCTCTTTTTCATGTTTGGAGTAACTCTGTAGATATTTCTGCATTGATTTCCTTGCAGAAGTAACTCCCTGGCTGCGCCGAGGAAAATTCTGATCTTCTTCAATAACTTCGGCCTTTGTTTGAATGGTTTGAGGCAACAGGTGGCTCTGTGGTAGCTGGGAGAAATTGATTAACCTCACATGTGGCGATGGAGGTTTCCTATATGATAATCCTTTATGCTTTCTTCTTTAACTGTGTTTTAAATCGGGGATTAGGCTTTTTATAACCGTCTTAGCCGTAATCCTCGTAAAATTGTCTTTATTCCTCTATTCTGATATATTGGGGTCTTCAACACTGATACTATTTAATGGTGCCCGATTCATGGTGTTCTGCTGGAGTGCAGGGTTACGCAGGGATGATATGGCATCAATGCCTCACGGATCATTGACGAGACGTGAAAATTACACCCTGCAAGTGATTTCCTCTGATAAATCGAAAGCAAGAGGGTCGTCACCCTCTTTTTCAAATTCTCTTCGAACATAGTGAAAAGATCATTAAACCCTGCAAAACACAAACAAAATGTTATAAAATCCTGCATATTAGGTCAACTACATCGAAAGGCGTGTGGAGGAATTGGGGCCGTTGGATGGCATCATCCAACGGTCAGGATTGATCGAGAGAGATCGTGGAATTGAGTGGAATAAAGATTAAATCTGAGCCGTCGATCGCGCAGAAATGGACGGTCGGGAGCAGAAATTGAAAGTCAAATGGAGAAATCGGGAGATGAATTGTGGGCCATCGATCTGCAGATCATATTGACGGTGGAGATGTAGTTGCTGCTGTACGATAGCCCGGCTATTGCGTGTGTATCTTGGTTAACCATCGGACATCTTCATCGAGCGACAGCCGTTGGATGGGCGGCTTCAGATCGGACGGTCCACGGCGATATCGCTCGGCATCCTCATCCGAATAATAACACGCGATGGAGAACTTTAATGTGTGATGGATGGCGGTTTTGCAAATAGTACCCAGGACATGTGGCAGAAAGTGTATGGAATCGCTGGCGATCGGGGGAAAACAGCTTTTCGCCCAAGGGCGGCACGATGGATACCGCCAGTTTTGGGCAACCGGCTTTCGGGCGGTGGGGACCACGGAAAGATGAACTTCGCACCGTCGGATCTGCGGATCAGATCAATGGTGGAGATTGCTCGAATTTCGGACTGGCGGAAAACCTTTATAACATATGAAACCCAAAGTTTTCAATTAAAACAAAGATTTTGGTCAGGATTTATTTTATTTGAAGCGGATAGGCGCCCGATTGCGGGGCTATTGGGCACATGGAAAATGACACGACCGGTGGTTAAAAAGGGAAGGGGCCTATCGCACAATCGAAACTTTGGGCCTGGGCTTTTCAATCAACCCATTGTATTTTTTGCGATTGCGATTGCGCGATTGGTCTTTTTGATCAACCCATAAAATATTTAACATGCGATTTTGGTTTTTAGACCAAAACTTTGGGAAAGTGGGTTTTGGGTTTTTACAAAGAAAAATATTGATCGGAAATGAAATATTTACAAGGTTTTAAAGACGGAGGGCGCGCCCATGGTATATACATATAGAATAATGATGCGATCGGGGGGTTTTTCAATATAAAGGCTGATCGCATCGCAAGTTTTGTAATGGCACAAAGACGTGCACCTTTAGACATTTACGATGCGATAAGCGCCAAAATGAGTTAGCATGTGGTTCCAGCCCCAAAGCGCATGGTGGAGAAGTGGTTAGGATTTAGCCCAAGGGGGCTTAGGTCCATAGTAAATAAAACTTGTTTTTATGAATTTTTCAGAGTTTTAAATGGATTTGGGGGTTTCGGCACAGTTCAAAAAGAAGTTTTAAACTATGTAAGGAGGATTTTCATGAATGGAAGGAGAAAACTCATGAAGAGTAAAGGAATAATATGGAGAAAAGGGGAAACAAATGAAGGTTTGTTATGAGTGGGAGAAAGGGGGAAAATGATGGTCTTTCAGCAGTTTCTTACATGAAATCAGCAGAGTTAATGGGAACAACAATGAGGATTTTGGACAAAGTCATGAGGCCTCAAAAGTCTTCAAGAGCCAACAATTTTTAGTGATAAAATTTGTTCCTTGGAGGCTCAAAAAGTCTTAGCCACCTTTTGGTATAATCAAATATTATAGGTGGCTAACAGATTAGAAGAGAGTGCTTAGAAGGTTCCAGCAGAAGGGGACCAGTACTTGCCAAAAGTCGCATCTGCAGAAAATGATTGGTGAGGTAAGTTGTAGCAAGAGAGCTTGTTGTTGCAGAGGCTTAGTGCAACTTGTGAGTGAAGAACTCATGGAGGATAAAATGGCTACTGATAGCCACAACAGAGATTGCAGAGGTTTTGAGAGAGGACACAGCAGAAGAGAGAAAGCAGATGCCAAGGCAAATGGCATAAGGCAGCAGTTGACTGATGCAGAATGGTGGAAAGAGGTAGCTGAAATCACAGAACAGTTTAGTAAACTGGAAAAGAGGATTGAGGAAAGCCAGAGAGTTGGTTGGCTCATGAAGAAGAGAGTGAATTGGCAACCATTACAGCTAAGGTTGAGGCAAAGGGAGATTTCCTTATTGAAAGAGGAACTCAAGACAACTGAGTTGAGAAAAGAGGTTTCTATTTGTGATGTAGAATAGAGTACAGATGAAGGATGGAGATCTGCAAAGGATCTTGTGGATCATGGTGAAGGTTTAGGACAGCAAGAGGTTTGTCTTGCTGAAGAGGAAATCACTGATGATTTCCCGAGTTATTGGACAAGTCCAGATCAGCTGGATGATGTAGAACCTTGTATTTTTGTGACTGATAATTGTGAGGTGATTACAGGTTCTACAGAGGGAGAGGAACTCAAGGTTCTTGAGCCAAGGATGGAATTTGAAGATTCCACATGCAGACCTATTCGAAGGGAAGTGCTTGAGAAAGCAACCAAGACTGAAAAGTCTTGTGGTTTTAAAACTAAAGAGTTGTGTATGTTTGCAGGTACATCATAGGGAGATGAACAAGCTTTAAAGCTTGTTGAGAAGGAGGACGAGCAATCTTGTGAAGTTGTCACAAGTCTGAAGAATTATCCCTCAGAAGATGAATACTCTGAAGAAAAATGCAATGTTGGAGAATGTCTCTTGACTGAAGGAGGCAGTGATGCATGTATGATTGAAGTTGTTGCAGCACAGGAAGAAATTCTTGTGGATGAAGAAGGAGAGGATCAGTTTGAAGAACTGATATGTGAAACACCAGTTGAGGCTGTTGGAGCTCCTGGTCTACAAACTAAAATTTTGTGTGTGAATGCAGGGATTGTATGATCCGGATTTATGCAGGAACGCAACAGAATAAACACATAACCATAAATACAGAGATGCAGCGGAAATAACACTTCATTTCATTAATATCAAAGAACTGAAATTTTCTTACAGACAGAATGGAAATAAAACTAGCTAGGGCACTGGTAGCTATCTCTGAGAAGAGATGTGGCGGCTACAGGCCTCTGAACTGCATTACAATGAGGCTCGAGGCCTATTTATTATTGAGAAACAATGGAGAACCCTAAAAATCCCAAAAACCTAACCCTAGGAGATGAAGCGCCAAAACTATGGGCCCCGTTTGGGTAAATTGGTGTTTCAACTTCCCAGGGACGTAACTTTGGCATACTATCTCCGTTTGACGCATATGATACATCATAAGAAAGCTCTATCCGAGGACTACAGCTGTCGGGACGAATTTTATCAGAAAATTCGCTGGCGCTTTCATACCCAAAAAACGTCGTTTAGGGCCTCAAAACGGCTCCGGAAGTTCAGGACCCGAAAAACTGCTAAAAATAGTAAGTTATGCCAAAACTGAAAAACTGAAAGAGACAATGGTGGGGGCCCAAGTGGAATAGGAGGGTGGCCACCAATATCCACCTGGATCATTCCTCCCCCCTTAGGAAGCAATGGTCCCCATTGCGTTAAGTTCCTCCATGAGATAAGGAAATTTCTGCTGAACTTGGTCCCTGGTGAACCACTTTCCTTGGTGCAGGAGTTGGCCAGCTTTGACAACCCGATACAGTTGGATCTTCTGTTGGCAAGTGTTCTTGATTTGCATGTCCATGATACAATCTGTGGTGGCCTGTTCCATGCAGTCTGGGTTTAACTCTGTTGGTGTGAGTTGTTCTACAATGTCCGAGGTGTCCAGTAGAGGTGGGAAGTAAGGACGAAGGCGATCCACATTGAAGACTGGGTGCAGACCAAGGAATGGTGGAATACTAAGCTCGAATTCATTGTTCCCTACAGCCTTGGTGATGGTGTACGGCCCGTATCGGAGCGGGCGAAGCTTGCGGTGGGGTCCAGTGAGGCGCTCCTTCTGCAAATGTAGCCATACTTTGTTGCCCACCTGGAAGTTGTGTGGCACCCGGTGTTGATCATGGCGTTGCTTGTACTTGGCATTGGCTCTGTCCAATATATCATGAACCTGTTGGCGGATGTGTTGAATGCGCTCGATGAAGCTGCTGGCTTTGTCAACTTCAGACTGGACATGAGCTGAATTGGCCTGAGCAGCTGCAAATGGCATGGCTACGTCAATGGGACATAGTGGCTGGAATCCCAAGCCCACCTGAAAGGGGCTATGGCCGATTGAACTGTGGAGAGCCCGATTATAACTATGTTGTACATAGGGGAGGCTCTCGTCCCATGTGCGTGGATGCTTGGAATTGTACATGCGCAGAATGTGTACAATCATTCTGTTGACGACCTCTGTCTGGCCATCTGTTTGGGGATGGAAAGCTGTGGACTTGGTGAGCTTTGTGTCCAACATTGACCAGAGGCTGGACCAAAATGTGTGATCTGTCCAATATATCATGAACCTATTGGCAGATGTGTTGAATGCACTCGATGAAGCTACTTGGTTTGTCAACTTCAGACTGGACATGAGCTGAATCGGCCTGAGCAGCTGCAAACGACATGGCTATGTCAATGGGACATAGTGGCTGGAATCCCAAGCCCACCTGAAAGGGGCTATGGCCAATTGAACTGTGGAGAGCCCGGTTATAACTATGTTGTACATAAGGGAGGCTCTCGTCCCATGTGTGTGGATGCTTTGAATTGTACATGCGCATAATGTGTACAATCATTCTGTTGACGACCTCTGTCTGGCCATCTGTTTGGGGATGGAAAGCTGTGGACTTGGTGAGCTTTGTGTCCAACATTGACCAGAGGCTGGACCAAAATGTGCTGAGGAACCTGCCATCTCGATCTGATATGATAGACTGTGGGATCCCAAAGTGCACCCACACTCGTTCAAAGAAGAGTTTAGCAGTGGCTTCTGCTGTGATATTCTTCTTACAGGCCGCCATGATGGCCATCTTCGAGAATCTGTCAACGACCACGAAAACACAGTCATTTCCATTCTTAGTGGAAGGCAGGCCCGACATGTAATCCATGGAGATGGATTCCCACGGTCGACTAGGGGTAGGTAGTGGAGTATATAGGCCTTGCTTCTTGATGGTCGGTTTGGCAATGGCACAAGCAGTGCAGGATCTGATGTGCTTCTTGACATCCTTTCGAAGGTTCGGCCAATAGAAATACTTCTGTAGTATTGCTACTATTTTCTCGACCTCGAAATGCCCAACGACTCGACTGTAGTGTGCTTCCCATATCATCTTGGCACGCTCGCTTGAAGGAACACAAAGGTGTCCCAGGTGACATAAAAGTGCATCTTGGAGGTGAAATTTTGGAACTTGCTTACCCCCCAAGAGTGCC